>CM053788.1:160373415-160973415 GCA_028749045.1 Cupressus sempervirens | reverse complement strand
GAAATTTTCTTAAGGTTGTCATAATGACATGGTTAAGGGGACTAAGTCTGATTTGATGTTGTACAGAAGATACACTTGTTTTACTAGAAGGAGTGTAGAAAAAGAGCATTGGAAAATAGAGTTCTAATGATCTATCACTATCTTTCATCTAAGATGTAAAGCCACATAGTGATAGAGGATAGTTGTATGGTGGCACCAGTATGTGCACAAGATATGGTTTCACATGTGTAAAGTTTTGTATAGACTGTGAGCTGAAAATGTTCTTATAATTGTAATTAATTAATTATTTTAGTTTAATTAATTGAGAAAGCCACAAGGCCAACTCAAGGAATTTTTATGAAGATAAGGTATAAAGGAAAGTTGTTTTCCTTATTTGTAATGAGTCTCGATTGAGAAGATCAAGTGGAATGCAAAGTATTAGTGTGCATTGCAAGGAGAAGTGGAATGCTTACTGAATGCATGTAGGTGATCCAGGGGATCATTGGATGCACAATATGAGATCTAGTTACAAGGTCTAAAGGAGAAGAAGTCCAATTGATAGGAAAGAGATAGAGGAAGAAGTACATTTTAGTTCTATTATTCTTCAAGGAATAATATAGATATCATTTTGAAAGTGGGTTCTTTGATCTTAACCTTGAAGTTGTTTGGGCAATGGATCCAACTATCTTCCACAACTCCTAACAAAATTGGCATAACTCCTAATAGGTTTAGAATCTCTTAATGAGGATTAAAAGTCTCCTAATAGGGACTCATATGTACCAAATGTTGTAACAAAATTCTAACAGTCTATCCTCTAACAAGGAATATTTATATTAGTGCATCATCTTGTGGGTACGATCCCCATCGAGGTTTTCCTTTTGATCAAGGGTTTCCCTAGTTAACATATCTGGTGTTAATTGTGTATGAGTATTTTGTTGTGATTTTAGTTTATATTACTGACATGGTCAAGTTTTTATAAGGTTAATTTTTATGATGATATTAGGATAATCGATTTACTCCCTCCCACCCTAAGTAATTATATCAGTGGACTATATATTCTAACAATTGGTATTGGAGCATCAGGTGCTTGAAGATAAGGCTTACCAACTTTTGGAGATCATGGTGAATATGTTTAGGAAGGATAGTCTGAGATTTGATGGGTCCAACTATGATAATTGGAAGAAAAAATGAAGACTCATCTATTGTGCATGGGTTTGGGTTATTAGATCTTGAAAAAGAGTGAAAAGAGAATTGTGGAAGAAGGAAAGCTTGAAGAATGCATTAAAGTAGAGAGAGATCTATTCATGTGTAATATGAGAGCCAAAGAAGCCCTACTATCAGCCATTCTAGAGAATGAATACAATTAGATAAAAACATTTCAAAGTTCTCATGAAATTTTGAAAGCATTAGAAGTTACTTTTGAAGGTGATGCTTATGTAAAAAGAATGAGATTGAAAAATTGGATTTGCACATTTCAATATGCTAAGATGATGGAAGATGAATATATAAGAAGTTATATTCGTATAATATCATAAATTATTGTAGGTATTCTATCTCTTGGTGGAACTAAACAAGATGATGAGGTTATATGGAAGATCTTGAAAAGTTTATCACCACCATTCAAGAAAACAACTCAGATGATTCAGCTAGCAATGCCCTACAACAAAGATTTCACAAAAGAAACATTGCTTGGAAGATTAGAATCTGCAGAAGTAGAAATGAGACAGTTTGGAGAATTAGCCAGAGTTGAGACAACTTTCAGTGCTATGAACATTCTTCCTAATTTGTTAAGAAGTACAAGTGCAAGAAGTGAATTTGTCAATAATAGTAGATTTGAAGAAGATAAGAGGATTGAAGAAGGAATATCCCTTCTATTAAGAAGAGAGAAAGATGGTAAGAAAATCTTTAAGTATTGGACTTGTGATGAATATGGTCATTATACATCTAAATTTCTTAAAATAAAAAAAAATTTTAGAGGAAATTTTAAGCCTAGAAGAGATAAAGATAGAAATTTTTTATATGCTAATGAGGATGAATAATATGATGAAAAAGATCAAAGTGAAAGTGATGATGAATTAGGATTTTTGGCTTTCAAGGAAGATAATCTTGATAGAGAAATTAGAGAAGAGAGAGCTCTAGTTACCAAAGTTGAGAAGAAAAAAAGTAGATAATTGATAGTGGATGTTCACATCACATGACTAGTGACATAAATTTTTTTTCCAAGTTTAGAAATCATGATGGAAGTATTTTTAGAGTTGGTAATAAGGTAACCTATCATATTATAGGGACTGGATCTATTACTCTTGATGGTAAAACTAATACTGATGATGTTTACCTTGTTGATGACTTGAAACATAATTTTAAGTGTTGGACAGTTGGTAGATAAAGGATATTTATTGCAATTCATAGAAAAGACTTGCATTATCAAAGACAAAGATGGTAAGATGATTTGTATTGGAACTAGATCCAGGGATAATTTATTTTAGTTAAATTCTACTCAAATAACATGTTTTCTTTCAAAGGTTGATAATAGTTGGTTATGGCATATAAGGTTTTTTCATATAAACTTCAATAATATTGTGAAAGTTAGCAATAAATTTGTAGTGAGAGATTTGCCTAAGATTATTAAGCCTACTATTGTTGTCTACAAGGACTGTACTTTGGCTAAGCATATGAAAGTGTCTTTTCCTAGCAAGAAATTCTCTACTACAAATAAATTGGATATTGTTCACACATATCTAAGTGGTCCTATAAGAATGAGAGGGATCTATGGTGAAAGGTACTTTATGATTTTTGTTGATTATTTCACTGGGGTGATGTGGGTAGCATTTCTTAAAGAGAAGTCTAAAGCATTTGAGAAATTTAAGATATTCAAGAATAGAGCTGAAAATGAATTTGTTGTCAAGATTAAATGTTTAAGACTAGATAGAGGAGGAGAGTTCACCTCCAGAGATTTCAACATGTTTTGTGAAGATAATGGAATCAAAAGACAATTATCTTCACCTAGAACACTTGAACATAATGGGATTGGTGAAAGAAGGAAAATTTTTGTAGCAGAAGTAGCAAGAGCAATGTTATTTGATAATGATGTTTTAAATACATTTTGGAGAGAATAAGTTAACCCTATAGTATATACTCTAAATAGAGTACAAATTAAAAAAGTATGAGAAAGACACCCTAGGAGTTATGGTTTGGTTATTCACAATCAGTCAAGTATTTCAGAATATTTGGAAGTAAGTGTTATATAAAAAGAGATGATGATATTGGAAAGTTTGATCCTAGAAGTGATGAAGGTATGTTTCTTGGTTACTTGTTGAAAAGAAAAGTATATAGATATTTCAACTATAGAACTAAGAAAATAGTTGAATGTGCAAACATAAGGATTGATGAAAAGTTTGGTATTAAAGAGAAGATGGTAGATTATAATTTTGATGAAGAAGAGGATAATTTTGGATTTTCTAGACATAATGTTGAAGTTTTTTTTAAGACTAATAATGATTTCTAGAATGATGTATCTATTGAGCATAGAGAAGATTAGAGATCTGAACCTAGAAAAGAGATCAGAGTTGAGATGTCAACTCCTACTTCTAGCAAAAACATGTGAAAGAATCACCCTCCAGAGTAGATAATTGGGAGCAAGGATAAAGGTGTGATGACAAGGAATAGAGTGAATGAGGAATTGTGTCTAATTTCTCAAGTGGAACCTAAGAGCATAGATGAAGAATATAAGGATGATCACTGGATGCAATATATGAAAGAACTAGATTAGATTATGAAGAATGAGACATGGGACTTGATTCCTAGACCTAAAGTCAAGAATGTGATAATGACCAAATGGGTATTTAGAAATAAGATGAATGAGAAAGGAGAATTTGTGAGAAACAAGGACAATATTGTTTGCAAAGGTTACTCAGAACAAGAAGACATCGATTATAAAGAAACATATGCTCTTGTAGCAAGAATGGAAGCATTAAGGATGTTCTTAGCTTATGCAACAAGCAAGAATTTCAAAGTTTATCAGATGAATGTCAAGTCAACTTTTCTTAATGGAGAAATTGAAGAAGAAGTCTACATTGAGAAAATTGATGGATTCGCTCTAATAGAAGATAAAGATTTTGTATGTAAACTAAAGAAAGTATTGTATGGTTTGAAGCAAGCACCTAGAACCTGGTATGTAAGGTTGGATAGGTATTTATCTAAGCTTGGATTTATCAAAGGTACACTAGATGGTAGTTTTTATTTGAGGAAAATCAATGATGGTTTATTTATCATTGTAATATTTGTAGATGACATAATATTTTGAGGAAATGATGAAGAAGGTGATAAGTTTTCTGAAGAGATGATGAATTTGAAATGAACATTATAGGAGAAATGGAGTTTTTCTAGGATTGCAGATTGGGTAAAACAAAGATGGGATATTTATTTCACAAACTATCTAAAAGATTTTTTTAAAATATTTGGTTTGGAAAGTTGCAAACCTATTGGTACACCCATGATAATTGGCCATAAGTTATCTAGTAAAGATGAAACACTTATAGTTGAGTAGAAGAAGTATAGATCTATGATTGGAGGATTGCAATATCTGACTCACACTAGACTAGATATAGAAAATGTAGTTGTGATTGTGGAAAGCTTCCAAGATAATCTAAGAGAGTATCATTATGCAATAGTAAAAAGAATATTCATATATTTGAAGGGTACATCTGATTATAGAATTTGGTATGATAG
The DNA here is from genome assembly GCA_028749045.1 of Cupressus sempervirens. Taxonomy (NCBI): domain Eukaryota; kingdom Viridiplantae; phylum Streptophyta; class Pinopsida; order Cupressales; family Cupressaceae; genus Cupressus; species Cupressus sempervirens. The sequence goes on along the minus strand of CM053788.1, from coordinate 160,968,708 downwards.
ATCAAGTGATTTCACTTTATATGTATATACTAATGTAGATTGGATAGACAATATGGCTGAAAGAATGAGCACCAGTAGTGGACCATTATTTCTTAGAGGAAGATTGGTTTCTTGGTTGAGAAAGAAATAAGACTATATATCTCAGAGTATAGCTAAGGTAGAATATTTTGCAGCAACAAAAAACTATAATCAAGTTATGTGGATGAAACAAATGTTGAAGGTCACTAGTATTGAATTTATAGAACCTGATATCATTTACTATGATAACACAAGTATAGTAAGTACGTCTAAGAATCTAGTATTGCATTCTAATACAAAACACATATTCAAAAAATATCATGTTTTGAGAGAAAAGGCAATAGAGAAAGAAGTAAGATTGGAGTATATAAGTTCTAAAGATCAGATTGCAAATATCTTTATGAAGCCATTTCCTAAATATTCTTTTAAGTACCTAAGAGGTATGCTAGGGTTTATGCCCCTTCCTACTTTAGAGTAGTTGATGCAAGGAATACATTAGTCTAGTGGTATACAACACTATGGTTAGACTAGACTGAATGATGATGCTTTATGTATGGGGGAGTATCTAATATGTAATGAGTCATCAAGGAATCTTGGTAATTGGTATTTAGTATTGAATAGTGTCTTTGGACACTTGAGCTGGTTAATGATTTGAGAAGCTGATTAGCAATTGGTATTTAATAATTGGTATTTTGATTGACACCTTTGATATTGGTTTAAATGATAGAGAGAATGTACATTAAAAAAAATTAAGGGAATGTACATAAGAAATGGGAAGAGAAGCATCTATTGAGATGACAATGGGGGAGAGTTATCTCTTTAGGGAGATCTAGAAAGATTTGTGTAAGTGCACCAAAGAATATATAAGTTCATAAAAGGATGTGTAAGTTCACATGTGTAGATATACGTGTGTAGAAGGATGTGTAAGTGTGAAAATGCAACCAAAAAGTATTGAAAGTTTCTTGCTATGAACAATTGTTTTTGATCCTAGAAAAAGAAGAAGAACAATATAGTGTTCCAAAAGATTTGATTAATGAAAAGGATTTGAGAAGATGATAGCAACATCGTGTTGATCTAATAAATAAGATTGACAAATGAGTGTTAACACACTTAACCATTTTCACCATACATGGTGAGTACACAATGGGAGCTGAGCCAAAATTTCTTAATGTGCCAAGTCACAGATAGTGCCGAGCAAACTACAGTTGATGCCGAGCATAACACATTTTAGTATATGTTGAGCTATACAGAATTCAACATGTGTTGAGTAGATTAGAAGACAGTGTGTGCTGAGCATTGTGAAGCTAATAGGAGTTGAGTGATTCAAGAATCAGTAGGAGCTGAGTAACGCAAGAATTCTATAAAAGTTGAGTGACATAGGAAACACAGTGGATGCCGAGCAATCCAGAATAGATGGTGCCGAGCATCAATATTACTTTGTGAGCTGAGCAACGCAGGATTAGCATAAGAGTTTGTGCCAATACAAAATAAGATGTAAAATGGTTATGCATGACTCATAATAGGATAAGGAGATAAGATCAAATCCTTTCATTTACCTATGCGATCCTCATGTAGCCAATCAAAAAATTGGAATTGCATGTAGCCAATGGGTGAATTTCTAGGGTTTGAGCAGGAACACTTCATCCAAGGATGCATAAGGATCCACTAATCTTTATAAGAGAGCCCTGACGCCATTAACAGAGAGTTGAAGACAAGAAGGAATAGTAGAGGTTTTTATTAAGGTCATTATAGAGCTTTGGTGTCAAAGATTAAGTGGAAAGGATAGCAGTTAGATATTTAGTTGATAAGAAAAAAGCAAGGGATACTAATGTATATTAGATCTCAGGAGATCAAGATCAGGGAAGTAGATCAAGTGCCTGTATTCAACAATCAAGGATTGTAAGCTATCAGGTTTATTATACCTAACACTCTTTAGCCATTGTATTAGAAAGGAAACCCTATGTTGATAGGCTAGCTTAAGAGCTATCTTGTAGATCTTTTAAAAAGGTGATTAAATCCTTTAACAGGGTAACACTTCATGTAAAGTGTTTGTAAATCCTTTAACTAGGTCACTATTGACACAATGTAAAGCCTTTAAAAGGGCAGGCCTTTAACAGGGCAAACTATCAGAAGTTGTTGAAATTAATTGCTGCAGCAATTTCATGGGTATCATCCCCACCCCAAATTTACCTTCTTATTCTTGGAGGGTTTCTGGGTCACCAAAATCTCAAGTGTTATGTGGTGATGCATGATTGTTTAATGTTTATATGCATGCATGACAATTTTTAGTTATATGTCATTAAGGGTATAAAAAGTGGTTAAAAAGGTCAGTGCTTCTGATTCACCCCCCCCCCCCCCCCCGCCCCCCTCTCAGAAGATCTCTTCCCATTAAGACATTCCAACAATTGATATCAGAGCTAAGTTCTCTCAAGAAGAAGCCTAACAGCTTGGAGGAAAAGATCTAAAGATGGAAGTCTTCAAACTTGGGAAGATCATTGAAAATGAGGTGATAGATGTGCATCTCGCTCTACACAAGGTAGAGGAAGCTAGAGAGAAATTAAGTAAATCCTTAAAAAAAAGGAAGGAAATAGCTATAGCCAAAAATGATATTAACTACAAGGAGATTGACACCACACAAGTATTTTCCAAAGGAGATTACAAATAATTTGATACAACAATAGTAGAACTGATGGAGAAAAATAGAGCTCAAGTAGAAGAGATAAGAACTCTTAAGATAGAGCATGAATCACAAGCCATGATGCTATGTGAAATCACTGAACAAAAGAAAAGAGTAGTTGAGGATAGAGTTATGATGGAAGAAGACAAAAGAAATCTTGCAAATAGATGTGAAGAAAAGTGTACTGAATTAACAAGGACCTCAAACATGCAGATGGATACACTTGCCCAAATGATGAACCTTCATCATGAACTCAATATGAAAGATATTGAGATATCTACTTTGAGGATGTAGAATGAACAACTACAGAATGAATTGAATAGAGAAAAAGAAATAGCAGAGAATCTCAACAAGTCAAGTGAAGCCATCAAGTACTTTGAATAGTTGTTGAAATCCCCAAGATCAACCCATGATACATCAGGACTTGGATACAACAACACTAAAGTTGGTGAATCATCAAAGAGTGCTGTGCAAAGAAGTGACAAAGATAAAGATTCTAAACCCACTTGTCATTATTGTAATAAAAAGGGGCATACTACTAATGTTTGCAAGAGTAGAAGGATCAATTAGCCAAACACACCCAAAAGCAAGGGTTACTATCACAAGTGCAACATGCAAGGATATATGACACAAGATTGCAGGTCCAAAGTCACAAGGACACAAAGATTTGATGAACATTTCCATAATTGCAAAAAGTATGGACATAGAGCCTTTGAGTGCAGATCAAAGTCTATGTGGACACCAAATCAACATGTAAGAAGGGACAACTATGAATAACATTACAATTGGGACTAAAATACAAGGAAAAGTTGTCACTATTGTCAAGAGTATGGACATATACCTCAGAATTGCATAAGAAGACATTTCAAGGGGAAATATAAAAGATGGTTGAACCAAACTACTTTCTTCAATTGCTTAAAAATTAGACATGTCAACAGGAATTGTCCAACAAAGGCCAAGGCACCCAAGACTGAAGTAAATAAGGGCAAAGAAAAGATTGATGTGCAACACATCAGAATAGACATGAAGAAGACATGGCAGAAAAAAGGATGGATCAAGTACATCTAATGAAAGGGTCACTTCACCCATAAGGGCAAGTGATCATTTCTCATCCAACTAATCACAAGATAAGCCTATAGGGCTGATACATATAAGGAAGTATCATACATCAGCCCTAAACAATGAAGAAGCACTGCAAAGTATAAATTTGCATGAGATTAGATGCTAAGACTAAACTTGATTGATGATGGTGAGCTGTCTTTGGATGTTGAGTGAAACTACTTTGGATGCCAAGTTAAGAATTCAAGAGGAGGCCGAGTTATTAACAAAGTAAGTAGATGCCGAGTAAGTATAGCTACCGAGTGGATGTTGAGTTGAAAAACCTTTGGAAGACGAGTGACAGGTGTAGGTACAAAAATGCATTAAATGCAAGGTTTTTATGTCGCTTAAAGGTGAAAATTGATTCATTTTTGAGCCATTCAAATGAAGAGTGATTACCAGGAGCACGACTGAGTGATTTTCAAGATTTCAATCAGTGTTTTGCAGTGATTCAACATCTACCCAAGAAATCTAAGCATTTATCCAGGTATTTCCTTCAGGTGCTGAGTTTTACAGTTTGAGAAGTTTACTTTAATCATTAAACCCTAGTTTAGTTATAAATGGCATCTAGTTCAAACATGACCCAAGGGAAAGTGAGCCATGAGATTCAACTTGTCAGAAACGAGGTTAGGCAAATTGAGTTTGGATCTATACCAGAAGTTGCATATTAAAACGATCCCGTTGGTGCCCTATCTGCCATCCCTAAAAAAGTTTTTATGGTTCAAGATATGTGAAAGTGTTATAAATATAAAATAGGAGCCATAGGAGACTTGGAAATCTTTAATGCCTTTGACAAACTTTGTGATAATGGTATCTTGAAAGATGAGTTTTCTATCATAGAGAAGAAGGGTTTAACCAAAGCCCTAGTTTTTCCATTCATATTCAAAACTGAGTGGATACGCATAATACTTAGTAAAATCCATGATGGATCATTCTGGTTAGAACAAGGACTAGTTAAGATTACCAAGAAAATGGTTCATAGGGTTACAAGTTTTCCAACCCTAGATCAACCCAAGACATTGAGGAGTGAAAAGAAGGAAATAGTTGAGAAGAACACAGGTGCAAAATGGAATAATAGAGGCATGACCATAGACACCATAACTGATCCCCTTCTAAACTTTGTTGTAAGGATCATATCACATAAGTTTTATCAATCCAGCAGGTTGAATAATGTACCCTACATAGCAGTGGATGTGGCATATAAGCTTGTAAAGAAAATCCACACTTATGACCTTGCAGAGCTCATGTTGCAACAGATCAATGCAAATCTTGGAGCTATTAGAAAGTCCAAGGGACACTAATACATTTGGTACCAAATTGCAACGGCAGTGACGTTGTAGTTTTTCTGTACCAAATGTATTAGTGGGAGCATAGTGTAAATTTGGTTTAGTGTTGGTTTGTATGTTCTTTTATGTGATGAAGGAATTCACTTCATTTGGAAAAGTCAATTGGAGTCAGAATAGAACCATTGTTGATCAAATAAATGATTTCATTGAACAAATGGGAGATAGCTTTGATGATCAAATGTCTATCTATTTTGATGATTTCAAAAATGCAATTAAGAAAAGAATGAGGATACCAGTTTCACTGGTGGAAGAACATGTAAATGACATAAACTTTTTGATTGACATTGATTATGCTGACATTCAAGCAGTCCTTCCAAGAGCAAGATGGCTTAGACCATTGGGATATGAACCTGATGTTGACCAAGATTCTGTAGCCATCACAACATTACTTGCAGAGGAAATGGACAAATTTGCAAAGTGATGGGGACACAACCCAAGAACAGAATGGAAACAACAGAAAAGGGAAATTATATTAACTAAGAAAATAAGCTAGTACAAATAGTACAGAAAAATAAACTTCAAAACATGCCCTAAGGGCTTACAATAGCATAAATCTAGAGATAAATTCTCCTTATGGTACCTCCTCTCAAACTCCACTACGAACTGCCTTTTACAATGCTAGAAATCTCCTTAAATAGACCCCAGCGGGTTAAGGACTAGGAGTACATTCTAGAAAGTGCTAGTAGGCATCCATCGACCAAATAGAAGGTTCTGGAAGCTACGTTAGAAGTTGGTGCAAATCTAGAAGAATCCAGAAACGGTAACCGAACTTTCGAGAGGCATAACTTTTAAACTGTAGCTCTGATTGACGAACCATTTACATTTTCGGAAAGCTCTTGAAGTGCTCTATGGCCCTATGGACAAGCTTTGATCGTCCCCCATTTTTTGGCCCTTTTCATGGTCATTTAATGCCCCTAACTTGACTTTGAAGCATTCTTAGGAGGTCTCCAAAACTCAAAAAACAGCAATAACTTTCAAACTGTGGGGCCTTTTGACTTGATTCATTTTTTGGAATGCTCTAAATCACAATTACATTCATCTGGCCAATTTGCACCTTCTAGGTCACCAAAATGATGGCCAAATTGCATGCTCCTATTTTTTCAAAATTTTCAAACACACTGATAGTGGAACTGTGAGAGTTGGAACCTTTATTTGACCCAAATGGGTATCCAAAAATGTAAAGACATGAAACAAAAACTAAGTCTAAGTACATTTTTTTTGGGGTGACACAGGATTGCCCTTATACCTCTGGATGCTCCTGCATCAGACACCCAGGGCAGATTGAAAAGTGACCCTGTCACTTTATCGATGGTAGAGGAAATCCCAAATGGGAAACCTTAGCTGCTGAAATACAAGTTGAGTCCTCGATCGACCGTCCTTTCCATTTGACCAAATACTCTTCATACTGCCTATTTCTGGTACTCCTACCCACACGATGATCTAGAATGTCTTCTATCTCCTCCTTTTTAGAAGCAGGAATTGGACATGGCTCTAACGCCAGCTCATCATCTGCACCATCATCATGATACTCTGTTAAATCTGCAATGTTGAAAATGGGAGAAATGTGAATACCATCTGGCAGCTCCACTTCATATGCATTTCCTGAGTCATGTTTCTTCAAAATTTTACAGGGGCCAAATTTCTTCATTTTCAGCTTTTTGTAAGTACCGGCTGGAAATCTTTCTTTTCGTAAGTGCACCATGACTAGATCCCCTACTTGGAATTCCTTATGTCTTCTCCTTTGATCAGCCCTAGCTTTATACTCTTGATTCATCTTGGTAATGTGTGCTTGAACCTCCTCATGTAGACGCTTGATATGTTCAGCAAATTCCTCAGCTTTAGCACTCATCCTCTCCCCGTGTTCTATCTTCCTCAGCTCTGGTGCAGTCCTTGGACTATTCCCATATACAATTTGGAATGGTGATTTTCCAGTACTCCTATTTATAGAGTTATTATAAGCAAACTCTGCCTATGGTAGAATCAAATCCCATCCCTTGGGCTTATCCCCAACTAAACATCTCAGCAAATTGCCCAAACTTCTATTTACCACTTTTGTTTGACCATCAGTCTGTGGCTGATGCGTGGAACTGAATTTTAGGTCTGTTCTCAACTTCTTCCACAATTTCCTCCAGAAATACCCCACAAATTTAGTATCTCTGTCAGAAACTATACTCCTTGGAAGACCATGTAGTCTTACCACCTCTTTGAAAAATAAGTCTACAATATGAACAACATCATGAGTTTTGTGGCATGGAATAAAATGTTCCATTTTGGAGAACCTATCAACCACCATGAATACTGAGTCATTACCCCTTTGTGTCCTTAGCAATCCAAGAACAAAATCCATACTTATGTCCTCCCATGGCCTTGATGGAACATGCAATGGCTGATATAGGCATGTATTGTGACTAAACCCCTTGGCAACTTGACAAACCTGGCAACTCTGTACAAACTTCTTCACATCCTGTGAAATTTGAGGCCAAAAATAATGTTCTCTAAGAATGGAAATGGTCTTATCTCGACCAAAGTGTCCTGCCATCCCTCCACTGTGTTTCTCCTTAATCAGATTTTCCCTCATGGAACTCCTTGGAATGCACAATTGACTACCTTTGAACAACATGCCATCCTAAATCAAATAGTCTAACCACTTGGTTCTATCTATAGCAACAGGTTCTTTACAAGCTTTCCATGCTTCAGCAAAATTAGGATCCTCAGGGTACAAATTCTTGAGTTCCTCAAACCCAACTACTTCAACTTGCATTACTGTAAGCAGTGACTATCTCCTACTTAGTGCATCTGCAACCCTGTTAGATTTTCCACTTCTATGCTTCAACAAAAATGTATAACTCTGCAAGAATTCTACCCACTTCATATGCCTCTGATTCAATTTACCTTGGCTATTTAGGTACTGTAATGCCTGATGATCAGTATACAAAACAAATTCCTTTGGCAATAAATAATGCCTCCATTTCTTTAAGGCCTGAACTATTGCATAGAACTCTTGATCATAAACGGAATACTTCTTCTTTGCATCATTCAATTTTTCACTAAAATATGCAATAGGCTTACCTTCTTGGCTTAATACAGCCCCAATAGCGCTACCACTAGCATCACAATCCACCTGGAACACTTTTCTAAAATTTGGAAGTGCCAACACAGGCTGTTCTGTCACCTTCTTCTTCAGCAATTCAAAACTTCTCGTAGCTGCTGTAGCCCATTTGAACTTTTTTCTATCCCCTCTTATTGTATCAGTTAGGGGTGCACATATGCCACTGAAATTCTTAATAAACTTCCTATAAAAACTAACCAAACCATGAAATGATCTTACCTCAGTAGCAGTCCTTGGAGTAGGCCATTCCAAGATGGCTTTTACCTTCTCTGGATCCATTTTGAGACCTTCAGGTGATATAAAAAATCCCAAATAGACTAACTCCCTTTTTGCAAAGACACACTTCTTTAGATTAATTAACAGTTTCTCTTCCCTTAGCCTTTCAAGGACACTACAAATATGCAGTAAATGTTCTTCCAAAGTCTTGCTGAAAATTAAAATATCATCGAAATAGACAATAACAAATTTTCCCAAGAACTTCTCAAGTACCTCATTCATGAGCCGCATGAAGGTGCTTGGGGCATTCGTCAATCCAAAGGGCATGACTAACCACTCATAAAGACCCTCCTTGGTCTTGAAGGCTATTTTCCACTCATCTCCTTCTCAAATCTGTATATGATGATAGCCACTCTTCAGATCTATCTTTGTGAAGTACTGAGCTCCACTCAAGTAGTCCATAAGATCATCCATCCTTGGCAAAGGAAATTGGTACTTGATGGTTATCCTATTTATAGCTCGGGAATCTGTACACATCCTCCACTCTCCATCCTTCTTTGGTGCAAGTACTACAGGTACTGCACATGGACTTAGGCTCTCTCGAATCAAGCCCTTCCTCAATAGCTCCTGAACCTGTCTATTTAGCTCCTTTGTTTCAGTAGGAGTCATCCTATGAGTAGCCTTGTTAGGCAAACTAGCTTCTGGAATCAGATCTATCTGATGACTGATTTGCCTTACTAGTTGCAATCCATCTGGAACATTATCAGAGATAATATCTCCAAACTCCCTTAGTAAATCTGAAACTTCAAATGGTATTTCACTACTACCTTCTTTATCTTTCCTAGGAATCAAAGCATAGCACATATGCTGATGTTTCATGCCATCTAAAAACTTCCTTCCATCAACAAGACAAATCCTAGCACTGCTACATGCCTTTTCACCTTCCTTTTTCATGGGCTTCAATTTGTGGCGAACTCCATCCTTTGTCAGAGAGTATGTGTTTGCATGTCCATCATGTATTGCATGTCTATCAAACTACCATGGTCTACCCAACAATAGATGGCAAACATCCATCGAAATAACATCACAGAGAACTTCATCATGGTAACTCCCAATTTTGAATTTTACTAAACATTTTTCAGTTACCAGGACCTTATGATCATCTTTTACCCAAGAAATCTGATAGGGCTGGGGATGTTTCTCCCTCTTGAGCTTTAGCTTAGAAACCATCTCTTCTGATACCAAGTTATCAGTGCTACCACCATCAATGATCACATCACAACATTTATCCTCACACTTGCATCTGGTATGGAACAAACTCCTCTGCTGTCCTGGTTCATTTTCACCACTTAGTAGGACTCTTTCATTTACCAAGGTCTCTCCTCTTTCTGCATCCTCTGAATGTGATGATTGTGCATCCTCATCCACATGAGCAACCCTAGCTTGGCCCTCAGTTCTCCTATCTGTCCTTCCTTTTCATTGAGGGCATTCAAAGGCACAATGACCTTCTTCATTACAATGGAAACATGTACCATGGAAGCCTCCTCTTCCTTGTCCATGTCCTCTACCTCTTCCTCTTTGATTTCCAAAGTCTTGATCATGGGAGCGGTTGAAACCCTCATTCCTCTAGTTTCTGCTAGTACCCACATCTTCATTTTTCTTTTGGGTTTCATTGCGGCCTCCAGATGGTCTACCGCTTCCCCTTCCTCCTTGATTGCACCCTCTTTGTCTTCCTTCAAACCTTTTACTCAGTTTCTCTTCAACTCATAGGGCAAACTGGTATGCTTCTTCAATGCTGTTCATTCTTACCAGATTTAATTCCTCCTGGATGCTAGGTCGCAACCCACTTATATAACGAGCAACCTTCTCCTTATTTGCTTTTGCATGCCCCACTCTAATCAAGAGTCGGTAAAACTCCTCTATATATTCTTGGACTAATCTTCCTAATTGTTTTAACCCATGCGTCTTCTTAAACAGATCAAGCTCATAGTCCACAGGAATGAACCGCTTCTTCAATTTGTCCACCATGCGATCCCATCTTGTGATCTTCTCCTTTCCTCTTCTAAGTCTTTCTAGTTGAACCTCTTGCCACCAGATTTTGGCATGGCCTTTCAGTTTGGCATTTTCAAACTTAACCCTATCTGGGTCCCTTATATCCTCATACTCAAAGTATTCTTCCAGTTCATTGATCCAATCAATCAACTCATCTGGTTTCAGATTTCTTGAAAATATACCCACTTCAATTGTAGGTCTTTTCCCAAACTTAGTAATGGCCCTAAAAAGCCTTTCCTCTATAGGATTCATAACTTCCCCGTCAACTTCCTCTTCTGGTCCCATTACTTCCTCTTCATTGTCATCCTCACTATTGTCACCTGCGGCAACATTTGCTCCTCTATGAAGCTCCTCTTGCAATGCTTGTACCTACCTCTGGAGGGCTCTAACCTCCTTAGGATTAATAGCTCTGGCCCTTCCACCACGCTCTCTTCATGGAGGCATCTTCTAACTCGAACCCACAACCACACAGTCCTGGTGCAAATTGCCTCACAGTTAGCGCTCTGTCTACACACTCAAGAAAACTTGCTCTGATACCACTTGATGGGGACACAACCCAAGAACAAAATGGAAACAACAAAAAAGGGAAATTATATTAATTGAGAAAATAAGCTAGTACAAATAGTACAGGAAAATAAACTTCAAAACATGCCCTAAGGGCTTACAATAGCATAAATCTAGAGATAAATTCTCCTTATGGTACCTCCTCTCAAACTCCACAACGAACTGCCTTTTACAATGCCAGAAATCTCCTTAAATAGACCCCAGAGGGTTAAGGACTAGGAGTACATTCTAGAAAGTGCTAGTAGGCATCCACCGACCAAATAGAAGGTTCCGGAAGCTGCGTTAGAAGTCAGTGCAAATCTAGAAGAATTCAAAAACGGTAACCAAACTTTCGGGAGGCATAACTTTTGAACCGTAGCTCCGATTGACGAATCGTTTACATTTTTGAAAAGCTCTCAAAGTGCTCTATGGCCCTATGGACAAGCTTAGCTCATCGCCCATTTTTTGGCCCTTTTCAAGCTCATTTATTGCCCCTAACTTGACTTCAAAGCATTCTTAGGAGGTCTCCAAAACCTAAAAAATTGCAATAACTTTCAAACCGTGGGGCCTTTTGACCTAATTCTTTTTCTGGAATGCTCTAAATCACAATTACATTCATCTGGCCAATTTGCACCTTCTAGGTCACCAAAATGATGGCCAAATTGCATGCTCCTATTTTTTTTGGGATTTTCAAACACACTGATAGTGGAACTGTGAGAGTTGGAACCTTTATTTGACCCAAATGGGTATCCAAAAATGTAAAGACATGAAATAGAAACTAAGTCTAAGTACATTTTTTTTGGGTGACACAAGATTGCCCTTATACCTCTGGATGCTCCTACATCACAATGGCATTTGGAACATATGACACTGTCATATCAAGAGTTGTTACAAAACTTAAGACAACCTTAGTAGTCAAGAAGAAGGATAAGCTAGTGAAGAAGATAAAGAAGAAATTTGGTGTTAAAGAAACAAGTGCAGTAGGTGAAGCAAAGGATATTAGTGAACGAGAAGAAAAAGATGATGAAGAGAAAGATGAGGATGAGCCAGAACAAGGTCCATTTGAATTGTCATAAGGTCAAGGCAAAGACAAAGATGAGAGTGCCAAGGAAGCACCCATCAAAGGCAGAGTCATCAAAAGGAAGGCAAAGACACCTCCTGCTTCTTAGCCTCACCAAAGAAAGCTGCCGTGCAAACATCCAAGAAGCCAACAACCAGAGCTACAACAAGGGCTTCCAACAAAAGGCTAAAGAGGAAGCGAAAAAGAAGAAGAAGTCAGTCACGAAGGCACAGGAAGAGCCAAGGAAAAGGAAAAGATATGTGGCTCAACCTAATACTGATGAAGATCAGACTAAAAAGGTAATTTATCCTTCTAAGTCTTCAATTGATATATTATGTGAGAAGATTAGGAATGGAGACTTAAGTGAAATAAAAGGGATTGATTTCAATAAGTTAAGTAGAGAGGAACAAACTAGCATTGAAGAATCAGTCTATGCATTAATGGCACAGTTCAAGTATACACCTGTTGAACTAGATGGACAATTGACAAAGGAATTGTCTAAAATTGTAGAAGACAGATGCCATTTCTGTCTAATGATGGAGAAAGAGATGAGGGAATCAACCCTAGCAAACATATTTCCTGATTTGACAAAGGAACAGGTAACTCAAGTAGTCAAATGACATAAGAAAAGGTTTACACCTAAATATAGGGCATTCTCCATCTTACAAAACAAAATTGAAGAAGTTGTACAAAGAACTACAAGAGCATGGAAGAATTTATATAAGAAGACTGAAGATGTTCTTGAAGAGGAGTACAAAGAAGAAGTTGCTACTAAACCTAAGGAAAGAAGGAAGAGGAGAGAAGAGAAGAAAAAAGAAGAGAAAAAGGTTGAAGAAGAGGAAAACAAGAGAGAAAGAGAGGAGGAAGGAAAAGATGAAGACAAAGGTACTGATGAGCAGCAAAGTGTGCAAGACAGACAACTTTCACCTCCTAGTCCTCCTCACTCTATTACCACACTTGCAAAAACCATAAAGATTAAGGATGTTGTTGACACCTCATGTCAAAACATCAATCCATTAACTACAGAGGATCTTACTAAGATCCTTGACCAAACAACTCTACAAGCACAATTGTGTACAAGTCCCATATTGGTCAGTGTGGATGATCTCCAAAAGTCAGTAGACAAACTCAAAGAAGTCAAGGTGTCACCGCAAGAACCACCTCAAATCATTCAAACTATTGGGCTTACATTTCTACCACCTCCATCACCACTGAGAATTTCCATTCAAGCTCATCAGGAGCTGAGTCCAACAATAGAGGAAGTCACAGGTATAACAGTATAGACAACAAGTATACCTACAGCAGCAGTGACACAAAAAGAAGAAGAAGCCAAGCAAGAAGAAGAGGACAAAGAAGAAACACAAGATAAGGAGTCTACAATATAAACTTTGGTTGAATTGCCAAAAATAGGAACTCCTACCAAACCCATTAGGAGCTAAGTACTGAAATGATGACCTTACATGTCAGTACACCAAGCTCAAGTTCTACTAGGGTAGCCAGGACCATTCATTATGGCATTCCTAAGCTTGATGAAGAAATTAAAATACCCTATTATGATTCAAGTACTCTAAATGATGAAAAGATGAATGAAATACATAGTGCATTGGATAAAAGAAGGAGGCAAGAGGCAATGAGGAAAGACTACAAATACAAGAAGGCAATGAATGAGATCAAATATATATTTATGGATGCCTTTAGCCTACAACCTCTAGATGCAAACAAGACAATTTTTGAGCAACTATCTAATGTAGTTGACCAAGTGAATAATGAAGACCATGATACCAATGTAAAACTAATGGAATGGTCAAAAAAGAAGTTTGTAGGTAAGGTCAACCAGAAGATAGCTAATAACATAATTTTGGGATAGGTTGACCTAGTCACGAAATTGGACAATGTAAAGATTGTATTAGGGAACATCTTTTCCCTTTATAGAAAATTGTGTGATTTTTCTAGGTTTACACAAGAAATAAATTTGAAAATTTTGAACCTTGAGAGTAAATTAAAGCTCTCTAGCATGCAACTACCCTTAGATCTTGCACAGAATGAAAAACAATTTGCTCAAACACTTCACACTCAGAGGGAATTAGCTGCATTATCAGTAGAAGAGGCCACTATTAAAGAAAAGCTGATGCAAATACAAGCCTCTATCACTCCTCACTTGAAAGTATTACACAAGGAGAAAATTATGCATAAACAGTCCTGAAGAAGGATCCAAATATTTCTACTCATGAAGGACTTGTTGATCTAGTAGCAAAGCTTGCAATCCAACAAAAGTCATTGGATATTGCCTTGAATAACTGGGATGCAGCTCTCAAAATACTCCTTGAGGTCAATAAGACATTTTTGGCCAAGCATGGCATTACCATTTAGGACCCTTTGACATCAGTGTCAAAAAGGGGGAGACAATATTCGAAGGGGGAGATAATATTCTAAGGGGGAGATAATATCTAAGGGGGAGATATTATTAGAAAGATATATTAAAGGAGAAGATAAGCACAATGACACAAGACATCAGAATTCATGACATGACAAGGCATAATCAACTCAGGGGGAGTCATAGGATATAATATTCTTTTGAAATTTTGTAAATAGAGGATGTACACATAAGGTTTAGATCTTGAATGATCAGTTAAGTGTTTTTGACACTCATGTCAAAGGGGGAGATTGTTGATGCAATAAATAAGATTAACAAATGAGTGTCAACACACTTAACCATTTTCACCATACATGCCGAGTACACAATGGGAGCTGAGCCAAATTTTATTAATGTGTTGAGTCATAGATAATGCCGAGAAAACTATAGTTGATACCGAGCAGAACACATTTTAGTATATGCCAAGCTATACAGAATTCAACATGTGCCAAGTAGATCAGAAGACAGTGTGTGCCGAGCATTGTGAAGCTAATATGAGTCGAGTGATTCAAGAATCAGTAGGAGTCAAGTAACACAGGGATTCTATAAAAGCTGAGTGACACAGGAAACACAATGGATGATGAGCAATCCAGAATAGATGGTGCTAAGCATCAGTATTACTTTATGAGCCAAGCAACATAGGATTAGCACAAGAGTTTGTGCATATACAAACCAAGATGTAAAATAGTTATGCATGACTCATAATAGGATAAGGAGATAAGATCAAATCCTTTCATTTACCTATGCGATCCTCATGCAACCAATCAAAAAATTGGAATTGCATGCAGCCAATGGGTGAATTTTTAGGGTTTGAGAGAGAACACTTCATCCAAGGATGCATAACGATCCACTAATCTTTATAAGAGAGTCCTGACACCATTAATAGAGAGTTGAAGACAAGAAGGAATAGCAGAGGTTTTTATTAAGGTTGTTGCAAAGCTTTGGTGTCAAAGATTAAGTGGAAAGGATAGCAGTTAGATATTCAGTTGATAAGAACAAAGCAAGGGATACAAATGTATATCAGATCTCAGGAGATCAAGATTAGGGAAAGTAGATCAAGCGCCTGTATTTAGCAATCAAAGATTGTAAGCTATCAGGTTTATTATACCTAATACTCTTTAGCCATTGTATTAGAAAGGAAACCCTATGTTGATAGGTTAGCTTAAAAACTATCTTGTAGATCCCTTAAAAAGGTGATTAAATCCTTTAATAGGGTAACACTTCATGTAAAGTGTTTGTAAATCCTTTAACTAGGTCACTATTGACATAGTGTAAAGCCTTTAACAAGGCAAACCTTTAACAGGGAAAACCATTAGAAGTGGTTGAAATTAATTGCTACAGTAATTTCGTGGGTATCATCCCCACCCCAGTTTTACCTTCTTATTCTTGGAGGGTTTCTGGGTCACCAAAATCTCAAGTGTTATGTGGTGATGCATGATTGTTTAATGTTTATATGCATGCATGAAAATTTTAGTTATATGTCATTAAGGGTATAAAAAGTGGTTAAAAAGGTCAGTATTTCTGATTCACCCCCCCCCTCTCAGAAGATCTCTTCCCATTAAGACATTCCAACACAAATTTTGGTATTATTGAAAGTTAGATGTTTTTCATCTATGTTTCCATTAATTCCAAAGGGGGATATGGTTAGCATGAATGCTAATGATACTACATTGGGGGAGTATCATAAGCATTGGAGAGCATTGATATGTTGCATTCATGACTATATTTGTCATTGATATCAACATTGCAGTAATTCTGTTAAGAATGGAAAAATAAAAATTAGTAATATTAAGATGCATAGAAGATGAGGAAGTTTTAGATGATGGATAGTGGAGGACATGTTCCTAAGGTTGTCTTAATGACATGGTTAAGAGGACTATGTTTGATATGATGTTGTATGGAAGATACACTTATTTTAGTAGAAGCAGTGTAGAAATACATCATTGGAAAATAGAGTTATGATGATCTATCACTATCTTTCATCTAACATGTAATGAAGAGATGCATAGTCACATAGTGATAGAGGAAAATCATATGGTGACACCAACATGTGCACAAGACATGGTTTCACACATGTAAAGTTTTGTATAGATTGTGAGTCGACAATATTGTTGTAATTGTAATTAATTAATTGGGAAAGCCTCAAGGCCAAATCAAGGAATTATTAAGAAGATAAGGTTTAAAAGAAATTTGTTTTCCTTATTGGAAATGAGTCTTGATTGAGAGGATCAAGTGGAATGTGAAGTATTAGCATGCAGTCTAAGAAGGAGTAGAATGTTTACTGAATGCGTGTAAGTAATCCAAGGGATCATTGGACGCATTGTATGAGATCTAGTTACAAGATCTAAAGGAGAAAAATTCTAGTTGATAGGATAGAGATAGAGGAAAAAGTACATTTCAGTTCTACTATTCTACAAGGAATAATATAGAGATCATTTGGATATAGGGTTCTTTGATCTTAACCTTGAAGTTGTTGGGCAGTAGGTCACCCTATCTTCCATAACTCCTAATAGAGTTGGAATCTCCTAATCGGGATTCAAGGTCTCCTAACGGAGATTCATGTGTACATAATGTTGTAATAGACTCCTAACATGGTCTATCCTCTAACAAGGAATATTTATATTAGTACATCATCTTGTGGGTACCATCCCATTTGGGTTTTCCCTCTGATTAAGGGTTTCCTTAGTTAACATATCTAGTGTTAATTGTGTATGAGTATCTTGTTGTGATTTTAGTTTATATTAATCACATGGTAAGTTTGTTTAAGGTTAATTTTTATGATGATAGTTGAATAACTAAGTCACCCCCCCCAGTTATATCAATGGACTATATATTCTAAAAATTTTCCTTGTGATGTGTAATGCCCCGCTAAGGGATCCAAAGATTTAACCTAGAATTTCACTAAGTTTAGAAACAATTTTTTTTTTTTTTTTTTTCATAATAGTAAAAATCACATATAACTTATGCACAATAACGGAAGCAATAGCATTATCCATCTGAAAATAAACATAACATAAATAATAGATTACATTCTTGAAGATCCCTTAACGTTGAATTACGTACATGAATCCATCTAGTACAACATCCCCATGAAATAATAATGATAAGTCCAATGCTTATACATTACATTTCAAATACTTAATCATCCACTATACATGTCATAGGGTATGAAAAGCTCAAAAGAATAGACATACATAGAATAAGGTACATCATCCTATTCTAATCCATGATACATCATCATAGAAAACATATACATCCATCATAAAGATCAAACATAATAAACTAAGTGCATGGTTCCTCCCAACCGTCAATAGCATCATTAGACCGTCATGGATCCTAGCCATCCCTCCGTGCGTAACACTCCAAATCATCGAAGAGATCATCGGTATTACATAGTAGGAATGTCACTCCTAATAAATACAACATCATATGTAGAAGTAATCTAGCATGCAAATAAAAGCATAAGATAACATCATCTAACATATGCTAATCATCAATGATAAAGGATACATATCCACCATCATGAAGGACGCATCAGCCACGATGTCTCAATGAATCTCAAAATGATAAGAGTGGAAAATACACTACCAACCGACCGCGTGGTACCTAAGTGGTCCACTCCCACCGTGCTAAGGAGATAATCTCAAGTCCCAAATAGGCTATCAAAATCACATAGCACATATCTCTATAAGTCCAGGAATCCTAAAAGTATACTAACTCAAAGGTTCCAAACACAAAATTTGACATCTAATCCCAGAGGCACACAATGACATGTACGAACCTACTATGCAAGTGGAAAAGTGTCATCGCAATTATCACGTACAAGTTACCCTAGAAGTTAGCTAAAATCCATGGGTCCATACTAATTTCATGCAGCCACTAGTATCCTCTCATACTGACGAGGCATACTACGGAATGCAAGGTCGCAACCATGTGTCTCTCACTACTCCCATCCTAGCCTGTACAAGCACTCAAGGCATGGGTGAGAAAAAAACACTTATCTTTTTAGGTTCATTCAGTTAGTATTAGGTGTGAATGTTATCACTTATTAATTCAACTTACAATGAGTTACCCTGGCAGCCTCTTAGGGCACCGACCCCCATTGCAAGCCACTTCCCATCACTACATGTAGATATCCTACCCTAATGCTCATGGACTCATAAATCTCAAAATCACAAAAGATAATTCATAGAAAAATCATCAAATATGCATAAAAGCATCAAATCTCCATGAGCAACATCCATAGAAAATCATGAACACAACAACTCTCTATTGGCAACTGAAGTATCACTGATAATCAAATATCCAATGGTTCTCAATAACTAAAATATATCTCAATCAAACTGATCGAAGACTCCAAAAATGGTTGAGTCAAACATGTCACATCATGACATCATCAAAATAAATCCACATCACAGTCCCATCATGGCGACTAGAAAAATAACCAAGGATAACTGATCGATGACCAAAAATAATGGTTAAGTGAAGTGTCTCATACATAAGAATCTCAACTATAACAATCAATAATCACAACCAATACATAGAGCATTCCATCACATAACCATGGTTGGGTTTATAAAGATTGAGATTAAAACATCATCATGTCACTACAATCACATAACCCCCAAGCCTCTAGTAGACATCCTATACTGGTCAACACTAGTCAACCCAAAACTCAAAACAATAGCATAAAGAATACACAATGTAGACACATGTTTTGGTTTTACAACTTGAATTTAAATGTAGAGATCTTAGTTTAAGTTTCCAAATCTGAAGAATGAATGGAGGAACACATATATTGTTTTGAATAAAAGTTTTCCTTATTAGAACTAAAAATCCATTTTCCAATTAATAACATTTGTTTGATATATCCCCCACCCAACTATCAATTCCTTATTTAATAATTTAAAATATTTAAATTATTAAATAGCTGAATATTATTAAAGAGTCACCTTATGAAAATAAACCATCAATATAAGCCATTGATCAAATAATAAATTAAATTTACAAATAACATATTTACACACACACACACACACACACATATATATATATATATATATATATATACATACATACATACATACATACATACATACATACATACATACATACATATGTATTACGTTTTTATTAAATCAAATTAACAATTTCGACTTACACCATATGAGAATCAAATTGTATGTAAACATTTTAACATAAACGTTTTTTTTTTTTTTTTGCATATCATTAACATCAATTAAAAACCCCCCCAAACTTATGTTGCGGTACGCAGTACCTGCGGTCGCAAGCACTGCGCTGACAGCAGGTACGTGGTACCCCTGTCACCGCAGACCTGCGACGACAGGCCTCTACCTTTCGCCGACGCAGGGTACGAAATGTGCCCATGACATATTATATATAAACTTTGTTCCATGTGATATAAATCACGATGCAAATTGATAAAATTTCACTGCGATTTTATTAATCGCTCAATTCGATGCATTATATATAAATATACATAGGTATATATGTATATATATCAGTATATATATATGTATGTATATATATATTCAAATTTTATAATAGATTCATAATAAATGTATACATATGCATATATATAAATATATATTTATATATATGTATATGTATGCAGATCTGAATATATAACCATGTATATTTTTGACAAAGATTATATCTACAATAAATAATAAGATATTTGCAATATAGAGTGCATATAAAGTTCTCCAATTAAATTAATCTACCCACATTAAGAATGCATATAAATATGAAACTTCTCAGAAGACATATGGAAGACACGGAGAAGACAGGGAATGCATGATGTGAAAATAGCATAAGTAAAATCACAAGAATCTACCTGGATTCTGATGCTAAATTGCTCTTCCTCAGAAAATCTGCAGAGCAAGCTTCTCCCTTCTTCAGAATTCTTGAGTCCTCCAATGCTCCAATTGCACTCCAAACACTATGACTAAGCTTCTATGAATGCCTGAATATAAAGAGCTTTCACGAAACATCTAGAATGCTTCTAGAAACAGCTGGAAGGTGTCACCAACTAAGCATGGGTCTTTTCCAACCTTCAAGATGAGCCTTAGGGTTGTAGACACCATGTGCTTAATTGATGCACTAACCCCCATGTTGTTGACACTTGAGAAATAGAGAAGTGCGCTAACTCCCATGCAAGCTTATAACTCCAATTCACTTTTTATATAATTTCTATTTAAATATTTATAACTTTCATTTTAACTTTTATAACTTTTATTATTATTATTTATTTATTACTTTATTATTATTATTAATTTTAATTTCTAATTTTCTTTTATTTAATTCATTTTTCCTCAATAATTCACATTTAATTAATTACAATCAAAATATCAAATAACATGATATTTTATATTAATTTTTCAAATAATTAATTTATTAATTAAATCTATTTCTTAAGACTTAATTAATAGAAAATTCACCATAGACTTCCAAGATAAAATATGAAAACCCATCATAGAGAAAATCACTCAAAATCAGTCTAAAGGGTTAAAAATCACGAATTATGTCATCCGACACATTCAATGGGTAAAATATCCAGATACTTGTCCTACCTCACTAGGACAATTGGCTTAAAGGTTTGGGATTTGGACTTGAGAATTTATCTCCCTTCTCTTATCATTGAGATAGTATAATAGGGTATGCTCATCCTAGCAATTCAGGGAAGTCAATACCCGATATCTACAACCTGCAGAAAAACTATGCATGTACATACAATATATATAATGCTAAACTAAACAAACAATGGCAAGAAGTGGTGCATTGTGTCGATCCCAACTAAGCAGGTGACTATGACTCCTTTCTTTAACCACATCAGAAATGCCATACAATAAGAAAACACACACACCATACACATGCAAGTATGGGGTAAGTATCCATAATAAAACACATAAGATAATAAACCATCCATCTAATCATCAATAATAACTGAAAATAGTATAATGATCATCATGTATGCATGAAATGTAAAATCTAATGATCTCATCATATAACCACTGAATCCATAACATAATGTCTGATAGTGTCAAAAAAATACCACTAATCCATCAACATAAGACTAGTCTATCATAGTCTGAAGATAATAACAATGTCCAGAAAAGATGTGAACGAGGGTAGGCACTATATGATGAGTGAATTTTTTCAGCATTGAGAAAGTGATAAGTAAAGTTTGTAAATGCATATAAATTATCCAAGGAATTATTGGATGAGAAGCTGGTGATTTGGTATTGAGACTAGAAGAGGTTTCATTCAGTGAAGAGGAAAGACAAGGAGCCAAGCTTATTTCATTCTATTATTCTAAAAGGAATAGTACAAACACAAGTTGAATAGTAAGTTGATAGTCTTGCCCCTGAAGCTATTTGGGTAGTTGGTCTTTTTTCTTTCTACAACTTGTAACAGGTTTGGAACAAATCATAATAGGGTTGGAATCTCCTAATAGTGATTCAAAATCTCCTAATAGGGACTTATATTTATTGAATGTATCTCATTGGCTCCTAAAAAATTCCATCCTCTTACAAGGAACTTTAATATTAGTACATCATTTTGGGTACCATCCCCACCATGGTTTCCCCTCTGATCAAGGGATTTCCTAGATATGTGTATCTTCTTATGGTTTTTGACTATACTTCTCACATGGTTATGGATGAATAAGGTTGATAAATGTTTTAATAGTTGGATAATTGATTCACTCCCCTCTCAATTATCTTGGTGGACTTTACTTTTTAATAGATTCATCTTTACATATATGTTTTTACAATGCTTGTATTTGTTACAAAGTAAAGTCCACCAAGATAATTGAAGGGGGGGGGGGGGGGGGGGATGAATTAGTTATCAAACTATTAAAATATTTATCAACCTTATTCATCCTTAAACATGTGAGAAATAGAATTGAGAACCATAAGTAGATACTCATGTTGGAAATATAGGAGTAATTGAGAGGGGAGGGGTGAATTAGTTACTAAAAAATAAATCGTAGATTCCTTAGATGTCCATACAATTAAAAAACATAAACTCTGATAGAACTATATTCTATTGTAACTCGGTTGACACAAAGGCACTCAGTTAACACTAGCAATTTATTGTAACTCGACAAGCACTGAAGTATTAATTATTACTAGATAAATACTGAAAATGCATATCTAAAGCTATTAAATGTGATTAATGTTAACTAACTTAATTTCATACACATAAAAAAATAGCATGAACATAAGTGACACCAAGATTTAATGTGGAAATCCAATTTGGGAAAACCACCAATTGCAACTAGTTACTATTTTTCACTCTTCTAAAGTGAGCCCTATTAGGAGCTTGCAACCTTATTAAATGTTACAAAACACATTGTTAGGTGTGATCCTATTAGAGAATTTAATCACCCTATTAGGAGTGGCATTGTTAGAGGTCTTTAGACACTTCAATCTACAAATGCCACCTTGTTAGAGGATTTACAAATAGCTATTAAGACAACTCTGCTAAGATATTTTATTCACTACTACAATGGATAGAGAGTAGCAATGAATTGAACTAATTTCTTATGCAAACTTATCTTTACTAATTTTAGATCTTAATTTGGGATTCAATACTTGATCCTTCTTGATCATATAAAACTTTTTAGCCCATCAACGATATTCTTCTTATCCTTCTAATTTGCTTCCCTTAAGCATCTTCTTATCTTCCACTTTCTCACACACTTCAGTCCTCAACTTGACCTAATACTTATATCTTTTACATAACCAAGTTAGCTTGCATAAAATATTAAAACAATTGATATTCATCATCTTAGTTGGCTAGATTTAACAAATTAATTTAACAAGCTCAATATGCCAAAACAAGAAAATCCTTCATTAGCCAAATCTGCTTGGTAGATACTAACTCAGAAATGATTTTATTATATTAACCAAGTGATCTCACTTAACACTACATCCTAAACTATTTTCCATTGGTAACTGAGTGAGCTTGGCTAGCACTAGTTCTAGACAACTTTCGTTTGTCTCCCAAGTGAATTTGGTAGACACTGTCTTCTACAAATTCTCTTTGGTAATTGAATGAGCTTGGTTAACACTCATTACCTTACATCTTTCCTTTGTCTCCCAAGTGAGTTCAATGTACACTTACTCTAAATCCTTTGACTCCCGAGTGAGCTTGGCATACATTGATTTTCTTGTCATACACTTGACATTTGTGTAACATCAAAGACAACATACAATTGAATGATTGTATCCAGAAATCTCTTTATTTGATATTGAAGGAAACACAACTTATTATGATACAATGAAATTTTAGAGCAAATATAGAAGTAAGGATAATATTCTTAGTTTCATTCTAATTTTCATTCATGAGAACTCCCTCTGCCATCAATCTTCGCAACTTAGCAAACTCTCCATCTTATGCCAAAGACAATATTTAGTGAAGTTTTCATGTAGCTACTATATAGATTAATATGTAATCTACCCTTTATATAGTTGAATAAACTTGGTTGATCTTCAACATGCTTGGTTGATGCATCACTTAAAATCTATCTAGTGAGTTTCATATAGGGAAATGACCCCTAGCTTAGCTCTTAGATACAAGAATGCATCCTTAGGTAAAGTCTTGGTGAATATGTCTATAATTTTTTCATTAGTATTCACATATTCAAATCTCACCTCTTTTCCTTGTACTAACTCTTTTATAAAATGATACTTTATTGCAATGTGCTTGGTCTAGGTATGCATTACTGGATTCTTTGATATGTTGATTGCACTAGTGTTATCAGAGAAGATAACAAATGGATCTTTGATTTCCATCTTCATGCTTGCTAATATTTTTTTGAACCAAACAATATTGGAACAATTAACTATAGTTGCAACATACTCTACCTCTTTTGTAGACTAAGAAATGTAGTTCTGCTTCTTACTTGTTCAAGACACCAGTCTCTTTTCAAGAAACAATACCCCACTACTGGTACTTTTTATGTCATCAATGTTCCCTACATAATCAACATTAGTGAAGGATCTTTATTTCAAATTGCATCCTTTCTTATACCATAATACATAATCTTTTGTACCCTTAAGATACCTCATGATTCTTTTGATTGTCATCATATGATTTTCTTTAGGATTAGCTGAGAATCTTGCCACCATATCAACTGCCAATATAATATTAGGCCTTGTATGTACTACATATTGAAGTTTTCCAATCATGGATCTATATCTATTATGATCTACCTCATTGCAATTATCATTTTTGGAAAGCTTATGTCTAGTAGACATAGGTGTTCCAACAAGTTTTGAATCTTCCATTCCAAACTTCTTCCGTATTTCCTTGACATATTTTGATTGAGTAATGTAGATACCATCTTTCTTCTATTGTATCTGTAGACCAAAAAAGAATTTAATCTCTCCAAACATAGAAATCTCAAATTCTTTTCTCATCTCTTCTAATTTTTTTAAAAATAAATCATCATTTCTAGTAAATAATGTATCATCTACAAACATTTCTACCAATACAATCTTCTTGTGTAGTCCTTCTTTGATGTATAAGATGCTATTATCATTAGTCCTTTAAAAACAAATCTTTATTAGATAAGTATACAATCTTTTATACCATACTCTAGGAGCTTGCTTGAGACCATACAATGCTTTGTGAAACTTATAGACCATATCCCTTTTGCTAGGACGTGCAAAACCTTTAGGTTGTTCAATATAGACTTCCTCTTCTAGAATTTCACTCAAGAATGCAGATTTCATATCCATCTAATATAATTTAAATACTTTATGTGTAACATAACCAAATGAAGTTCTAACACCTTACAATCTTGAAACAGGAACAAAAGTTTCACCATAATCAATACCTTCCTCTTGAGAATAACCTTTGCATACTAACCTTGCTTTGTTTCTTGAAACCTCTCCATCCTCATTTAGCTTATTTCTAAATACCCATTTTGTGCCAATTATATTCTTATACTTGGGTCTGGGAACAAGACTCCAAGTCTTATTCCTTTCTTTCTATTCTATCATTTTTTCAATCCAACTTTCATTATTTGAAGTATCATTAATAGTTCTAGGCTCAAATTTAGTAAGCAAAAATGCACCTTTGAACTTGTTTTTTTTATCATTGTACGTTTTGATTTGTCTCCAATAATTTTCTCAAATGCATGATGACTTCTAACATAGCTTGCAAGTAATGGTATTTTGGATTTGGAGCTATCACCATGATCTTTTAGATCAGGCTTGGGTCCCACTATCTATGACTTGGATCTTTCAGATACTGGCTGCAACTCGGTAGCTTTTGATTATGACTCAGGTCCTTAAAACCTTGACTCGGGTTGCATCGCTTACAACTTGGGATCTTCTAGAGATTATGGGGACTTAAAAGGTGAAGTCTATTGACTTCCAATTGGATTAGGCAATGTATTAGGTTCATAATACATAAATCTTCTCTATTCTTTAGGTTCTTTACTACTTTCCTCTTCACTCTTTTCTACAAACTTGTCAATCTTCCCATGTGCACTTTCTACAATCTTATAAGTGGTTAGATTGAAACATTTGTATGCTTTGCTTTTGCTAGAATATCTAGGGAATATGCCTTGATCACTTTTCACATCAAATTTACCTTTTCTTGATTCCTTCAAGATATAATGTCTGATATCAAATACTTTGATGTAACTTACATTGGGTTTGTGGTCATACCATAGTGCATAAGGTGTTTAATTTGAGTCTTTCTTCCACTAAAAAATGTTCAAGGTATGTACTATTGTACTAATTGTTTCCTTCTAGTATTTGTTTACAACTTTCATTTCTATCATCAAGGTTCTTGCACAATCTATTGTTGGAAATATAGATGGAGTAATTTGGGGGGGGGGGGGGGGGGGGTGAATCAGTTTTCACAAAAACATTTCATAGATCCCTTAGATGTTTGATAGAATTATTTACTGTTGTCACTTGAAAAAAATACTAAAAAATGCTATAACTCGGTAAATGCAGTGTATGTTATACTTTATCAGATCTTAAACATTCATAGTGATTATCATGCAAGCATAAAATAAATAACATGAACATATGAGACACCAGATTTAACGTGGAAACCCAATATGGGAAAAAACACCATGTAACTAGCTATTGCTTTTTACTCTTCTGAAGTGAGCCCTATTAGGAGCCAACCTGGTTAAAGGTTACAAAACACACTATTAGGTGTGACCTTGTTAGAAGACTTAATCACCCTATTAGGAGTGGCCTTGCAAGAGGTGTTTAGAACAATTCAGTGGAATTGTCACATTGTTAGAGGATTTACAACTCACTATTAAACCAACTCTGCTAAGAGATTTTGGAATCACTATTACAATGGTGAGAAAATAATAATGAAATGACCTGAATGAGATGCAACCAAATTATTGATTATAGATCTCTGTTCTGCTTCACACTAGATCCTTCTTGATTGAATATAACTTTTCTGCTCCTCAAAGATATTTGACCATCCTTCAAGTTTTCTCACACTTTCTTTCTCAAACAATTAATACACTTGCATACTCATTCATACATATTAGAATCTCAACTTGACCTTTCATATATACGATTTAGATTATCAAGTCAGCTCAATTACAAATTACAATGACCAATAAAACATTACCATAGTTGGCTAAAATCAATACTTGAAATAATTAAACTTCATTTCTCAAATTAGCAAAATCCTTCATTGGCTGACCCTGCTCGGTAAATAGTGATCCTAAAATGATTTCTTATGTTGACCAACATAATCTTGGTTAACAATGCAAACTTGCAAAATCCTTTGGCAACTGAGTGAACTCGGTAAACACTAACTCCTGACCAACTTTCCTTCATTAACCATGAGAGCTCGATTAACACTACTTTCTACCATAATCTCCTTTGACGCTCGAGTGAGCTTGGTAGACACTGTCTTCGCAAAGTAATTTCCAGAAATTCTCAGTAGAAACAAAAAATTTCTTTGCTGACCAAGTGAGCTCGGTAAGCACTTTCTACCAACTAGTATGAAATTTGTGTAACATCAAAGACAACACACAATTAGAAAATTGTATCCAATAATCTCCCTCTTTAGCATTGATGACAACACAACACAATAAAATTTGAAAACAAGTCTTTCTCCAATAGAAAGTTTCTCCCTCTTAGATTTTATACCAAAAACTTCTCTAATGCAATAATCTCCCTCTATGAAGAAATTACATAGCTTCTTCTCCAAAAAATTTTTAGAAAGACAGTAAACTCTCCCTCAAACAAATTTCAAAAAGATATGATAGTAAAGTCTCCCTCTTTGACAACACATGCCAAAGACAACAGATACTAAATGAGTATCAATGTACCTTGAGTATTGATTCATATGCAAGGTTTTCTTGACTATCTTGCATCAACTGATAGATCTTTAGTCTTAGTTTTAGTTGATGCATCACTAGAACTTTATTTTTGTGAGCTTCAGATAGGGGAATGAACCCTAACTTACCTCTTAGATACAAGAATGCATCCTTAGGTAATGACTTGATGAATATGTCTGCAATCTATTCTTTTGTATGGAAATATTCCAATCTAATTTCTTTATCCTGCATCACTTCTCTAACAAAGTGGTATTTTATAGCAATATGCTTAGTTTTGGAATGAATCACTAGATTCTTTGATATGTTAATTGCACTTGTATTATCACAAAAAATGACAACTGGTTCTTTGATCTCAACCTTCATGCCCTCCAACAACTATTTAAACCAAACAATATTAGAACAGTTCACTACTGCTGCAACATATTCTACTTCTGCTATGGATTGGGATGTGCAATTTTACTTTTTTCTTGTCTAGGATACCGATATTTTTCCAAGAAAGAATGCTCCACCACTTATAATCTTTTTTTCACCAATATTTCTTTCCCAATCAGCATTCGTAAAAACTTTTAAGTCCATATTTTCTTTAATTTTATACCATAAGCCATAATCTTTAGTACCTTAAAGTATCTCAAGATTCTATTGATTGCCATCATATGATTTTCTCTGGGTTTTGTCAAGACTCTTGCCACTATACCAACTACAAGAGCAATATCAGGCCTTGTATGAACTACATACTGTAATTTTCCAATCATTGATCTATATAAGATTTAATCTACCTCTTTTGAATCATCATCTTTGGTAAGCTTTAATCCAGTACACATGGGGGTTCCAACTAGTTTTGAATCTTCCATGCCAAACTTCTTGAGTATCTCTTTGATGTATTTAGACTGAGTGATGTAGATACCATTCCTACTCTACTATATCTGAGTACCAACAAAGAACTTAATCTCACCAAACATAGACATTTCAAACTCTTTGTTCATTTGCTTTGAAAATTCTTTGCATAGATCATCATTCCCTATAAATAAAGTATCATCCACAAATATTTTTGCCAAAACAATGTTGTTATCTAGCCCATCTTTAATGTACAAATTACTATTATCATTTTTTCTTTGGAAAACAATTTGAATAAGGTAGTTATGCAACCTCTCATACCATGCTCCAGGAGCTTGTTTCAAACCATACAATGCTTTGTGTAATTTTCAAACCATGTCCCTTTTGTCTAGATCAACAAAACCTTTAGGTTGTTCAATGTAGACTTCTTCATCAAGAATACCATTGAGAAATGTAGATTTACCATCCATCTGATATACTTTAAATCTTTTATGTGTTGCATATACAAGTAAGGTCCCAACACCTCCTAGTCTTGCATCAAGAGTAAAAGTTTCACCATAATCAATGCCTTCTTCTTGAGAATATCCTTTAGACACCAATCTAGCTTTGTTTCTTCATACGTTACCATCTTTATTCAACTTATTCTTGAATGCCCATTTTGTTCCAATCACATTTTTATCTTTAGGCCTAGGTACAAGAGTCCAAGTTTTATTCTTTTCAATTTGCTCTATCTCTTCATTGATAGCCTCAATCCATATTTCATTTTCTAATGCATCTTTGACATTTCTAGGTTCAAAATCAGCAAGTAGTTATACTGAGTTTCTAGATTAGATTGTGTGAAGATTTTTTTTCATCAATGTTTCGAATCACACTACATGATCCATCATCAGGATGAGAGAGCAAGAGGTGTAAAAAAATATAAGTTATACTTACATTGTTTTACACCTCCTACTCTCTTAGTACACTTACATTGTTTTACACCTCCTGCTCTCTCATCCTGATGATGGATCATGTAGTGTGATTTGAAACGTTGATGAAAAAAATCTTCACACAATCTAATCTAGAAACTTAGTATAACTATCACATATTGTGAAAATTTGATTGCATTAATGTACCTTTTAGCTTACTTTTTTTCATAGTACCTTCTAATTTATCTCTAATAATTTGATCTAGTGCATGATGCCTTTTGACTTACTTGGCTAATACAGGTTCCTTTCCTTTTGAATGAATTGCATTGTCATCTTCTTGAACTTCAACTTCAGGTTCTGGTTGCTCAAACTTAGTAGGCATTGGTTTGGTAGCTTTAGAATATGACTCGAGTCCCTATGACTCAATTTGAACTTCTTGCAACTTGGTGACTAAGGAATACTCAGAAGTAGAAGTCTCTTGATTGACAAATGTGTCTAGCAATGTATTAGGTTCAATGTAAACAAATTTCCTGTAATCCTCTGGTTCCATTTTGCTTTCTGCTTCAGTCTTTTCTACAAACTCATCAATTCTCACATGACATGTGCACTTTCTATGATTTTATGAGTAGATAAATTCAAACATCTATATGCCTTACTCTTGCAAGAATATCCTAAAAATATACTTTCATCACCTTTCACATCAAATTAGCCTTTTCTAGATTTTTTAGAGATATAAAATTTACTTACAAATACTTTCAAGTAACTTACATTGGATTTGTAGTCATCTCATAACTCATAGGGCATTTTGTATGAGTCCTTCAACTGTACTCAGTTTAAGGTATAAATTGCAGTGCTAATAGCTTCCTTCTAGTATCTGATCGCAATGTTCTTTTCAATCATTAGAGTCCTTGCACAATCCATGACAGATTTGTTCCTCCTTTCAACTATTCCATTTTTCTTGGGAGTTCCAGGGGCTGATACCTATCTTTTGATTCCTCTTTCAATGCAAAGGTTATTGAATTCATTGGAGATGAATTCACCACCACTGTCTGATCTTAAGCATTTCAATCTTTTGCCTATTTCATTCTATACTCTTTCCAAATGCCATTTGAATTTCTCAAATGCTTATAACTTCTCTCTTAGATACATAACAATCATCATTCTAGAGTAGTCATCAACAAAAAGAATGAATATTTTTTCTCCACTATAGCTCTCAATTCCAATAGGTCCACACAAATCAGTATGCACAATTTCCAATATATCTTCAGACTAATAGTTTTTTCTTTTAAAAGTAGTCTTTCTAATGGGCACACAACCCAAGTGTAGAATGGACACAACAGAAAAGGGAAAATTGTATTAACTATGTAAATATGCTATTACATTTAGTACAGAGAAAATAGACTTCAAAACATGCCCTAAGGGCTTACAATAGTATAAGTCTAGAGATAATTTCTCCTTTTAGTACCTCCTCTCAAACTCCACTTCGAACTGCCTTTTACAATGCCATAAATGTTCTTAAATAGACCCCGAAGGGTTAAGGATTAGGAATGCATTCTAGAAAGTGCTAGTAGGTATCCATCGACCAAATAGAAGGCTCTAGAAGTTGCATTAGAAGTTGGCGCAAAATTAAAAGAATCCAAAAATGGTAACCGAACTTTTAGGAGGCATAACTTTTGAACCGTAGCTCCAATTGATGAATCGTTTACATTTCTGAAAAGCTGTCAAAGTGCTCTATAACCCTATGGAGCAGCTTTTCTCATCCCCCATTTTTCAGCCTTATTTGAGGTCATTTAATGCCCCTAACCTGACTTTGAAGCATTCTTAGGAGGTCTCTAGAAACTAAAAAATTACAATAACTTTCAAACCGTGGGGCCTTTTGACCTGATTCTTTTTCTGGAATGCTCTAAATTAAAATTACAATCTTTTGACCAATTTATACCTTCTACTTCACCAAAATGATGGCTCAATTACATACTCTTATTTTTTTGGCATTTACACATATCCCAAGGTGTTCAAATACTCTATCCTAGAACACTGATAGTGGAATTGTGAGAGTTGGAACCTTTATCTGACCCAAATGGGTATCGAAAAATGAAAACACATGAAAAAAAAACTAAGTCTAAGTACATTTTTTTGGTTGACACAGGATTGCCCTTATACCTCTGGATGCTCCTGCATCAGACACCTAGGGTAGATTGAAAAGTGACCCTGTCACTTTATGAATGGTAGACGAAATCCCAAATGGGAAACCTCAGTTGCTGAAATCCACGTTGAGTCCTCTATCGGCCTTCCTTTCCACTTGACCAAATACACTTCATACTGCCTATTTCTGGTACTCCTACCCACATGACTATCTGGAATCTCCTCTATCTCCTCCTTCTTAGAAATAGGAATTGGAGATGGCTCTAACATCAGCTCTTCATCTGCACCATCATCATGATACTCTGTTAAGTCTGCAATGTTGAAAATAGGAGAAATGTGAATTCCATCTGGCAACTCCACCTCATATGCATTTCCTGAGTCATGTTTCTTCAAAATTTTGCAGGGACTAAATTGCTTCATTTTCAGCTTGTTGTAAGTATCGGATGGAAATATTTCTTTCCGTAAGTGTACCATGACTATATCCCCTACTTGGAATTCCTTATCTCTTCTCCTTTGATCAGCCCTACCTTTATACTCTTGATTCATCTTGGTAATGTGTGCTTGAACCTCCTCATGTAGACGCTTGATATGTTCAGCAAATTTTTCAGCTTCAACACTTGTCCTCTCCCCTTGCTCTATCTTCCTCAATTCTGGTGTAGTCCTTGGGCTACTTCCATATACAATTAGGAATGGTGATCTACTAGTACTCCTGTTTATAGAGTTATTGTAAGAAAACTCTACTTGTGATAGAATCAAATCCCATCCCTTGGGCTTATCCCCAACTAAACAACTCAACAAATTGCCTAGATTTCTATTTACCACTTCTGTTTGGCCGTCAGTCTGCAAGTGATGTGTGGAACTAAATTTCAAGTCTGTTCTCAACTTCTTCCATAATGTTCTCCAGAAATACCCCACAAATTTGGTATCTTTATCAGAAACTATACTCCTTGGGAGACCATGTAGTCTTACCACCTCTCTGAAAAACAAGTTTACAATATGGACAACATTATGAGTTTTGTGGCATGGAATAAAATGTGCCATTTTGGAGAACCTATCAACCACCACAAATACTGAGTCATTACCCCTTTGTGTCCTCGACAATTTAAGAGCAAAATCCATACTTATGTCCTCCCATGGCTTTGATGGAACATGCAATGGCTGATATAGTCCAGTATTGTGACTAAATCCCTTGGCAACTTGACAAATCTGACAACTCTGTACAAACTTCTTCACATCCTGTGAAATCTGAGGCCAAAAATAATGTTCTCTAAGAATGGAAATGGTCTTATCTCGACCAAAATGTCCTGCCATCCCTCTACTGTATTTCTCCTTAATCAAATTTTCCCTCATGGAACTCCTTGGAATGCATAATTGACTACCCTTGAATAACATACCATCCTGAATCAGATAGTCTAACCACTTAGTTCTGTCTACAGCAACAGGCTCTTTACAAGCTTTCTACACTTCTGCAAAATTAAGATCCTTAGGGTACAGATTCTTGAGTTTATCAAACCCAACTACTTCAACCTTTATTACTGTAAGCAATAACTATCTCCTACTTAGTGCATCTACAACCCTATTAAACTTTCTACTTCTATGCTTCAACACAAATGTATAGCTCTGCAAGAACTCTACCCACTTCATATGCCTCTGATTCAATTTACCTTGGTTATTTAGGTACTATAATGCCTGGAAATCAATATAAAAAAAAATTCCTTTGGCAATAAATAATGCCTCCATTTCTTTAAGGCCTGAACTATTGCATAGAACTCTTGATCAAAAACAAAATACTTTCTTTTTGCATCATTCAATTTTTGACTAAAATATGCAATAGGCTTACCTTCTTGGCTTAATATAGCCCCAATAGCACTGCCACTAGCATCACAATCCACCTAGAACACCTTTCTAAAATTTGGAAGTGCCAATACAGGTTGTTTTGTCACCTTCTTCTTTAGCAATTCAAAACTTCTAGCAGCTGTCACAGTCCATTTGAACTCTTTTCTATCTCCTCTTATTGTGTCAGTCAGGGGTGCACATATGCCATTGAAATTATTAATGAACTTCTTATAAAACCTAACCAGACCATGAAATGATCTTACCTTAATAGAAGACCTTGGAGTAGGCCATTCGAAGATGGCTTTTACCTTCTTTGGATCCATTTTGAGACCTTCAAGTGATATAACAAACCCCAAGTAGACTAACTCCCTTTTTACAAAGATACACTTCTTCAGATTAATTAACAATTTCTCTTCCCTTAACTTTTCAAGGACACTATGAATATGCAATACATGTTCTTCCAAAGTCCTGGTGAAAATTAAAATACCATCCAAATAGACAATAACAAATTTTTCCAAGAACTTCTTAAGTACCTCATTCATAAGCTGCATGAAGGTGCTTGGGGCGTTCGTCAATCCAAAGGGCATGACTAACCACTCATAAAGACCCTCCTTGGTCTTGAAGGCTATTTTACACTCATCTCCTTCTCGAATCAGTACCTAGTGATAGCCATTTTTGAGATCATCCACTTAAACAATCCATAAGATCATCCATTCTTGGTAAAGGAAACTGATACTTGATGGTTATCCTATGTATACCTTGAGAATCTATACACATTCTCCACTCTCCATCTTTCTTTGGTGCTAGTACTGTAGGTACTGTACATGGACTCAAGCTCTCTCGAATCAAGCCCTTCCTTAATAGCTCCTGAACCTATCTATTTAGCTCCTCAATTTCAGTAGGAGTCATCATGTGAGTAGCCTTGTTAGGAAAACTAGCTCCTGGGATTAAATCTATCTGATGACTAATTTGCCTTACTGGTGGCAATCCTTCTGGAATATTATCAGAGATGATATCTCCAAACTCACTTAGTAAATCTGAAACTTCAAGTGGCATTTCACTACTACCTTCTTTATCTTTCCTAGGAATCAAAGCATAGCACATATGCTAATGTTTCATGCCATCTAAAAACTTCCTTCCATCAACAAGACAAATCCTAGCACTACTACATTCCTTTTTGCCTTCCTTTTTCATGGGCTTCAGTTTGTGGCAAACTCCATTCTTGGTTAGAGAATATGTGTTTGCATGACCATCATGTACTGAATGCCTATCAAACTACCATGGTGTTCCCAAAAATAGATTGAAAACATCCATTGGAATAACATCATAGAGAACTTCATCGTGGTAACTCCCAATTTTGAATTTCACTAAACATTGTTCACTTACCAGGACCTTATGATCATCTTTCACCCAAGCAATCCGATAGGGCTGGGGGTGTTTCTCCCTCTTGAGCTTCATCTTAGAGACCATCTCCTCTGATACCAAGTTATCAGTGTTACCACCATCAATGATCACATCACAACATTTATCCTCACACTTGCACATGGTACGAAATAAACTCCTCCTTTTTCCTGGTTCAATCTCACCACTTAGTAGGACCGTTTCATTTACTAAAGTCTCTCCTCTTTCTACATCCTCATCCACATGAGCAACCCTAGCTTGACCCTCAGCTCTCCTATCTGTCCTTCCTTGTCATTTAGGGCATTCAAAGGAACAATGACCTTCTTCATTGCAATGGAAATAGGTACCATGGAAGCCTCCTCTTCCTTGTCCACATCCTCTACCTCTTCCTCTCTGATTTCCAAAGTCTTGATCTCGGGAGCAGTTGAAACCCTCGTTCTTGTGGTTCCTGCTAGTACCCACATCTTCATTTTTCTTTTGGATTTCATTTCAGCCTTCAGATGACCTACCACTACTTGTTCCTCCTTGAACATGCCCTCTTTGTCTCCCTTCAAACCTCTTATTTAGATTCTCTTCAACTCGTAGGGCAAACTGGTATGCCTCTTCAACGTTGGTCATTCTTACCACACTTAATTCCTCCTGGATGCTAGGTCACAATCCACTGATATAACGAGAAACCTTCTCCTTATTTTCTTCTACATGCCCTACTCTAATCAAAAGTCAGTAAAACTCCTCTGTATATTCTTGGACTAATTTTTTTGCTTTCTTTAACCCATGCATCTTCTTAAACAAATCAAGTTTATAATCAATAGGAATGAATTGCTTCTTCAATTTGTCCGCCATACGATCCCACCTTGTGATCTTCTCCTTTCCTCTTTTGTTTCTTTCCAATTGAACCCCTTGCCACCAGATTTTGGCATGGCCTTTGTAAACTTAACCCTATCTAGATCCCTGATATCCTCATACTCAAAGTACTCTTCCAGTTCATTGATCCAATCGATCAACTCATCAGGTTTCAAATTTCTTAAAAATACTCCCACATCAATTATAGGTCTTTTCCCAAACTTAGTAATGGCCCTAAAAAGCCTTTCCTCTGGCTGATTCAAAACTTCCCTGTCAAATTCTCCTTCTGGTCCAATTTCTTCTTCTTCATTATCGTCCTCACTTTTGTCGCCTGCGACAACATTTGTTCCTCTACGAAGCTCCTCTTGCAATGCTTGTACCTACCTTTGGAGGGCTCTAACCTCCTCAAGATTAATAGCTCCAGCCCTTCCACCATGCTTTATTCATGGAGGCATCTTCTTAATTCAAACCCACAACCACACAGTCCTGGTGCAAACTGCCTCACAGTCGACGCTCTGTCTACACACTCAGGAAAACCCGCTTTGATACCACTTGATGGGGACATGGCCCAAGTGCAGAATGGACACAAAAGGAAAGGGGAAATTCTATTAAGTATGGAAATATGCTATTACATTCAGTATAGAGAAAATAGACTTCAAAACATGCCCTAAGGGCTTACAACAGTATAAGTTTGGAGATAATTTCTCCTTTTAGTACCTCCTCTCAAACTCCACTCCGAACTGCCTTTTACAATGCCAGAAATGTTCTTAAATAGACCTCAGAGGGTTAAGGATTAGGAATATATTCTAGAAAGTGCTAGTAGGCATCCACTGGCCAAATAAAAGGCTCTAGAAGTTGCATTAGAAGTCAGCGCAAAATTAGAAGAATCCAGAAATGGTAATCGAACTTCTGAGAGGCATAACTTTTGAACCGTAGCTTCGATTGACAAACTGCTTACATTTTTAGAAAGCTCTCGAAGCGCTCTATAGCCCTATGGACCAAATTTTCTCATCCCCCATTTTTTGGCCCTATTTGAGGTCATTTAATGGCACTAACCTAACTTTGAAGCATTCTTAGGAGGTCTCCAGAAATCAAAAAATTGCAATAACTTTCAAATCATGGGGCCTTTCGACTTGATTCTTTTTTTGGAATGCTCTAAATTACAATTGCAATCTTCTGACCAATTTACACCTTCTAGTTCACCAAAATGATGGCTCATTTACATACTCCTATTTTTTTGGCATTTACACGTATCTCAAGGTGTTCAAATACTCTATCATAGAACACTGATAGTGGAACTGTGAGAGTTGGAACCTTTATTTGACCTAAATGGGTATCCAAAAATGAAAACACATGAAACAGAAACTAAGTCTAAGTACATTTTTTTGGTTGACATAGGATTGCCCTTATACCTCTGGATGCTCCTACATCACTTTCCCATTTTACCAATATGACAATTCTCGCATAAACCAACATCATGTTTCTTCAAACTAGGAATGCCTCTTAGTTTCCTAAATTTTCTTATTTTACCATGTTTTAAAAATTTACATGACATAATCTTCTGTGCCATAACCAACTTTCTTTAACTTAGGCAATAAAACATGAACACTCACCAAGATCAAGATAAAATAAGTTACCTTTTGTTTGTTTGCCTGATCTAATCAGTTTTTCTTTTTCATCTAGTAGTCTTTCCTTGCCATGCATGAATTCCACCTTGAATCCAATGTTGATTAGATGTGTCACACTCAATAGATTATGTTTTAGTCCTTCAACCCAATAGGCATTATCACATACAAGTTCTTTGGTTAATAAGATTCATCCTCTCCCTTTTATGCAACAAGGTTCATTGTTTCCAAACATTACACTACCACCATCATAGTCCTTAAAGTGTTCAAACTTTGTTTTGTCACCTATAATTTGATGTGAACATCCACTATCTATGATCCATGTATCATTTTTCTCATATGAGAGATAAGTGCCATCTTATCTTCATCATCATCATCATATTCATCTTTCACAATAATGTAAACTATTTCATCTTCATTATTATTAGAACTCTTAGCGATAAAACATGTCTTCTTACCTTTTTCCTTTAATGATTTGAAATCCTTCTTGCCATTGCACTTGTGACCTTTCTTCTCATCCTTGCTAGCTTTGTTTGGGCACCTAGCTACAATATGACCAATTTCTTCACATGAAAAATAGATTAGGGGAACTTTACCTTTGTATTTTCCTCTACCTCTTGAATATTTCCTTGCAAGTAGACCTTCAACAACTTCAAGATCACTGTTAGAGCTTTCCTCTAATTCTTCCTCACTTTTTGACTAAGTTTCCACTATTTTCTTGCCTTTTTCCTTAAGTGAAAGCTTAGCCTCAAATGCAAATTCAATATTCTTGGAAGCTAGAACATAATTGTCATAGTTATCTAGTTCAAAGGTTGTCAATCTTCCTACTAAGGCATCCAAAGTTATCTTATGATTTTTCGCACACCTTCTTTCTTTAATTGCAGATAGTCTAATTGCATAAATAAAAAGCAATGTTCTAAGAACTTTACTTACAACTATTTCTTCCTTGATCTCTCCTCTAGAAGCTTGGATTGCACTAACACTTGCTTTGATCCTTTCAACATATTTGGCAATCTTTTCATCCTCTCTTATTCTCATCTAATCAAATTGTCCTCTGAGGCTTTGTGCTTTGGCTCTCCTCACATTGTCATTGCCACCATAGATTTCTTTCAACTTGTTCCACATTTCAAAGGTAGTTTTGCAATCCTTGATATCATCAAATTTCTCACAGCTTAGAGGAGATGCAATGTATATCATCATGGTGTTATGAGTCTTTTTCTCAGCAATTTCACCAACAAATAATATACCAGAAGGAGTTATGTATTCTTCGTCAAGGTATTTCAATCCTGAATGACCAATGGAAGGAAGATGAAGTCTCATGAGACCCTATTATGTTGAAAAGTTATCTCTATTAAGCCTTGGAATTTCTCTCTTGTAAGACATCTTGATCTTTAGCTTAGGTCCTTGATACCCTTCCTACAAGCACCAAAAGCTATGATACCAATTGTTGAAAATATAGATGGAGTAACTGGGGGGGGGGGGGGGGTGAATCAGTTACTACAAAAACATTTCACAAATTCTTTAGATGTCTGATAAAACTATTTACTACTATCACTCGTTAAACATACTGAATATGTTGTAACTCAGTGAATGCAGTGTAATACTTTATCAGATCTTAAACATTCACAATGATTATCATGAAAGTATAAAAGAAATAACGTGAACACATGAGACACCAGATTTAACATAAAAATCAAATTTGGAAAAAACCACCAAGTAACTAGCTATTAAATTTCACTCTTTTGAAGTGAGCCCTATTAGGAGCCAACCTAGTTAAAGGTTACAAAACACACTCTTAGGTGTGACTTTGTTAGAGGATTTAATCACCCTATTAGGAGTGGCCTTGCAAGAGGTCTTTAGAACAATTCAATGGAACTATCACCTTGTTAGAGGATTTACAACTGGCTATTAAACCAACTCTGCTAAGAGATTTTGGAATCACTACTATAATGGTAAGAAAGTAACAATGAAATGACCTGAATGAGAGATAACTAAATTGCTGATTACAGATCTCTATTCTACTTCACACTAGATCCTTCCTGATCAAATATAACTTTGCTACTCCTCAAGGATATCTGACTATCATTCAAGTTTGCTCATGCTTTCCTTCTCAAACAATCAATACACTTGCATACTCGTTCATACATATTAGAATCTCAACTTGACCTTTCATATATATGATTTAGATTATCAAGTCAACTCAATTACAAATTATAATGACCAATAAAACATTACCACAATCAGCTAAAATCAATACTTGAAATAATTAAACTTCATTTCTCAAATTAACAAAATCCTTCATTGGCTGATCCTACTCGGTAAACATTGATCCTGAAATGATTTCCTGTGTTGACCAACAGAAGCTTGGTTAACACTACAAACTTGTAAAATCCTTTGGCAACTGAGTGAACTTGATAAACACTAACTCCTGAGCAACTTTCCTTTGTTAACCATGAGAGCTCAATTAACACTACTTTCTACCATAATCTCCTTCGATGCCTGATTGAGCTCGATAGACATTGTCTTCATAGAGTAATTTCTAGGAATGATCGGTAGATACAAAAAATTTCCTTGCTAACCAAGTGAGCTCGGTAAGAACTGTCTGCCAACTTATATGACATTTGTGTAACATCAAAGACAACACACAATTAGACAATTGTATCCAACATCTATGATGAATTTTTTCCTTCTTTCTACTATGCCATTCTACCAAGGTGCACTAGGAGTTGATACTTATCTCTTGATCCCTTTTTAGTGCATAATTCATTGAATTCATTCAAAATGAATTCACCTCCTTTATTTGATCTTAAACATTTCAATTTATTTCTTATCCATTTTTTAACTATAGCTAGATACCACTTAAACTTTTGAAAAACTTTAGATTTATCTTTCAAATACATTACTGTCATCATTCTAGAATAATCAACAACAAACAAAATGAAATACTTATCTCTAGCACAACTTTATATGTCAATAGGTCCACAAAAGTTTGTATGAACCAACTCCAAGAATTCTTCTAAATGATATTTTTTTCTTTTGAAACTTGTCTTTCTCATCTTTCCAATTTGGCAGTTTTTGCATAGGCCCATATCAGGTTTCCTCTGACTAGGAATGTCTCTTACTATTTTGTTCTTGCTTATCTTGAAAAGGTTTTCAAAATTTACATGGCATGACATTTTATACTATAACCAACTTTCCTCTACTTGAGCAATGAAAAATTAACTTTCACTAAGATCTAGGTAGAATAGGTTACTTTTTTGTTTGATTACCAAAGCCAACTAGATATCTTTTTCCATCTATAGCTTAACCTTCCCATTCATGAAGTCTACCTTGAATCCAATGTTTTTTAATTGAGCCACATTAAGTAGAGTATGCTTTAGCCCTTCAACCCAATAGGAATTGTCACATCTGAGTTCATTGGTTATTGTAATGAAATCTTTTCCTTTTACGTAACAATCTTCATTATTATCAAATCTAACACTTCCACCATCATAGTGTTCCATATGTTCAAACTTAGTTTTATCACTAGTCATATGATGATAACAACCCCTATCAATGATCCATGTGTCATTCTTATTCACATGAGAAATAAGTTCCATCTTATTATTTTCATCATGTAAAATTCTTGTTTTATAGAAATGTAAACCATTTCATCATCATCACTACTATTTGAATCTTTATCCATATAACAAGATTTCTTACCTTTGTCCTTGTAGTCTTTGTAGTTTTTGAAATCCTTCTTACCTTTGAACTTGTTATCTTTTCTTCTTTTCCTTCTTTATTTGGACACTTTGCAACAATGTGATCAACTTCTTCACAAGAAAAACAAATTAGAGGAATTTCTCCTTTGTACTTTCCTTTTCCTTTAGGATATTTTCTTGCAAGTAGGGCTTCAATGGAATTAAGATCACTATTAGAACTTTCTTCACTATCACATTGTTTCTTCTTAGATTTTTCATATTTCTTATTGAGTGAAAACTTGGCTTTAAATGTAGACTCAATACCCTTGGAGTTAGGAACATAGTTGTCATAGTTGTCTAACTCAAAAGCCATCAACCTTCCCATTAGAGTATCTAGATTTATCTTATTATTTGGATCACATCTCATCTCTTGAATGGCTAACACTCTAATTGCATAAATATGAAGAAGAGTTCTGAATACCTTTCTTACCATTGTTGTGTCATTGATTTCTCCTCCAAAGGCTCTAATTTCACTTACACTAGCTTTGATTTGCTCAACATATTTTGTGATGTTTTCATCCTCTCTCATTTTTATCTAATCAAACTAGCCTCTTAGACTTTTTTCTTTAGCTATTTTCATGTTACCATCTCCTCCATATATATCTTTTAGTTTGACCTACATTTCATGAGTAGTAGCACAATCTTTGACTTCATTAAAATCAACATAATTAAGAGAAGAAGCAATGTTAATCATCATTATGTTATGATTCTTCTTTTCAAAAATTTCTTCTATAGTCAATGCTCCAATAGGTGCCTTGTATTGATTGTCCAAATACTTCAAACCTAAATCACTAGTGGTTTCCCAATGTAGCTCCATAAGTTCCTACCATGCTTCAAATTTAGCTCTATTCAACTTAAGAATCTCTCTTCTGTAAGACATCTTTGATCTTTAGCTTAGTTCCTTGAAACCTTTTCTTCAAGCACCAAAAGGTTTGATACCAATTGTTGGAAATATAGAAGGATTAACTAAGAGGGGAGGG
The DNA here is from genome assembly GCA_028749045.1 of Cupressus sempervirens. Classification (NCBI taxonomy): domain Eukaryota; kingdom Viridiplantae; phylum Streptophyta; class Pinopsida; order Cupressales; family Cupressaceae; genus Cupressus; species Cupressus sempervirens. The sequence continues at coordinate 160,926,507 of CM053788.1, read as the reverse complement.
GTGAATCAATTAGTACAAAAATAAATCCTAGATCCCTTATATCTCAATACAATTACAAAAACATAAACTTTGATAGAACTATATTCTGTTGTAACTCGATTAATACAAAGGCACTCGGTTAACACTAGTAATTTACTGTAACTTGATAAGGACTAAATTATTAACTATTACTTGATAAATATTTAACATACATATCTAAAGATGTTAAGCAGCATTAACCTTAGTTAACTTAGTTTTATACACATAAAGAAAGTAGCATGAACACAAGTGACATCAAGATTTAATATGGAAACCTAATTTGGGAAAACCACCAATTATATTTAGTTACTATTTTTTACTTTTTTGAAGTAAGCCCTATTAGGAGCCAACCATGTTAAAGGTTATAAAATACACTATTAGGTGTGACCCTATTAGAGGATTTAATCACCCTATTAAGAGTGGCCTTGTTAGAGGATTTACAAATAATTGTTAAGCCAACTTTGTTAACATATTTTATTTACTACTACAATGGTTAGAGAGTAGTAATGACTTGACCTAATTGATGATGCAAACTTATCCTTGTTGATTTCAGATCTTAATTTTGGCTGCAATACTTGATCTGTCTTGATCATATAAACCTTTGTAGCTCATGAAGGATATTTTGCTTATACTTCTCAGTTGCTTCCCTTAAGAATCTTCTTATCTTTTACTTCCTCACACACTTAAATTCTCAACTTGACCTAATACTTATATCTTTTACATAGCCAAGTTAGGTTGAATACAACTTAAAAAAATCAATATTCATCGACTGGATTTACAAGATTAATTTAACAAGCTCAATATGCCAAAACAAGAAAATCCTTCATTAGTAGACCCTACTTAGTAGATACTAACTCAAAAAATATTTTATTTTGTTAACCAAGTGAGCTCTATTAACATAGCATCCTAAAATATTTTTCTTTGGTAACTGAGTGAGCTTGGTTAGCACTGGTTCTAGACCAACTTTCCTTTGTCTCCCAAGTGAACCCAGTCAACACTATCTTCTGCAAATACTCATTGGTAATGAGTAAGCTTGGTTAACACTCATTACCTTCCATATTTCCTTTGTCTCCCAAGTGAGCTCGGTAGACACTTACTCTGAACTTGTTTTACATTGTAGCATCACTAATTTTCTTGTCATACACTTGACATTTGTATAACATCAAAGACAATATATAATTGAATAATTATATCCAAAAAATCATACATAATAACATAGAATATCTTAACTAGGGAAACCCTTGATCAAAGGGAAAACCTTGGTGGGGATGGTACCCACAAAATGATCTACTGATATAAAAGTTCCTTTTTAGAGGATGGATTCTATTAGGATCCAATTAAAAACTTTTAATACATATCACTCAGTATTATGAGACTCTAAATCTCCATTAGGAGATTCCAACCCTGTTAGGAGTTATAGAAGGAAGATTGATCCATTTTCCAAATAGGTTCAAGGGAAAGACCACCAAACTCAATGTCTAATTAGTATCTATATTATTCCTTATGGAATAATATAAATGTATATATACTTCTCTATCCTCCAACCAGAAAAAACCTCTTCTGATCTTGATACCATATCATCAACTTCACATCCAATAATCCCTTAGATTGTTTACATTCATTTAACAAACACTCTTCTCTTTCTCACTTGATATCAACCAAAATATATTCTTTATTACCACAATATCAATAGGAAAAAACCTTCCTTTATATCATGTCCTAAAAAGAATTCCTTGAGTTGGCTTTGAGGATTTTCTAATTAATTATAATAGGACCTCATTAAGATAGACAATCATTTTACAATTACACAATAGTGTTAGCTCACAGTCTTTGTAAATTTTCACATGCACAACTTCTTTCCTTATGCATTTGGTGACATCACCATCAGGCTATCTACTATCACTAACCAACTTTGCACATCAATATTCTATCTCTATTAGAAAACATAATCCAATCATTAGAAACTACTTCTCAGGTTCTCTCTTTGAATACTATCTTCTATAAATCAATAATATCTCCTTTATCTCTTCAACTCTTGGCATACATATTTTTCCACTTCATCAAGACATGGTTTAGAACACTTACTAAATTTCACTTGATCTAATGATCAACGTATTGTCTAGATGACCTTATTCTTTGGCTACTACTATGTTAGTCTTTACAAAACCTATACTATGTTAACATCAATAACAAATATAGTCATGAAAGCAATATGTCAATCATAAAAAGTCTCTCCAATGCTTCAGATATTCCCTTAAAAGAATACTATCAACATTCATGCTAACAATCTCCCCCTTTGGCATTGATGCCAATATAGACTAAAAACTTCCGAGTTCCAAGAATACCAAATCAAACTCTATTTTTTCTACTGATGTTAGAATGTATAGTCCATCAATATAACTTGGGGGGGGGGGGGGGGGGGGGATCAATTATCCAACTAATATCATAATTATCAACCTTATTAAACTTTAACCATATGAGAAATATAATTAGAAACCACAACAAGATACTAATACACAACAACACTAGATGTGTTAACAAGGGAAACCCTTGATCAGAGGGAAACTCTAGTGGGGATGGTACTCACAAGATGATGTACTAATATAAATGTTCCTTTTTAGAGGATGGACCATGTTAGGAGTCTATGAATACATTTAGTACATATGAGTCCTTGTTAGGAGACTTTGAATCTCTATTAGGAGATTCCAAACCTATTAGGAGTTATGGAAGAAAGTTGGACCCACCACACAAATAACTTCAAGGATAAGACCAATGAACCCACTATCCAAATGATCTTTGTATTATTCCTTTTAGAATAATAGAATTGAAATGTACTTCCTTCTTCTTCCTCTATCCTATCAACCAGACCTCTACTCCTTCTAATATTGTAAGTAGATCACAAAATTTGCATCTAATGATCCCTTGGATCTCTTACACATATTTACCAAACACTTTGTTCCTTTTTGCAATTTGTACTTCACAAAATAATGGATATATTTTACAAACAAGGAAAACAATTTTACTTTATACCATATCTTCAAAATAATTCCTTTAGTTAGCCTTGAGGATTTCCCAATTAATTATAATAAGATAATTAATTAATTACAATTAAAATAGTAGTATTGACTCACAGTCTATACAAAAATTCACACGTGTGATACTAGGGCTTGCACACTTGCTAGCATCACCAATAGACTATCCTATGTTACTACCTAACTATGCATCTTCTCATTACATCTTAGATGAAAGATAGCGAACAAAGATTAGGAACTATTTTCCTAATGCTCTATCTTTGAACTTCTCTATGTAAATCAAGTACAACTTCCATAAATCTTTGACTTAGACTATGCAAAAAGAACCACATCATTAGGACATATTATAGAACATGTACATGGCCACACATCATCAAAGAATGAAATGATTTTCCATACAAATAAGATATTTATATACTACTAAACTAGTCTTTACAAAAACTATACTATATTGACATCAATGACAAACATAGTCATGAATGAAACATGTCAATACTTTCAAACCCCTAGGATACTCCCCCAAAGTAGTATCTATTGGATAGTGTTGTCCTTGATGTTACACAAAATGTCATATCAGTCTTTAATCTTAGTTAACCGAGTTCAGACAATGATAACCGAGCTCACTCGATCATCAAAGGAAAGATGGAAAAGTCAGTTTTCACCGAGCTCACTCGGTCATCGAAGGAAAGATGGAAAAGTCAGTTTTCACCGAGCTCAATCGATCATCGAAGGAAAGATGGAGAAGTCAATTTTCACCGAGCTCACTCGGTCATCGATGGAAAGATGGAGAAGTCAGTTTTCACCGAGCTCACTCGGTCATCAAAGGAAAGATGGAGAAGTCAGTTTTCACCGAGTTCACTCGGTGACTGAAGGATTTCATGGAATTCTTTGTATTAACCGGGCTCAGTCGGTTAACACAGGAATTATTTTTGAATAGAGTTTACCGTGCTGGGTCGGCCAGTAAAGGGATTTGTTAAATCTTGCAATTCAGTCGACTATTGGAATAATTGTTTTCCAAGTTATTTGAGTCGACTTGATAATCTGAAATATATATATATATATATATATATATATATATATATATATATATATATATATATAGAGTTATTCAAGTTGTAAAAGTGTGTGAGAAAATAGGTGTAAAAACAAGTGAAGAACAAGAGAAGCAAGGATGCGAAAGCAAATACTTGGATAAGAGGAGACTGAGCAAATCCTGATGAAGGATTAAAGGAGTTGTAAAGTTGTATTTGATCAGTAAGGATCCAATCAAGCCGAACAGAGATCTATAATCAGCAAAAGATAAGTTGCATATTATTCAGGTCACTTCATTGTTGCTTTATAACCTTTGCAGTAGTGAATCCAAATCTCTTAACAGAGTTGGTTTAACAGCCATTTGGTAAATCCTCTAACAAGGTGACAATTCAGTTGAATTGTTCTAAAGACCTCTAGCAAGGCCACTTCTAACAGAGTGTTTAAATCCTCTAACAAGGTCACACCTAACAGTGTGTTTTTGTAACCTTTAACAGGGTTGGCTCCTAACAGGGCTCACTTCAGAAGAGTGAAAAATAGTAACTAGTTACATTGGTGGTTTTTCCCATATTGGGTTTCCATGTTAAATCTGGTGTCTCTAGTGTTTGAGTTTGCTGAATTGTTTTGATATCAGTTCTTAATGATTGTTATTATTTGCTGCAATATCAAGTTTCAGTAATCTGTAAAATAGATAAAACTTTTAGACATTTAAGGGACTGTGAAATGTTTTTGTAGCAACTGATTCACCCCCTCCTCCTCTGAGTTACTTCATTCTCATTTCCAACAGTATCATCAAAATTCATGCTAACATTATCCCTCTTTAGCATTGATGGAAACATAGATGAAAAAGAATCTAAGTTGCATGAATACCAAAATAGTACTCTACTGCTACTATTCTCATCTTAACAAATATGCTTCATTATTGAAATATGAAATTCTCTAGATTCTAGGATTAGCATCAGTTGTTCACATGCTAAAAAATTCTTAACAAATTAGGTGCATATCTCCTAGAGATATTCCCAATACCTTACATGAATCTTTCTAAATCTCCCTAAAGAGATATCTCTCCCTCTTTCATACTTAGGAGTTCTTTTCCCCCATTACTTAGGAGATGTTTTTAATGCATATTCTCCCGCATTGACATCAATGTCAAAGGCCTCAAAATGATAGTATACCTATTATTAATACACTACTCCAAGTCTTCAACTAACTCAAGTGTCCAAAGACATTGTTCAAGACCAAATACAAAGAGTCCTAAATGACTCAGCTCATCATAGATACTCCCCTATACGGGAAGCATCAACATTCAGTGTAGTCTAACAATAATGCATTATACCATTGGATCGATGCACTTAATACATCATCCACTCAAAAGAAGGTAAGAGAATAACCCCAAACATATCTCTTGAGTACTCAAATGTATCTTTAGGTAAACACTTTGTAAAGATATCTGAGTTCTAATCTTTAGTACTCAAATACTCCAATCCAATCTCCTTTTCTATTGCTTTTTCTCTTAGCACATGATAGTTAATAGATACATGCTTAGTCTTAGAATGCAATATAGGATTCTTATACATACTCATTGTACTTGTGTTATCATAGTAAATTATAACAAGTTCTACAAACTCAATTCTAATATCTTTCAACATTTGCTTCATCCACATTACTTGTTTGTAATTATTTTCCATTGCAACATGCTTAGCCTTAGTTGTACTCTATGAAATGCAATCTTTCTTATTTCTTAGCAAAGAAACCAATCTTCCTACAAGTAAAAATCTCCATCACTGGTGTTCTTTCTTTCATCCACACTTCTTACCCAATCTACATTAATATATGTACATAGAGTAAAATCACTTGATCTATCTTACCAAATTCCATAGTGAAATGTTCCTTTAAAATATTTGAATATCCTCTTTATTTCTGCATAATGATACTCCTTTTTGTGGTTCCACAATACATGCCCCATTTTACCTAGAAATAGGGATCCCATACTTATTTTTTTTCTTTTCAAATCCATAGTCTGGGGTCCAAGTCTTTTTAAGGTTTTTATCTAGTGTCTTTGGTCAAGTCTGGGTCTCAAATAGAAAACCCATACTCTAGAAATCAAAATTCTTGGGGAATAAGTCATTTTGTAAAGTAAAAAGGTGCACCAACACACCTCCCCAGGTGTGCTAGTGTGCCAAAGATTCAATAAAATCATCCCCTTAGTAATATGTAGCTGTGCAACTATGTAGCACTAAGGGGTGCGCTGGGTCTTGAGTCTATATAACCTGGGGGCCCCCCTCCCTCCATACTTGTCTTTTTTCTCATCTAACCTTCTGTGTCATAGCTTTGCACTTCAATAGGTGCTATACTCTACTCCTCACCTCCCACCTACACAATCATAAACAAACAACTTTAAAAACATCTAAAAGGTGTGTAGCTATACACCTGTCTAGGTGTGCAACTGCACACCTTTTATTTTTCAAACCTTAACTAAAATTTCAAAAAACTTTAAAAGATAGACACAAAACAAAAATTTAAGTTGTGCATTAGTGCACCTAATTAGGTGTGCTACTATGCACCCTTAAATAAAAAACATCCTTTTGCACCTAAGTGTTTATTTGGGTGTGCATTAGCACACCCCATGAGGTGTGTTGCTGGCTACCCTATAATATTAAAACTTAACAAAGGAAAAGGTACACCAGATGCATCTCAAAGGTGCGCCAGGTGCACCCTTTTTTCTATATAAGGGGTAAAATTAGGGTTTTGATATTTTTTAACTATTAGATTTTTTGGGTTTTTTTCATATCTGTGTTAGGGTTTGAATTAATCAAATTTTCTTCAACTTTAGACTAATAGACATTTTTGTGCAGATTTAATGGCTTCTTCATCATCCTACCTTGCTACAAAGATGGTTCCAAAACCTATGGTATTCAAGTTTTGATGTGTTCTTGCAAAGTCATTCTTTCAAGATGATTATTTAGAGATCCAAGACACAAAACTTGGTCAGATAGACTTGAGCACATTTCTGGCATTATGCAACAAGCCCACTGAAAGATCCTTGATGATATCCACATTGATTCAATCAAGAATTATTAGTGCAACATCACACCCAATTATTATTCAAAGATCCAAGACACTGAACTTGGTTAGATAGACTTGAGCACATTTTTGGCATTATGCAACAAGCCCACCAAAAGATCCTCGATGATATCCACATTGATCTAATCAAGAATTGTTAGTGCAACATCACACCCAATATTAGTACAATCTTTAGAGTTGATCATGACACTTAGAAAATTATGTTTCTAAAGAAAGGGTTCTAAAGAGCATAACTAGAGATATCGTCTTGGATCTTCCACCCAAGAACATAGAGAAGGTGTTCCATCTTCTAAGGGCAGATCAATTCATTAGATTAACCTATCACCAAGTAGAAAGATGGTATAAGGAACATGTAGATGAAGCATCTAAGATCATTCAGTCTTCATACCTTATTGAGAAGAGTCCTCTAGGGTGTAGAGTAGGCAAAGTGGACATGACGAGAGGTTATATGAAGGAAGATATTGGTTATTCTATAATACTCTTGAGTAGAGTCATGGGTTTTCCAACATCAAGACACTTAAATTTATGGGTGGTGCATTTTATTTAGACTATCAAAACAATAGAGATGCTAATTAATTGGGCTTTCATTCTTAGTGAGAACTTGGGTGAGTAGCTAGTGGTGGTCAAGAATAACTGTAAGTTTTACATGACATCATATTTGGTATACTTGTTAGTTGCAAGAGCAACAGATTATCTAGGACTATACAAAAAGGGCATTATGCAACATGCAATCACATGGCCATATATAATTTATCCCTTGTTGGTGAAGAAAAGGCTTCTAGAGCATAGAAAATAATACATGGTATTAAATGATGTATTTATACTCGCAATAATATAATTCATTGAGGGGGATTATGTCAAGAGGATGTTAGAGGAGGTAAGATTTTAGAGGTTGGAGCCTACTACATCTAGTATTGAACATTCACATATTTGAGTGTAGCAGGTACAACTATCAATCCCAAGAAGCTACCTAGGTATCCAAATGATAGGTTTATATTGCTAGAGATTACTCAAAAACTATTTCCTACCTACAACAAAGTTAGAAAGCAACATAAAATAGCTTGGGTGTGGCCCATTACTATAGGACCAGTCACTGTGGTTTGGCAATAGGATATTCCATCTTTTGAGTCTGAATGAGAGCAATATCCTTTGGATGAGTATAATTCTCCCCGGTCCTATTTTGATAACATGAAGTTGAGGATCACTAGATGAACATAGTAGATGACTATGATATATATATAAGGGATTATTGTAGGATTACTCTATATTTGGTAGGGAGTGCTTTGAAGATAAAGATTCCTTTGAAGATCATGCAATAGGATACTAAGGATGTTCTTGATCCATTGTTCAATAGGGACAAGATTAGTGATCGACTTATCATGAATGCTAAGGTTGATAAGGAAGAAAAATCAAACATTAATCACAGGGAAAGACACATTATCAAATTGAGAAAGGATTGGATCAAAAGACCTTCAAATTGGATATAATTCCTTAAGCAGTAGTCTTCTATGCTCAAGCCCACCTAGCAAGAGGTCAAGGAGCTAAAGATATAGTGCCTACATTTATAACTCAGTCCCTATGAGGTTAGAAATAGTACACCAACTTGATAGACAAGTTGGATATTATAGGACTCAAAAGGGTAAAGGTAAGAGGAAGAGGACTTCTCCCAAACAAGTTGAGCTAGAAGAGGTAGCCACTCAAGAACATAGACTATTGAAAATATTATGATAGGATAAGTTACTAAGAGAGGAGGGGTGAATTAGTAAGTTGTAAAATTTAATCCTTAATATAGCAATTAACCCTTCATGTGTATTTTGATCTAATTGCATGCATGAGAAATTGAAAACATTAAAGCATACATAACACTTTTAACATACAATTTGGTGACCTAGAAACCTTCCAAATAGAAAGTAAAACTGGGGTGGGGTTGATACCCAAAGACTTTAGTATTGTAGTATAAAGTTGGCTTGTTAAGGCTTACAATGATCACTTCTGATGATCTACCCTATTAGGAGCAATAAGGCCTACTAGGTCCACCTTGCTAAAGGATTTACAAACATACAATGAAGTATGCACTGGGTAAAGAGATTTACATAAGTCTTTTAGGTCTACCTTGTTAAAGGATTTGACTGATCCACCTATTAGGATGAAACAATTGCTTGATCTTTGATCTACAATGGAGTTTTCTGAATGAGATTCCTTTGAGTGTAAAATTGCCTTGCTATGATAGAAAAAGTCTTTGCTGCTCCTTATTCTACTTATGGCCTTGTACTTTTCTTTTTTGCTCTTTTTTGCTTGCTACATTACTTTGATACAATATATCACATTTTGGATGTGATAGAATACATTATATATACCAATCCAATTAATCAAATTGAAAAGTTAGCCAAAATACAAGTTTACACAAAATGCACAAAGTCAGCCCATACTATAGGAACTCAGGTTCTAAAGATTGGCTCAGTGAGTTTTTGATACTTGGTATCCACTATCAATTCTTAGCATTGTAATACAATCAGTAGACATAGAATCTCAATCCATACTAATCACTTCTAAGTAGTCTTGAACTTGGTCTACACTAGTGACTTGACAAATACTGTGAAACTCAGCATATAAATTGAATCACTTGGTTAACACTAAGTGGCTTGGTAAACACTAGATTCTCACTATTATAACTAGGAATTCAATAGAAACTATAGAGCTTGGTTTACATTGAGATTCTCGGTGCAAACTAAAACTGTCCAAGGGACTTGGTAGCAAATAAAATGCTTGGTTAACACTATTAATTGTACAATATGCTTAGTAGATGCTTACAATTTGAATAAGTGTATATCACTAATAACACACATGACTATAATTTCAACAATATCCCCCTTTGGCATTAGTAACAAAAAAAATTATCAGTCAAAACTGAATTCAACATGTTCATTAACACCTTTATCCATCATCTTATGAGATTTTTCAAAATTGGTTTTGTAACGGATGTATTTCTATACATGAATACTATGATAATGTTCCCCCATACATAATATGCAGTATACTTTACATCTTTTCACATCTAATATATACATCTCATCTATAGTCTTCAATCTTCTCCCACTTTATTCAATATACATATTTTCTACAATCTTCTTCCCCTTTTTGAATTTAATGGAAAATATTTCAGCTATATATACTAAATAGTAATGCCAAAATCTAGAAAATCTAAATGTACCTTCAAGATAAGTGCCAAATATTTTCCCAATTCTCTTGCAACACTCTGCATGTGTGCAATGCAATCTGCACTTTTGCTCACAATTCTATCATATGGTTTGTAATGGAGAATTTGTTTTCATGGATAAGAATTTTAGCATGTTCAATTTATTTTTGAAATGCATCCATGTTTAGGAGAATCATGTTCTGAATATCTATCAATCTAGCTCTTATTCTTGCCTCTTTTCTCAGCAATTCTACCTACTTATTAGTTAGAAATCTAATCTTGTTGAAGTGGGCAGAGCTTGAACTTGAGTCAAATTGCAACTGTTGTGCACTGGCCTTTATATTCTTATCAATCTTTAATAGCTTATCTTTTATTTCCTTAGTGAAAATTGACATGTCACAAAGTTTAACGAATAGTGAAGATACATTGTTGTAGGAGGTCTCTAGTGAGCCTAGAATAGTAGATAATTCTACTTGATAGATAGCAATTTGTTGAGAAATAAGTTCTAAAACTTTATTCTCAAATTTCTCTTAAGCTCTCTGCAATTAGTTTTCTTGTCCATTCAGATCTTCATTGAATTTTTAGAGTACTCTACTAACTAATTCATACTTGGTTATCAACCTATATTTTTATAGCCTCTGCAATGATATTCTTTGCATCTTCTATTATCTAGAATTTCTTATTCCTTTCTTCTCCGAGCCTTTTTTGTTTAGCTTTATTTTAAAAAAGTTCTCCAAATGTTTGCATTTGATCGGGATTGAGATTGGAGATATTCCAATTAGGAATGACAATCTCTTCATCACGATCTATGTCTTCTTCCTTCTCCTTTCCTTTACCCAAAAATCTTGTGCTTGATTGAGGCTTGGTCTCAACTATTTTTGTACTTATTAATTGCATGCTAGGAATGGAAATAATTGTAGAAATAGTAGGGTTTTCCAAAAAAGTAGATACAATACTTATTGCCAAAGTAGAAGTACCTAAAGTTACCAAAACTAATGTAGAGGGAAGTGTTGTCTACTCAGTAGATGAAGTTCTTGACACTTCAGTCAATGTGGTGCTAAGCTAGATAGGTGCAAAGATTGATTGAGTGCTTGTGCCAACTGTGTTTGTCACAATCAACCTTGTTGAAGCTTTCTCCAGGCTTGATGTTTTCATAACTTTTCTTGGAGAATGAGGAAGTGAGGCTATGACCACTACAACAATTTTCACTAGGTTAGTCTCCTCAGTATCTTGTACATTTGGTAAGTCTTCCTTGGTAGCTTCCTACCCTTGTTCCTCTTCCTCATAATCTACATTATCAAAATGTGTAACTTCTTCAACATTAATTTCTTCATCCTTTTTTTGCTCATCATCATCATCATCATCATCATCCTTGTCACTGACACTAACCAAAAAATCACTCAGCTTGTGAAGAAGATAAATGTTCTTCCAAGTGTTTGTAACATTCCTTACTATATGTTCAATGTCATTTAAAAATACAAGACAAGTGTTGAATCTCAAAGTAAGCTTTTCTTCATTTTTCTTTAGAGATTCCTTTATGTCCTTGTCATTTAAACTTGGCATGAGTTGTCTTAGGGTTCTCTCATATATGTCTTTTTCTATTTTCATGGCATTCTCCCATCTTGGCTTTATTTTCTCCATTAAAACATTAGGAATTTGAAGAACAAGCTGATCTGGGGAATACTTTCATTTTCCCATTTTGGATATTACCAATTCTTCTATTTGCTTCTACTCCTCTTCAGCCTTAGTTTCATACTTTAGTGCTTTGAATTTTTTTTATTCCAGCCCCTGATTCCAATTCTTTCATTCTTTCTTGGAAGGTGGGTGGAGGCCTCTTGAAGATTATATCTCCTCCTTTGTTTGCTTTCTTCCTAGATGATATTTTGGTGAACACAATAGTGGATGTTTTGCCAGTCTTGGTAATGATTACCTTGCCTTTATTCTTCAATTGTTCTTCATCCTCTGATTTCTCTTCACCTCCTATTTCTTCATCTTCTCCTTCACCTTTAGTCAATAGAAGAGTGGTGCTCGTGTACATGGTATAAATGTGTATTCATGAAACTTTAATATAGAAAGTAGATATGATAATAAAAAAGACTAAACCCAAGAAATTGTTATCAAAATGTAAATTCTATGAACATCTCATGTTTCCCTAACTGTAATTGCTAAGGAAGCTCTCAGACCAGCATCTTAGTGACAGTTAAAGAATGAGAGTATGCTTAGAATGCAGATCTACAAGAATGCATGCAAGATCTATGACTATAATGTAGATTATATGAAGATAACAACTCTTAAAATGATATGAAAATATTCATACAATGATCTAACATGTAATAAATGATGCTAAATGACATAGAAATAGTACTAAAATGCTATGAATTTGCTAGAATGATAATGCTAAAATGATAACTCAAAGTGTGCGTATAGTGCAGATGCCTAAAAGTTGGGTCCCATGGCTCTTGGATTTCCCTCCTATTTATTGGATTTTAGAAGGGGTTGGGGTAAGAATCAAGATTTTTACCTTTGACTGGTGGATGAAAGTGAAACTGAAAATATCTCATAAGAGAATTGGAGGATGAATTCAATAGACTTGGTTTTGAGAATAAATGGGAATATTTCTAATTCTTTTAAATGAAAAAGGGAGATTTTCTCTTTTGTGAGGATAATTGATTTAATAAATGTTTATTTATTTCCAACACTTTTTCTTTTTCTTCCTCTCTTTTTGAATTTCATCTTATAAATTTGATTTTTTTTCTCCTCTTTTAAAGTTGATTTAGATCTTGTTGATTTGATAGATAATTAATGACATAATGTGATTTTGATTTGAAAGTTTGTTGTGTACTTTTGATTTTCTCCTCAATTTGCATTGATTGATCAGAATTGCATAATTCAAGTCTTTGCCAATTTTTGGGTGTCTACAAATGCCCCTCTTTGGGCTAATATGTGAAGCAAATTAGTTTAAAGATTGTCTTGATTTTTTGATTTTAGGTCAAATTTTGATGATTGAAATGATGTCTGATTGATGATGTTTTCATGTTTTGAGATTGATACTATTGATTATTTGATGTCCAATTGTCGATGGTTTTATGTCTTAATTGTTGTTGATTTTATATTTTGATTGCTGTTGATTTGATGTTTTGATTGCTATTGATTTTACTTGGATACCATGGTTTTGATAGATTTGATGTTTGAAATTTTGGCCAGGGTAAAATGTTTTTGATTTTTTTTTTAATAGAAAATTTTGATGCCCTAGCTTGGATGTCCTAGTTTGATATGGATATAGTGCCCCCTTAGAAATGAAATTGGAAAAAAATGAAATTGTGAAAAATAGGAGTTTCCAATTTTACTTATGAAATGTTGGGTAATTGATAGATAAAGGTGGTCAAGTTGATCTTAGTGCAATACATAATTTACAAAAGGGAGCAAAAAGATTCTAATGTTGGGTAGATAGGCTGAGAAGGTGATATAAATGCTCCTAAGGAGGGTTAAATGGGTCACAAGACCTTTTACCCTTGTCCATTTCACACTGTCCTTTAACATTTGGACTTTTAAAGCTCTAAGCTAGTCAGGATGGTTGTCCCTTTATGAGGGCACTGATTTGAGAGTGGTCATTGGGATGAGCACCCAGTGGACTATGGTGCCCTGGTAAGTCATTGAGATCCTCCATTTTTGAGATTTTTGCATTTTTACTTGTATTGTGAGAATTTTCTTATTTTTTATGATAAATGTGGTAGTTTTAATCTTTTAGCACATTTACCTTTTTTGTTAGCTCTTTTGAAATCTTTTAGCACATTTGAATGATCTTTTAGCACATGCATAGGACAAAACAACACATCTAAAAACCTAGTTTTGAGGCCAATTAGTGCATATAGAAAAATTGTAGTACATTTAGTTATTTTAGTAGCGCATATGCATGTTTTAGCACATTTGATTGGTCTTATAGCACGTGTCTGATATTTTAGCACATTTGTGTATAATAGCACTTTTTCCCTGTAGAATAGCACAAATGATTATTGAAGCATGAAAACTGAGTGTAGGGCCTTAGTTGAGCATAAGATTATGCTAGATTCTAGGTTTATCATCCAGGGATCATCATAAAAAGTAAACAATAGTAATTAGGTATTCGTGAAGTGATGTTGTTGGATCAGTCTAATGATAGATAGGTAAAAAAGTGATGCCCCAACTTAAGATACAGAGTAAAGAAAACAAAAAAGTATGACTCAAGATAGAGAAAGATGAGTAATAGGTCCAAGATAGAACCAATAGAAAAGTAGCTAGATGTAAATATTAGACAGATGTATGATGATCATTTGTGACAAAAATTGACGTTATTGTTTGTTTGATGAAAAATAGGTACATGTGCACAAGCTCATGGTATGAGGATTGTATCTATGGCCCTTAGAGGCAGTAGGTAGATTATCAGGTGTAGACTATTTAGGTGATAGACAGATGTAGGTTTATGCATTTACTATAGACTATAGATGCCCCAATTCTGAGTGAATAGGGGGCTATTGATAGCTATGGCTGGGTGGTGGCACTCATACCACAACACTTTTCATTTATCGATGGGGGAGATGACAGTGACTCCTGAGGATGTATACCAAATATTTGGGATCCTAACAATAGGAGATTTTGTGTATTATGATCAAACTATTGATGGCACTACTTTCAGAGACTTGTTTGGGGATGACAACATTGGTGATGACAATGTATCATGGTTTCAAATGCTGCAGTATGAGGCATTACCAATAGTTTTGGCTAGTTTGATAAGGGGATTTTTGTAGCTCAACCGAAAAGGGTGAGGATGTCTAGTTAGATGGGGCTGATTAATACAAGATATTATTGATCAGCCATAGATATTTGCATGCGACAGTTGCATTTTGGCCCATTTATATCATGATTTACATCAAGTTGTGTATTGGGGAGCCTCGTCACTGTCAACAGGGGTGATTTTGATACAAGTATGGACATGGGAGCATTTACCCATTATGCATATGGTGTGTGTATGAAAAAAGTCATAGGGTATGCCATATATGTATACTTATTCCAATGTGATCATGCAACCCCATTTAGGTAAGACTGAGTATTGGCAATGGATTTTACATGACATTGATGAGGTTGTGTAGAGACCTTACCAATTCATAGAGCTTTGAGTGGAAGATGATGATGAGATGGTATACTTCTTTGGTCCAAGGTATTTGCTAGGCCAGGTACCTATAGTGATCGAGCAATTTTGTTTCAAGTGGGTGGTGAGATAGTTCAATTAGCGGTAGGGCATGCCATAGGGGTTAGCACATTATGCTCAGGGTGCATTCAGAGAACGATGTGGGGTTCAACTTTGGAGTATGAGGCTTTCCTAGAGGCCTTTTTGTAGATGATAGACACACCACAACCATGGGAATTATGGGAGGGGGTGGAAAATATAGGGATGGAGGAGAACTATGCACGGTCGTTTCAGGAGCATCCCTTTCCTAGATATATAGATCCGACAGAGCCTATTCTAGGGATTGATGAGCCATTGAGTGGGGGAGAGGATGAGGATGATGAGGGTGGTCTAGAGAGAGGTAGAGGGAGATTTTAGGCTAGGGGGAGAGTGAGAGATGTGGTTAGAGCATGGGGGAAGCAAGGCCAAGTAGTTGTGGTACTATCATAGAGGGGAGTGGCATGAGGCCTAGTGCAGGGACCAATGGGTGTAGGGAGGGTTTGAGGTATCGAAGGCCAAGGTGGTGTGAGGGTGAGAGGGAAGATGGTTGGGAAATCAGACAAAGTTTTTGAGTAGGGTACTACAGAGTAGGTGAGGGCCAGGTTTCCTGAGGATGTGCAGTTTGTTTGGCAGTAGAGGTAATGGGTGCAGGCACTTATTGGGGATGTACAGGAGGCACACCCATAGGTATAGTAGGTGCCACTAGATGCATAACCACCACTAGAGAAGCCATGGGGATCAACTAATTTGAAGGCCAGGATGAGTTCCATGGAGGCTTGCATGGGTGAGGTGCTAAGTACATTATAGGCCTTTATAGCCACAGTGACACTGAGGCCACCACCACCACTACCAAGGATAGATGGGGCATTGACCAGTCAGATAGTTGATGTTTCACCAATGACAAATGCAACAAGGAGGGCACCCTAAGAGGATATGAGTGCCCCCAGTGAGTAGGGACCGTTGGATTAGGTACCTATGTATGGATGAGTTGACATTATGTGTTGTGATCATATTCCACATTAGGAATGATTATTCTATTGATGTTCATTTGATACTCATGCCGATGTACTTGGTTGATCCTTGGATGTGCATGTGATAGATGCCATGATTTATTGACATTTATGTTATTAGATCTATTGAATGTTTTCATTGATGTAGTTTATCTGATATTCATGTGGATTTTGGCCTGTGGATGTATTGTCCAATTAGTGTTTTAGTTTTATGAGATATCTGAGCTTATAGATGTTCAAATGTGTGCACTTGTTATATAATGGACTCATGTATGCATGTGATGATTTGATTTGGCAGATATGGTAGTAGTAGATGTTGATGTATATATATGTGAATGATTAATGTAGCATGACATATGGATAATGATTAAACTAAATGACATGGCAATAATAATGTAATGAAAAGATGATGTGATAATATGGGTGTAATGAAATGAAATATGATAAAATGAAATTGCATTTATTGAAATGAGATGTAATGGAATGTAATAAAATGGAGTATAATGAAATGACATTTGGTGTAATGAGATGTAAAATGATGTGATATAGTGATTTTTAATGTAATGTAGTGACATGTAATGAAATGAATTGTGAAAAATGAAATGTAATGGAATGAATGCTATGGTAATGTAATGAAAATTTGATAAAATGTGGAAAGAAATGATATGTGGTGAAATAGAATAGGTAATGAAATGTCTAATGAGAGAAATGATATGGGGGTGAATGTTGGAATTAAAGGTAGAGTAACTGAAAGGGGGGGTGAATCAGTTACTCACAAAAATTAATCCGTAGATCCCTTCGATGTCTTAAAGATTGAGTTACTATTGATACTCAGTAAAAAAATGTTGTAACTCTGTAAATTAAACTATGGGACACAAGAGACACCAGTTTTAATGTGGAAACTCAATATGGGAAAAACCACCAAGTAACTAGTCACCAATTTTTCACTCTTCTGAAGTGAGCTCTATTAGGAGCCAACCCTGTTAAAGGTTACAATACACAATGTTAGGTGTGACCCTGTTAGAGGATTTAATCACCCTATTAGGAGTGGCCTTGCTAGAGGTCTTTAGAAAAATTCAACTGAACTATCACCTCGTTAGAGGATTTATAAAATGGTTGTTAAACCAACTCTGTTAAGAGATTTGAAATCACTGCTACAATGGTTAGAAAGCAACAATGAATTGACCTGAACAAGATGCTACTGAATTTGCTGGCTATAGGTCTTTGTTCAGCATCATTAGATCCTCCTTGATCAAATATGGCTCTGCTACTCCTCAATGATCTCTGATCATCCTTCAAATTTGCTTCCACAATAATCAGTCTTCGTATCACATTAATTCCACACACTTCCACACACTTAGAATTCACAACTTGACCTCTTTCTTATACCGTTCAGATTGTCAAGTCAGCCCATTTACATGTTACATTTACCAATAAACCATACATTAGTTGGCTACATATATTACTCTAAACAAATAAACGTTATTTCATAAAAAAATGAAATCCTTTACTGGCTGACCTTGCTCAGTAAATATTGCTTCCAAAAATTTCCTGAGTTAACCTTCTTGACTCGGTTATATCTGTAAAATCCTTTGGCTGTCGAGTTTGCTTGGTAAGAACTGAATTCCTTCATGAGAGCTCGGTAAGAACTGCTTCTACCACATTCTCTTTGATGACTGAGTGAGCTCAGTAAGAACTATTTTTGCCACATTTCCTTTGATAACCGAGTGAGCTTGGTAGATTCTATCCTTTTGCCTCATTGACCATCTGAGCTCAATAAACACTATCTTTTTCCTTGCTGATCTTATGAGCTTGGTAGACACTGTCCTTTGCCTTGCTAACCTTCTAAGCTCGGTAGACACTGTCTTTTGCCTTGCTGACCTTCTGAGCTAGGTAGAAATTGTTTGATGACTAATATGACATTTGTGTGACATTAAAGACAACACACAATTTGAACAATTGTATCCAATAGTGAAATGATAGGTAATGAAATGATTAGAGCTAATGCAATGAAAAGAAATTGGTAACTGAATTAGGAATGTGATGAAATGGAATTAATATGATGTAATGAGAGGAAATATGATATGAGGTATGATAAAATAGGATTGTATGTAATGGAATAAAAATGCGATGTAATGTAACATAATGATATGAAATGAAATTTTTTGTGATGTGATATAATGTAATGTAATGATATGTAATGAAATGAATTGTGAAAAATGAAATGTAACAAATGGAATGTGAATGAAGGTAAAAATGGAAGGAAATGAAATTGTCTGAGATTTGAAAGTTATGAGGTGGGATGTCAAATTTTGACATTCAAAATCCATGAAATAGATGAAATGCATAAATCAAAGGTAATGTGATGATGAACATGAAATCCAAGTCACAAATGTAAGAAAGTAAGGGAAGCGAAATATAATAAATTGAAACGAATTGTAATATGGAAGGAAATGAAATAGAAGGGAACAGTATGTGATATAGTGAATAATGATAGATGAAAAGGAAATGAAGTGGGATTTGGTGAAATGAGATTCAAAAGCCATGTAATGCAGTAGATGATGGGGTGTGATGAGGAATCAAATTTGATACAAGGAAATAGTGACTAGAATTGTTTGAGATTCAAAACCCACATAATGCAACAGATGGAATGAATATATAAGACGATGACATGAAACAATGAAGTGTCATGCGTGGTGGTGATATTGTGAGGAGACAAAGTCTATGATAGTTGAGTGCAAAAAGCTTGCTTTGATGTTGATGTTGTTGTCTATTATTGGATAACCCATCATGAATTTGCTGAAGGAATGTGTGAAGGTCTTCTTGTGTAATCTTGATATATGTACAAACCATTTATTTTTAAAGAACCCAAGATGAAAATGCAAACTAAAGGAATGCAACTGTCACTTTGTAAAGAGATGTAAAATTAATTGTCATCATAGAGTGTTTAATAAAAATGACTAAGTACAATCACCACTAGCTCAGCTATGGTGATATGAATACTATGTCACACCAAGGAGTACCGACAAACATAAACAATGCACATTAAAAATATGACAATTATTAGAAAACAAAGTTACATCTGCAAAAGAACAAAAATAGGCACATAAATAGCCACATGTTAGATGAGAAACCAATAAAATATTCTGACTTCATCTCAAAACCTCTAGTAAAACACACCATCAAGGCACTAGAAGTACAAAATATTGGAAAAAAACATTATTTGCAGACCAGGAATGCTGCCAGTTGTGTGTAATAGTATCAAGTTTGTTTAGTTCTGTCTGAGAGCAACTATTTTTACTAGCCAAATAAGAAAGCATGGGATGTTTCAATGATAATTTAGTAGTAAAGTCTTTTTGGAAATGTGTTTGGCAGGAATTAGGGTGTCTAAGTGTTAGAGCCAAGGGTCAAGTGTACCTAGTACTAGTGCAATGGGATGCAGAGAGTGGATACATGGTAAGAACAATGGAAAACAAGTCTTAGGTGAGTGAAAATTATAAGTAAGTAGCTATCGTGGGAATGGAACAAAGAAAAGTGGAGAGTAGAATGTGGCTAGTGGATATAATGAGAATTTGTGGGGTAGAAGAAACACCCTTGTTAGTGTTAATGATGTTGTTAGGGGCTACAATGCAATAGACATTATAGGTGGTATTGAATGATGAACTAATGATGCAGGTGGAAATAGTCCACCTAGGATGACAAAGAGTATGTTAGGGGTAGAAAAGGAGATAGGGGAAATAAAATCTCCTAAAAAGTCCACAGGAGAAGCTCTAAAGGATGTGGGGGGCATTAGTGGGGTGAGGAGTGGATTATATTAGTTGCTTAGCCTTGGTATTATGGGAAAAGGGTCAATACAAGGGGAAGTGAGCGGGGTAAATGTGGAGGAGCCCTGGTTAGAAGTGGGGAGTGGAGATCAAGGATCAAATGATGTGGAAGAATTATGGAGAATGTTAGCTATGGAGAGAGTCCAAGCAGAGAATGCAGAGCAGGAAGTCACATTTTTGCTAGGATTGATGGAGAAGGCGTAGGAAGACAAAGCACAAATAGAGGAAAGATAGCTATAAGTAGTGGTGGATGTAGAATGGGCATGGGTGTAATCACTAGAAGTGGAGCTACATGTGGAGCAATCATGGGTGGAGGGAAATGACATAGGAATACATGCAGAGTGGTCATGGGCTGAGAGGTTGTAGGAATCTCTGAAGAT
Organism: Cupressus sempervirens; assembly: GCA_028749045.1. NCBI lineage: Eukaryota > Viridiplantae > Streptophyta > Pinopsida > Cupressales > Cupressaceae > Cupressus > Cupressus sempervirens. The sequence continues at coordinate 160,905,731 of CM053788.1, read as the reverse complement.
GGTGCAAGTGGGCTTAAGAAGTGCGTAGAATGAGTTGGTGCTATTACAATCATAGTTTGAGTCATTTAGGGAGGTGATTGCAAAAGAAAAATCCCTATTATTGAAGCTATAGGAGTGGTTAGCATTAAGTGAGGGAAAGGTTAGACAGTTGCAACAACATTTGGGTGAGGCAAAAGTAGACATGGAGTATTGGTGAATGGTGACTAATCAAATCTAGCATGAGGGGGATGTAGCCCAATGAGTGATCACTACATTAGGAGTAAACAAGATGGTGGATAATATGTTCATGGAAATGCATCAAATAGTAAAGGTACACTGAGAAGCCGCTTATTATATGGGACATTTTCATTAGGTGTTCCCAAATGAGGACCAACGAGAGATGCAATTCATGGATAGAGAATTCATACAATTGTTAAATTCACAATTATATGGTGGCAGGTTTCCAATTCCCATGGATGCGGTGTGGGTAATAGAGGACTAACACTAGGAGCTTCCTCTTCTAGAGCTAGGTCAGAAGAAACACCATTGGTTGGACACCTTGTCTTGCCACCTCCTCTAGGGAGGCCGGAATAAATAATCTACCAAATGTTTATCAAATGTAAAGTTGTCATTGCCATCGTAGTAGAATAAAAGTTTGTGCTTGTTGTTGTGGTAAGCAAAGGGACAATTGATATTGATTGTAATATATTGTCATGTTTTTTTTGGTATTTTCAGAATATATTTGGATGTTTTTAGAATTTTGAGGAACATGTGAATATTTTTGGGATTTTTGATAGATATTTGAATGTTTTTAGCATTTTGAGGAATATGTTAGAAAGGTTTTAATGTCTATAAAAGTGGGAACAATATGATCCATAGAGGAAGGAAAACCTTTACTTATTGGTGGGGAACTAAATGTCCATGTGGGCTTATGATGAAAGATGAGTAGAGATTTGCATAACATTTGGAGAGCCGTGATATGTAAGGCATAATTTTGTGTGTTAATAGCCATTATAGACGATTACAAAGCCAACATTGAGATGTTTCTCTAGGTGTGTTCTGAGATGAAAACTCTCAAGGCCTATGGAAAGGAGTTTGGGGGTCTAATAAAGGCACTTGAAGGGCCTATAAAAGGTGTTTAGGACTAAAAAGTCACTTGAGGGGCCTAAAAAAGGCATTTGAGGGGCTTGAAAAGGTGTGTGGGCCTAAAAAGGCACTTGAGGGGCCTGAAAAAGGCACTTGGGCCTAAAAAGGTCCTTAGGGGGCCTGAAAAGGGTGCTTGGGCCTAAAAAGGGGCTAGAGGGGCTTGAAAAAGGTGCTTGGGCATAAAAAAGGTGCTTGAGGGGCTTGAAAAAGGCATTTGGGCCTAAAAAGGAGCTTGATGGACTTAAAAAAGGTGCTTGAACCTAAAAAGGTGCTTGAGGGACCTAAAAAAGGCACTTGAGGGATCTAAAAATGGTGCTTGGGCCTAAAAAGGTTCTTGAGGGGCCTAAAAAAGATGCTACAGTAGAGCCAAGCCCTCATGATTACACTTATTTATTCTATGCCCCTAGTTAAGTGAGGATGAAAGAGTCTAATAGAAATCTTGGCTTTTGAGATAGCATTGATATATTTGTTGAAGGGGGCTAGAGCAATTGTGACCACTACAACATAAATAAGACTAATGATCCATTGGGAATTATTGTTCGTGACAAGAGGAAGGAAAAGGGGGCACCTCTTGGGCCATCCACATTGTGCCAGATTTTTCAAAGCCCAACGAGATGTTTTAGGACATTACTACAATACTTCTTAATATTAGTGAGGCATGTTGGATTTAAATATTTTATGTCTTGTCATATAGCCTAATTGAGCTAAAGTGAGCCACATTTGATAGGAATTTGAGGTGTTGTTAATTTTTAAAACTTTTGCAGCTATATTTGGCAAGGAATACCCTATTTCAAATGTTATTGGCCATTTTTGACAATATTGGAATGGTTTTGACAATTTTTGAATTTTTTTGATAATTTTTGGCAATTTTAATTTTTTTGGATAATTTTGGTAACTTTTGATTTTTTTTGATAATTTTTGGCAATTTTCAAAATTTTTTGATAATTTTCGATAGTTTTTGAATTTTTTGATAATTTTTGGTAATTTTTGATAATTTTCAATAGTTTAATTTTTTTTTGATAATTTATAAAAAAAATTTTGGGATAATTTTTGAATTTTTGGGATTTGGAATGAGGATGTGAGTGAGATTTGTTGGAATACAGGGGTAACCAGGACCACATGAGGTACCTAAAGAGACAATGAAGGGAGTTTGGACACCAAATGGTTTGATTAAGGGCTAAAATAAATATTGGAGATCATTGGTCAAGGTGGATAGCTGAGATGTACATTGATTTTCTTGCAATTCATGTCTATGGTATCTCAATATATAATTTGACTCCTTGTTTCTCCCAATTTGTGGTTCTTCTCTTTGTTGCTATCATGCTGGCTGTCTCTACTACCACAAGCTATGTCGGATGCTAAGGGACCACTGAACTATAACCCAAAAATTTTCCTCAACTGGGTATGTGTGAAATTAACTCGACTATGCTAGATAAGCCTCAAACAAGCAAAATTTGTCACAGAGATAGTTGGTCGAGTACTATCTTGTTCTTTTTTAGCATTGAAGGACTTGTGTTGTTTAGGGAAGTCCAAAGGTGTTATCTCTCACTCCTTTTCAAATAAAAAAGGGTGGCATTCTCACTGCTTGTTTTACCAATTCTTTTTCTCGTGGAATTTTCTAGTGTTTTGATTTTTTTTGGTATTTTTGATGTGTTTCTCAAGGCTCTAGACATAGAATCTCTTATGATGGATACTATTGATGGGTTCTACTAGGTTTGTGCCATCACAATCTAAAAGTATGTAAGTACTAGTCCCAAATAAATCTTTGATAATCTAAGGACTAATCCAATTGGCTTCCCACTTACCTTTTTTTTCTCTAGCCACTAGGTTCTTAGGGCTTTCTTGAAGCACTAGGTCACCAATTTGAAAAATACAGGGTTTGATTTTTTTGTTGTAATGTCTTGACAACATATTCTAATACACTTTGAGATGTTCATGTGCTACACGCAAATGTTCTTCTAACAACTCTAGTTCCTCTAGATGGGCCACTCTGTAATCCTCATTTGATAGGACATCCCAAAGAGTAACTCTCAAGGATGGGATCTCAACTTTTAAAGGAAGAATAGCTTCATAGCCATAAACCAAGGAGAAGGGTGTTGTGCCTGTAGGTTTTCTAACACTTGTCCTATAGGCTCAGAGGGTGGGGTTCAATTGTAAATGCCAATCTCTACCAACATCATGATGATTCTTTTGAGGATGTTACTAATGGTTTTTTTGGTGGCCTCTACTTGACCTTTGCCTTGGGGTAATAAATTGACAAGGAGTGGTGTATAATGTGAAATTTGTCACATAATTCATCAATTATTTGATTTTTAAGTACAAGGAATTGTTTGTGAGAATGGCATGAGGTATGCCAAATTGACAAATGATATGGTTTAGAATGAAGGAAGAGATTTTATTTTCTCTTAGAGTCAACAAGTGGTGTCACTTTGACCCACTTGGTAAAGTATTTTGTGGTGGTGATAATCCATTTATGTCCATTAGAGGAAGGTGGATGGATGGCTCCAATCAAATCAAAGCCCCACTGATAAAAGGCCATGGTGTGACTAAAGGGTTGAGCTCTTGGGCTGGTGCATGAACAAGGTTACCATGGATTTGGCACTTTTTACAAGTTTTAACATAGTCAATAGAATCCCTTTCCATGGCTAGCGAGAAATAGCCCATCTTAAGAATCTTCTTTTCTAGTGTAAACCCACTAGAGTGTGACCAACAAATCCCTACATGGACTTCCTGTAGAGAAATTCTAGACTCATCCTTTTCAAGACATCTAAATAAAGTACTATCAAGACCCTTCCTATACAAAATATCAGCCACCAAAGTGTAACATGAGGTTTTTCATATGTAATTTTATTTTTAGTTACATGAGAGGTCAGATGGAATGGTGTTATCATGGAGGTAAGTAATGATGGGGTTATACCAAAAGGAATTGGGAGTGTTTAAGTGGCAAATGATAAGGGAATTAGGTTGAATGAACATGGGTTAAACCATGTCTTCTACTAAGAACTCATATTGTTTGTGCTGCTCTGGGAGTTGGAGTAAGGAGGCCAAGGTGGCCATAGCATTTGCTACTCTATTTTTATCTCTAAGAATTTGTTCAAAGGCAATATGAACAAAACATGCCTTGAGGGTGTCAACCATATGTTTGTGTGACAATAAATTTTCATCTTTGGTCTAATAAGTATCAGTGACTTGATTGATGATCGATTGGGAGTCTCCATAAACCTCTAGTGCTGTCAGTTTCTACTCTAAAGCTAGTTTGAGACCCAAGACTGAAGCTTCATATTCTGCCATGTTGTTGGTGTAGGGGAAAAGTAGTTTCTAAGACTTAGGGATGTTAACACCTAGTGGCATGATGAACAAAATAATAGTTCCTAATCAATGATGTGTGTAGGAACCATAAAAATAGAATTTCCATGTTACTAGCTCTTTTTGAAGAATGTGCATGTTTGGGAAATCAGCTAGGATAGGATTTGAACTCTCTATAGGCACCTCTTCCAATTGATCAACAATGGCCTATCCTTTTATTGCTTTCCTATCAATGTACTCAATGTGAAATTCACTTAGGATCATCACCCATTTGGCCAATCTGTCTGTTAATGTTGTTTTGCTGAGAAGATATTTGATAGGGTCAATTTTGGAGATGAGCTTAACTTTGTGTGTTAGAAGATAATGATGTAGCTTTTGGGAAGAAAAAACTACAACTAGAGATGTCTTTTCAATAAAAGAGTAATTGAGCTCATAATTGACCAAGGTATGACTGATGTAATAGATGGCCCATTCCTTTCCTTGGTCATTTTCTTGTGCTAGGAGGGATCCAATTGATTTATCCATTAGAGAAATGTATAGTAACAAAGGTTTGTGTGATATAAGAGTTACCAACATAGAAAAATTCATCAAGTATGTTTTGAGTAAGTCAAAATCTTTCTAGCATTGATCATTCCACTAAACAATTATATCTTTTGTAGTAAGTGAGTGAAAGGTGCACACTTTTCTACCAACTAAGAAATGAACCAACAAACAGATTGAAGCCTGCCTTGAAGAGAGCATAATTAACTCAGGTTCTTTAGAGGTTGCATATTGAATATGGATTGTACCTTTTTGGGGTCAAATTCTATTCCTTTGGATGAGACAATGTATCCTAGAAGCTTGCCTGATTTGACACCAAAAGTGAATTTCTTGGGATTGAGCCAAACTTTGAATGCTTCTAGGTGGGTGAATATCTTGGCTAGTATGGGGAGATGTTCTTCTCAACTATGATATTTGGTGAGGATGTCATCCACAAAAATATGCATCATATTGTGAAAGATAGTGGTCATGGCCCATTGATAGGTAGCCTTAACATTCTTTAGCTAAAAGGGCACCACATTCCAGCAAAATGTGCCCCATGCACAAGTAAAAGCTATTTTGTCTTGATCTTCTAGTGCTATCCTAATATTATTATACACTAAAAACCCATCCATGAGTGAAAGCATGGAATGAAATACTATTAGATCTATAATGGTGTCAATGTTGGGAAGAGGGAAGTCATCTTTTAGACATACTTTGTTTAAATCCCATAAATCAATGTAGAAGCGTATGCTACTATTTGTCTTTGATATGGGAATAATGTTGGATATCCATGATGTGTACACCAAGGACCAGATGAAATTGTTGCTGATTAACTTCTCTAACTCTACTTTGACTAGTAGAACTATATGGGGATGCACCTTTTGAAGCTTCTATTTTATTGGCTTGACCTCCAAACAAATGTTGAGATGGTGGAGGATTAAAGTTTGGTCTAATCTAGACATGTCTGCGTAAGACCATGAAAAGTTTATGTATCTTTCTTGAAAGAAGCAAACAAATGCATTTCTTTCCTTTGTACTTAGATGACTATGCTAAAAAAATGACCCTCAGTTCTTGGTCTGTGCCAATATTGACCTGTTCTATTGGTTTAATCAAAATAGAAGATGTTTCCTTGAAGAGTTTGGGTAAGGTATCAATCACCCCATCTATAGGTGCCATAGTTGGGTTTTCACTTTGGGATATGTCACTTCTATTTGTTTCTAATTTTTTCTTGAGATTAGCTACAACTTGGTAGTGATCATTAAGGCCATGAAATGCCTAACCTGTTCTAGTGTGACTGAGGTGATTGATATCAGACCCATCTATATGCATCTCTTTTGTTCTTCATTGATGAGATGGTTCAACCATGTTAAGGTAGATGAAAACATAATGATTAGTGTCAAAATGAGGAATGTGGTGAGGCTCAGTTGTATCCCAACTAATAAGTTCAAGATGGACTAGGGAGAGTGGTTCACAATATGGAAAGGGTTTAGTGGGATTTAAAGACATGACTTCATTGGATGGCTCATGCAATGTATCCATTAGATTTATGACATGAGCTTCCTCTAGAGTATCAGGAAAAGTAGAGCTCTTGAGAGGCTCATAGTAGTCATCTCCAACTTCTATTAGAAAAAAGTTAGGAAATAGGGTTTGAAATTAAAAATCTTCAACATGTCCATCATCTTCTAAGCTTCTCTATTGTATACTGACTCTCGGTGAAGTGGGTCTTAGAAAAGAGGTTGTTCCTTGTGTAGCTAAATTGTCTAATGCAGGTATGTGAACAACATCACATTCTTTGTCATGGAGAGACTCCTTGAATAATGATTCAAATTCCTATTTAACGGAATCATCATCATCTTTGTTATGGGTGGGATGTGGACTTGAGAGGGATAGATTTACATTTATGATGCCATTTATTGTTTGGCAATTACCATCCCTTAGTTTAGGTACCCACACCAAGGTGGAAGAGGAGGAATCACTATGCTTAGGATGAGCCTTGGGAAAGGTTTTTGTCTTGTCTTGTTCATCATACCCTACCCTTGCTTTGGACATGTTGGACCTGAATTGTGCTATTAGAGGTTCAAAAATGCCTATCCCTCTTCCTAAGGGACCATCTCTCATATATCCCATTTTTTCATGAGATCAAAACCTTTTCCATGTGGATGGAAGAGATGTCAACATTTATTTGACTGATTTCTTCTACTAAGTTTGGAGGTGCTCCACTTGCTTTGATAAAATGTGTGTGATAAGGCTTAGTGGTGGATGATGGTTTCCCATGAGATTTTAGAGAAAGTGGGGGATCAAATAAGGAGATTGAGCACTCACTCACCCCTTTGCATTGCAATTTACACTTTCCATCAAATTCTTTCATCAATCTATCCATTTCTTCATAGTGTGACTATTTAGGGTCTTTGGATGATCATGGTGAAGGAAGGGGAGGGCCTGAATAACCAAATTTCTCTTTTCCCTTAGTTGATGTTGATGAGTGGTTGTCATTTTGACCTGTAGAGCATGAAGCATCTATAGATGTGGATTTTTTGATGTTATATGTCGATGTACTAGTTTCTTCCCTATTATGAGGGACAAGGGAATTGCAATATTGGGCAAAATGTTGATCCCTGGGTATGGTCACCTCTTGACCCATGTAAGGGAATTTAAGACACTGATGGTAAGTAGAGGGAACAACTTGCATTTCATGAATCCTTGGTCTTCCCAATAGGATGTTATAAGTTAATTGTAGGCCTAAGACTTGACAAATAGTTTCTTTCATAACTGGTCCTACTATGATAGGTAGAATGACCATGCCTTTGGAGGATCTCTCTTCATTGTCATAGGTTTTGATGTTGATTTTATTTCTTGGGTTAACAAAATCCTCTGCATACTCTAGGAATTTTACTAGATTGAGTGTACAAATATTGAAGCTTGCCCCACCATCAATCAATGCTCTTTTAACTCTATTTCTATGGATAAAGACCTCAATATGCAAAGGAAAGTTTTGTGGCTAAACAAAAAACATGTCATCTCAGGATGAAAAAGATACATAATGAGGGGCAACTAGATTGCTAACCATGTTCTGAAATCTACTTACATCTAGGTCATTTGGCATTGAGGCTTTGGTGAGTATTTCTTTATGCTCTAGGGAGATTTGCAATAGTTCAAAAGTGGAGATGTGGGTCAGAGTCTTAAGTAATTGGTTGACCAAGTTGTACTTGGGCAAGAAGGAATTCATAGCTACATGATCAAGATGATTCATAGGTCTTGGTAAGATAACTTTTGAGGCTTGGCCTTGGGTAATGATGTTTGAGGGTTGTTTTTTGTTCTTATCCTTAACTATGATAACATTTATGACATTAGCTAAACTTTAGATCATGTTAATGGTGTTGTCATAATGATGCACATAATTATAATAATGATGCACATAATTAACCTTAGTCTGATTAGCTTTGGAGGATTCCCCCTTTTCATGGCTAATGAAGGGGTTCTTAAAGGCCGTGTGGTCTTCATTGTTAGTAAGCTTGTTCACTTCAATGGTTTCATCATTGATTAATTGTTGTATTGCTCCCTTAAGGGCAAAAAAATTATTGGTTAGGTGCCCCCTATTTTGATGGTAGACACAAATATGTTGTCATTCCACTAATTTGGCTTGATTTGGGGTTCATAGGGTTTGGCTCAAGAAGTACAATGAGCTCATCAGCCAAGAGGGTTTGCAAGACACTCTCATAAGACACCCCAATAGGAGTATACTCCTTGGGTATATTAGAGGATTGATATTTGTAGGGAGGAGGAGCTTGATTGTAAGAAACTTGTTGATTGGATATCAAGGGAGTTTCTGCATTATGTCGATAGAATAGGTAGGCATTGTCTTGTCAGGGTGTGTTAGATTTGGTATTGTTGATGACATGATACAACTAACTTAGGTTGGTTTGAGGTTTGACATATTTAGCTTTGACCATCCCATCATTGATGGTGTTCTTGTTGTTGCTTCTCCACCATAACTTTTGTTTATCAGTTGTTCAATTAGAGCAATTATGAGTCTATGTGGAGTTGTTTGAAAAGCTCTTACCATCTTTTGATAGCTTAATGATGTCATTATTTAGTAAGACCTCTTCTACCTTGGTAGTATTCTCTAAAGTAGTTTTGAAATCTATAGGCCCTTGGAGTTGGAGCTAGTAATTCATTAGTTTGGAGAGACTATTAATGAAGATGTCAATCTTCTCTTTGTTTGGTATGTCTCTATGATACTTTGCAAACCTTTGTCACCACCATTGTAGGAAGGTCTTAAATGACTCACCAGGGAGTTGTTTCATGTAGCATAAGTTGATCATGGTGACTTCCCTTTTGATATTGTAGGAATATTGGGAGATCAATATGGAAGCTAGTTGGTCAAAATTTTTGATATTGGAGGGTAGCTTGGAGAACCACTCCATGGGTTGCCCTTCAAGACTTCTAGGGAATATTCACATCAAGTATGTTGTGTCATGAACAAATTCCATACTTAGGGTATAGAATTGTTTGAGGTGGTCTTGCAGATCTGATGTACCAAAATATTTATCATAATTTGGTATTTGTACATTTTGTGGGAAAGGTGTGAAGGTAATGTTCTTATCGAAGGGGAGAGGACACACCTTTTCAAGGATGAATTCCATGGGTTGTGTTTTCTCTCTCTTCATTCTTTCTATTTCCATTTATAGGTCTTATAAATTTTGCATGACAACATCTAGGGGTGACTCTTCTTCATCTTGTTTCAAGTTGGCCACATCAAAATTGGATGGGAATTTTGCACCTTGTTGTGATAATGCTAGTATAATGCTCCTTGTATTTCTCAAGTAGCTTATCCATGATGTTGACAAGTTTGGGATTTTGTTGAACTTCAAATTTAGTTTCAAAACTCCTATCATCCCATACGTTAGATGAACCCATGGTGACAATGTATTTTGAGTTTTGATTCAACAAGGGTGACTTGTGAATAACTATGTTCTGTGAACAATCTGTTGGGGTAGTAAGTTCAAGGAGATTTAGAGGTTTTGTACATTTAATGGTTATGTTTACTATTTGAGCACTTACTTGTGTAGGTGATCATTTTGGCTTTATAGCTATACTAGTTTTATGTGGTGGCATGAAATGTGAATTGGATTCCTTTAGTTCTTAGGCATTCTCAAAATGTGAGGGTTTCTGTTGATTGCGATTTGTTTGTAGTAACAAGCATACGTTGGACAAGGTGTTTGCTAATGTTGATAGGATGAGTTATCTTTCATGAAGTTAGGTAGGGGACAGATGTGTGTTTCCAAACATTTTTGGCTTGATGTGCAAAATAAAACAATAATAATTGTTAGGTTGATAATGACATTTGTAGCTTTGCTTGTTTTGAAAAGAAGTTTTCGCTCAATTATGGAATCTCTCAGACTTGTAAAATACCAGTGAGGAAAAAGGGTGTCCAAATTTGTCGTTTGTTCATAATTATCATGCTTGCAAATGGCCTCTATTTTATTTTTTTTACTTAGATGCATCACATAATAAATCAAATGTATTGTTTGATTGATCATATACACATTTTAAATGCTCAAATACGCTATTCTAATTGTCATATGCACTATTCTAATTGTCATATGCACTATTTTATTATACTTATAAATGCATTATTTAAAGGCTCAGATATGTTGTTTTGCAGGAACATGCATTATAATAGAGATAAAAAGCATCATAGGAGTGTTCAAATGCACTATTTCATGCAGTATATGTACTAGTTTAGGATTGTTCAACAATGTTCTTGTTTTGGACTTGGTCTCTCAATGTTTAGTTTGAAGTCGCATCTTTCAAAAGGACAGTGATCTGCACTGGTATTCCTTGTTAAATTTTTAAGATACATCCAAGAAAAATAGTAGTATAAATCAAAGTAAAACATAAAACTACACACACCTATAAAGTGAAATGAAAGAGCTTCCTAACAAGGTTATCTAAAGCCAATGACTAGTGGGTCTTAGTGTCTAACTAACTATGTTTGGATTTACCTCTCTTGTGATAGAGAGCTTCCTACTAATGCTAAGGAGGTTTGGTGCAATCCCTTATGGGACTACTAGAGGAAGGATATATTTCAAACATAGGTGGCTTGTATTCGATTGGGAATACAAGATTGGGAGGCAATCCCTCTCACCAGCCCTGCTAAGGCAACTGAGGAGGTAGCCTTTCTATGGCTAGATAATCTTACCTAGTGGAAAGAAAGAAGTGGAAATCATAAATAGGTTTTGGAATCTGATCACTTGAGAAGAGTGAGAGCATATCCCTACTATTTTGGCTTTCCAAAGACAATAGACACAAAGGTATAATCACCAGCCCTTATACTATTGAAGACAGAGAGGCTCCAAGTTAAGCTATGTGTGGATTCTTTCCTCATTCAATTGTAACCAATCTTTATAGAAGGTTAGGAATTCTGATCAGCTCAAAGGAGTTGAGAGCATAGGCCTACTTCTATTTCTGATTAGTGAGATTGAATGCTTCTATTAAGCTATGTTTGGAACTTTGAAATGCCACACTTTATATTAACAAGAGTCGAGGTCCACTTACCTGATTTGGAGCTAGCAAAGGCTAGGCACATTTAGGAGGGTCTTCATTCCTATCGCACACTATCTACAATCTAAGAGCTTTTTTTAAATTGGAAGGGATTTTTAAGCAAACAATATTTGGATCTAGAAGTTAGATTCAAGAAACTATAATTTTTATCAAATGCATTACAAAAATACCAATATGTGTTATAGAAAGTTTCATATGTGCTATTTAATTTGGTAAATGTGCTATAGTAAAATTAAATACGCTGTAAAATAGTTTATATGTGCTTCAAAAATAATTAGATGCATTACAAAACTCTTTATAAGCACTATAGAAGGATTCAAATTCATTATAGAACTATTTAAAAGTGCTTCAAAAAGATTAAATTCATTAAAAAAGAGTTCAAAAGCATTACAATATCTCTCAAAAGCATTAAAAAAGACCTCAAAAGCATCAAAAGATTTAGATCTGGCCCTTGTGTTTTTGGAAAAGACATTAGGACTGTATTCCCACTAATATGAAGCCTCCAAAATGTCATAGAACTTGTAGTTGATCAGATCTACACAAGGAAATAGTGAGGAACAAGTATCTATTCTAAAAATGAAAGATTGGACTAAAAGATTTGAAAATAGAGAGGCTTTGAGCTCAAGCCCCATAGTGGGTGCCAATTATACACAGTATAAACATGTATTCATGAAACTTTAATGTAGAAAGTACATATGAAAATGAACTAGAATAAATCCAAAAAAATATTATCAAAATGTAAATTTTATGAATGTCTCATGTTTACTTGACTACAACTGCTAAGGAAGCTCTCAGACTAGCATCTTAGTGATAGTTCTAGAATGAGAGTATTCTTAGAATGTAGATCTACTAGAATGCATGCAAGATCTATGACTATAATGTAGATTATATGAAGATAACAACTCTTAAAATGCCATGAAAATAGACATAAAATGATCTAACATGTAATAAATGATGCTAAATGACATAAAAACAATGCTAAAATGCTACGAATTTGCTAGAATGATAATGGTAAAATGATAACTTAGAGTGTGCCTATAGTGTAGATGCCTAAAACTTGGGTCCCTTGGCTCTTGGATTTCCCTCCTATTTATAGGATTTTGGAAGGGGTTGGGGTAATAATTAAGATTTTTACCTTTGACTGGTGGATGGAAGTGAAACTAAAAATATCTCATAAGAGACCAGGAGGAAGAATCTAATAGACCTTGTATTGAGGATAAATGGGGATATTTCTAATTCTTTTAAATGAAAAAGGGAGATTTTCTATTTTGTGAGGATAATTGATTTAATAAATTTTTATTTATTTCCAAAATTTTGTCTTTTTCTTCCTCCCTTTTTGAATTTCATTTTATGAATTTGATTTATTTTTGTCCTCTTTAAAAGTTGATTTAGGTCTTATTGATTTGATAGATAATTAATGACTTGATGTGATTTTTATTTGAAATTCTATTGTGTACTTCTAATTTTCTCCTCGATTTTCATTGATTGATCAGAATTGCATAATTCAAGTCTTTGCCAATTTTTGGGGCTCTATAGCTAGTTTTTAGTTTGGCAATTTTGTTCTTACCCTTGTTGACTGCTTGAGGGAGTTTGATTTCTATTTTTATTCTAGCCTTTGCCTCATCATAGGTGCCAAAGTATGCAACTTTAAGACCAACAGGCTCATTGATCAATGCCTCAATTATGTCTTTAGTTTCATCAATGTTTAGCTCATATCCTAGAGGTTTTACCCATACTACCTTTGGCCTAACTACCTAAATGTATACTTTGTCACTATCAACCATGAAACAAATATCATCTTTGTAATCATCAACTAACTTCTTAGGAATCCTGAACCTATTATTCATATTCTTTTTGAATGCATCAAAGTAGTTATCCATGATACTTGCATAGTTCTCTCCCATTTTAGCAAAATATTCATTAATCTGATAAAGAATAGGTACATCCTTTCTCCAAACTACTATACCTTTTGATGGAAAAAACTTTTGAACATAGAAGAATAGACAAGTCAAGAGTGAACTAAACTTACATGGATTATTCTTGGAAGTTCTGATGCTTTCCATGTTTTTGTTGAATTGGTTTAGCATCAACTTGGCAAGGTCAAGTGATAGGTTATTCTTGACCACCTTGTATGCCAAGTCCACTGCTTCAGATGATATGCTATTCAATGTGCTCAAACTATATATATCTTGTGAGTGATTACATGTATCTTGAACTTGAGTTCCATATCTATCACATTGCTAATTTTTTCTCCCCTTCCATCCTACTCGGAAAGGTTTTTCTTCTCCAGTTCAACTTGACTTAGGGTTTTTGTCTATTTTTCTTTTGTCAACATGGGAAGACTAGTGATCATATAGATCATCTTCTTAGTTATCAAAATGGGTTGTTTCAGCCATAGTTGACTATTGTGCACATGACTAAGAATATATCTTATTCAATTTATTTGAAAATCTGATGGCATATGAGGAATGTGGGTTAAACCTTTTGTTTCAAGATGCTAATGTTCCAGTTTCAACACACCATTGACACATAATTTTTCAAAGGTTTCATCCATTTCTAATGTACTGATATCTTGAATAGAACACTTAAAATGTGAATGGATATCATTGATTAACAATACCTTTGATAGAATTTGTGATTATGCTCCACTTGGATCTAGGGTTTCCATAATGGTAGGAGTCAACTTGAAATTTAGTGCCTTCTATTCTACACCTCAAGCTAACATGTCTAAACATTTCTTTGATTTTCTACTAGTAGATTCCATATTCACTTGGTAGGGCTTGAGAAAATATGAAAATCTTCAACAAAAATTCACTCAAATTTCTTGAATTCTCCAAAGATCACTCTACATAGATAGCCATTGAGAATTTTTTGTGAGAAAAGACTTTGATTTCACCCTTTTCATCAAATTTTTCTATAAATTCTTGGTACAATTGTTTGCTCAAATGAAAAATTGTCATCCACTATGCTTGCATTGAATGCTTGGTAATGGCATAGAACTTAGTTACTCTTGACCCTACTCAATAGGGTTTGCAATCTGACCTCACTTGGTAAGATAGTAATTCGACCTCATTAGGAAATGATCAAAATATTTTACTCGGTGATCCATTTGCATCTTGAATGCTGATTTGGATCTTTCATCTTGCTAACTAGAACCGATGTAAGATATTCTTTTCAAAATCCTAGTTCCAATATTTGTTTGAGAGATCAAGTGGAAGAGGTGGAGTCACCCAATTCTTGAGTGACTTGTTCATCATAGCTTGAACTTGCATTCTTAGAAGAGTTAGGAACCCATTGCTATCTCATTTTCTTTCTAATATTATCAAATTTTTCCTTCTTTTCATCTTCAATTCTGTTAGAGTACATAATTAATTATTAATTATTTATTCTATTACTTAAGCTTACTTAGGTTAATTCATATTTAATGCATGTAGTGGTTGTTGTTGACAACTCGGGAGTTTTCTCCTTTTTTAGCATATTCCACTTTTTGTGGATATGTGCTGAGTTGTCATTTTTGTCCTCTACCTCCTTCCAGCTTGTTCTACAAGCTTCCATGAGGCCTTTTTAAACGGTCTCTCTCTCATTGTAAATTATTCCATTCACATAGCAATCTCATTTTCCTATTGTGAAATATTTCCTCTTGCATTTTTTGCTTCATGCTCTTGCTCTTTCGGTTTCTCTTCAGCAAGCTATTTGCATGTAGGTGATCTTGGTGACTGCGGAGTTGGATTTCATCAACTCCTACAAATTCTTCTAGTATTCATACAGTTCTTGGCAAGATGGCCAAGTTTTGTACAAATGAAACATCTTCTAGTAGTATCTCTTGTCCTCATATGATGCTTCACATAATTTATTCCAATGTGTCCAAATTCTTCATAGTAATGACATCTACACCAAGTGTTATAGTCCCAACCAAATATAGCTTTCACAATCTATTCTATTGGGTTTAGTATCTTAGTTTTTCATTCTAATGACTTGTGCCCATGCTTCTTACATTTGTGACATTTTCCTTCAAATTTAGGTTTCTCTTTGCATTCATTAGCCCGATGAACATGCTGATTGAAATTTTAGCACTTTCCATTGAATTTTTCTTTCTCATTGCTCCAACATTTGTGTGGTGTATGAACTATCTTGCCATAGTGACTACAAGTAGGTCTTTGATTCTTTTGAGCCCCTTGCTTGGATGATTCACCTTCTTTTGTATATCCAATTCTTTCTTTTCTCTTTTGTCTATGATGACTTTGCTCATTTAACTCATTTATTTCTACTTGAGATTTCATCATTCTCTCATTGGTTTGCCTTTTAGTGTTTAGATCATTCTACAACCTTTCATTCTTTGATCTTAGATTCATGATTTCTTTATTTGCATTGGTGAGCTAATAAATGAAGTTAGCTTGCTAAAGGGATAAATGTTGAATCTCATTATTCTTTCCTTCTATTTTTTCTTTTGTCTTGTTTTTCCCTTCCATAACTTCACATAGTCTTACTAACTAAATTTCTTACTCTCTTCTTAGTTTTCTTACTTCTTCTTGATGTGAACCATTCTTTTCTAATAGTTCTATGATTGATTCATTAGCTTCATCTGGATTGCTTGCTGAATGGATGTCTTCAATTATTTCTTGAATGTAGAGATGGTTATTCATTTGGATTGCAAGATCTTTTCTTCTTTTTAGGGATTGAGAGAGTTTCTTCTTTTCTTTCTTGAGTTGTGCAATAGCCATTTCCAAATCTAGCTTCTCATTATCAATAGCCTTGTCAAGTTTGAATATTTTCATAACCTTTGATCTTTGCTCAAGTTGTTAAACTTTTCTTTAAGAACCACAAAAGCTTTGATACCAATTGTTGGAAATATTATGATAGGCTAAGTTACTAAAAGGCTAGAGGTGAATCAATAACTTGTAAAATTTAATCTTTAATATAGAAATTAACCCTTCATGTGTATTCTTATCTAATTGCATGCAATTGAAACTGAAAACATTAAAGCATACATAACACTTTTAACACACAATTTGGTGACCCAGATGTTGGAAATATAAACGAGTAACTAAGAGGGGAGGGGTGAATTAGTTACTACAAAAATAATTCTTGGATCCCTTATATGTCAATACAAAACAAAATTTGATAACTGAAATGCTAATGCTTGGCATACACACAATTAATGCTGTAACTTGGTAAATATTGAATGTACTCGGTAATGAATTAGCTTTGCAAATCTTAAGATGTTATCACTAATACATTTGGCATCAATTTGCGATGGCTAAGTGTCACAATTACGATGGTAATGTGTCACCATTGTGACGGTAGTAGACGTCGTTGTTTTTTAGTCCCAAATTACAATGTCTATCCTCTATCATCAAATTTTTGATGCCACTCTGTCGCAATTTCACCATTTTAATCCATCACGAATCCCATTGCAATGCGTACAGCTATCATCGCAATTTTGACATCCACCCACACATTGCGACAAGGTTGTGTCGACATCTAGCCACGAGGTCATTGTGCCCATTACTTCCCTTGATGTCACAATTGCGATGTCCATGGAAAATTGTGACAAGGATGCGCGATGACATCGATGGCGTGGTAGCTATGGCGTCGACGCCGTTGACTGTCGCAATTCTTCCAATGGTGTCGCAATTGCGATGTAAATGCATGAATTGCGACAAAGTTGCTATGCATGCGATGCACGTTTCATCGAAATGGATGTGCAAACATTGCAATTGCAATGTCTGTGGCTAGCTCTTGGGTGGGGCCATTGTGGCGATGATGCCAACTGCCGTCGCTACCACAGCAACCCCGCCGCAAGCATATTCAGCCTGCAGTGCCTTTTGCTTCACTTGATACTGACTAGCAAAAGCTTTTTGCTTCTCTAAAAGCTAAGATGTTCAGGGAGATAAAGTGGGAAAGATAGAGAGGAATAGATAAAGAGATATGGAGGAATAAGGAGAAGGGGCAATAAAGAGATATATAGATGGTGAATGAGAGAGAAAGATATAAGGAGATATAGAAAGAGGGTGATAGGGATAGAAGGATAAATAGGTTATAAAATAAGTAAAGAGAGCTAAAGCAGAGATGGAGATAGGGAGAGGTAGCAAGAGGAAGACAGAAATCATGAGACATGCTCCTAAATTTTCCAATTAGAGTCCTTTCTCATTGGACAAATAAGGAAGATATTCGTAATGGTGCCTAGTAAGCATGTATTACATAAATACATGCAAAACATAGAACAATGTATTTTTCTATTTGATTTTCTACCTCTTCAGTGTACCCATTGCACATCAATATAGTATTGCTAGTTTTTTATTCATGTTATGCATGGCAAAAGCATATAGTAAGGGTCACATCAAAGTTTTCATTGGTAAGGAGAAACCCAAAAAATTACCCACCATATTACATGGGCCTAAGGAAAGCTTTATGCTTGACCAAAGGCAAGGCACCTGCAGCTAAAAGTCAGGATGATCGAACTAGAGTGAACAATGACTTTATAGAAAACACTTTGAAAACTTGTTAAGAAAATCTATCAACCTATAATAAGATTGTATTAAAACTAGAATTATACAGATCCATATTATTAAAACTTAAAATACCTATCAGTATTAAGTGTTCAAAAAAGCACATGCCAGATAACCTTTGCTACAGTAAGAAAGAAATCCAAATAATATTAAATCTTTGCTGAAACTCCAATTCACAAGGATGTATAGTTATGTTCTAATAATCAAATACTAACAGTAAAAAACACAAAGTTGAAATGGATATGTCGCTAGTTTTTCTCCATTCATTCATAAAACAAGCTTGATACTAAAATGTAAGTGTTTTCTCTTTAAATTATATCATGCTGATAACAAATACTAATCATAGATTAGTTATCCAAAAGGGTGCAATAATGGCAGAGGAGCCAAATACTAAAAGATGCAATGAAGAGTTGCAATTCTTCAAATGATATTAAAAAGGCATCAATAACCAGTCCAAGGACATTATTCAGACAGAAGATTACTTTATATTCTATACTGACATAAGTGGTAGTAATCCACTAGACATCAAAAAGCCAGATCCCATGAGTACAATGATTAAGATAAGGAATAGTGACATATATATCACATAAGTAACAAGAGTTACATCAGAAATTGCAACAGTATAGATCACCCATCATTGGGTCATCACCATTACAAAGATATTATATCAGACAGAGATCAAATAAATATACAACATCTTTACAAACCAAATAGAATCAATCATATCACATTTCAATAAGGCAGATATCAGATATAGTGAATAACTTCACACCAGTATGGTACATATCACTTTTACATTATGATAAATCTATAACAGTGATTACTTGATCTTGCAAATTGCTCTACAGAAATTCTAATGATACTTATTGAAGATCAGTAATCAACATTAGATCATCAGGATCTATGACATTAGGTCATTTAGTTGACTATCACTATACTTCCAACTTCAATATATATAATCCTTGTTTAGTCTTTGATATTGATTGGATTGGGAATTTTCACAAAGTCATTTCCATCATTATTGGAAGTGTTTTTGGTTATCAAAGTTTGATTGAAGATATCAGGACTACTTAAAAAGACATTTCAATATTGTTCATCTATATTCTTTACCAAAGATCAGTTGCATCTCTCTAGCAGTGAATTAAAGAATATGTCAGAAGCATGGGTGATATTACTTGTACATAACATCAAGATACATGCACAATTGCATTGATATATCTACCCCGAAAAAATATTGTTATTAATACCTAACATTTATTTGTGGCAAAATAAAGAATTGAGTATAAGTAATAATAGAAAGAAGTTTATTGTGGTTTAAAATATAAGGATTTAGTCACAAACCCTTAGGAGTCATATAAGGGAACATCAAACATTAGCTCTAACCTCAAATAAGGGATTATTAACAAGCTAAAAGTTATCCTTGTTGCTGAAGTCAAATCTCTCTTCTTCCAAACTTTCCTTGTCTGATTTCTCTGGGCAACATTTCAAGTCATAGGTCGCAGCTAGGTTGTCCACTTTATCATTTCTTCCTTTGTCTTTTGGTTCCTTGAAGTGTTTTGTTCCTACACCTTGATTTTCTATTTTTTATGTTTTCATGAACATCTATCAACTTATCATTTTTTTGCTTATATCAATCCAAGGTCCTACGATATATAGTTGTTGATCTATTGTTTCTTACTGTCTTGTTACCTCATCCTTAAAGGACTTCAATGCTATATGTTGAGATTTTTGAAAAGGTAAATGTGAGTGAAGTTCTTGAAGCAATATTTGAATTACAATACTTAGTCTGAACAATCTCTCCTATTTAATTTTTTGCAACTTCTCTCTTTCTTGTGAAGCTATCGTCTTGGCATGCCTAGATATCATAGAGCTCTTTCAACATCTTCAGCACGATCCCTTAATTTCCCTAGTTCTTCACTTGCCATAGTTTCATCAAAACATTTTCTCACCTACTTTTTCCTATCCTTCACTATCACATCTCTTTGTCTATCTTCCTCGAGGTGATTAGATTTGACACACAATGTATTTTTTGATTGACTGACATTATAAATATTACTCTTCTCATGCAAAAACACTAACATGCTAGTCAATGTCATGTACTTTTTAAAAGGTGAAGGATAATTTTGATCAACATCCTTACCTCCAAGAAGCTTCACATAATCTGAATGATGACCCCTAGATTCAATCCCTACTATGTCATCCTCAATGTATGACGTTGAGATGCAGTAAGAACAATCTCATAATCATCATCAATCCATGTACTCATTTCATTTGTGATAGAAGGAGGACTCAAAAAATTAACTGCTTCTATTCCTTCCAAGTGTCAAAAAATATTTTCTCTCCTTGTATCTTGTTACCACTATTTTTGGTGGCCTATTAAGGTTAGATTCTGAAAATATTCCTCCCATTCACTTCCTAACTTGGTTTTTTCTCATTCTTCCTTTTTCAAGTGAGGCTTTAGTTTTTCCTCTTTCTCGGTTTAAATGTTGTGTTTGTTGTATGGAGACAAGTAGCTTTAGGATTTAAATTCTCCACCTCTAGCTCATGGAAACCCTTTGCTTCTACATATGCATGAATCGATCTTTTGTACATAGCACTATGCATTGGAGTGGCAGTTAGATTTGTAATTTTTACACCACTTACCAATATTTGGCATGAGTAAATTGAAAAATAGAAATAAACACAATTTGAAAGTTAACATCATGGATGGCCCCAACACATGAATATAGAGGATGGTCTCTCACAATGACCTTAAGGACAAAATTTTGAAGAAGTTTACAAGGACACAGACATAAGGCTGTTATCTTCACCTTTATACATTAGAAAAGTAACAACTTTGTACAAATAAATAAATCAATTAATCATTTAGTAAAACTTTCAATTTATTTTCCAACTTTTCAATCTCTAAATTTTGTCTTTGTAGATTTGTAGTGAGAAGATTGTGGTGCACAATCTTTGAAGTTTTCCAACCCTGTAGCAGTTCTAGTTGTGAGTGGAATTTGAGCACATTTGAAGCCCTCTACACCAAGAAGTGCAAAATATTGACTCAATAGTACTTAAATAACCCTGTTCTTGTGCAATACATTTAGCATCTACCTCTCATTGACCTTCATGACATACTTTCATATTTAAATTCAACTGTCAATGATATGGACAAGCCTAAGAGACACTCTTTTTTAAGGAAGGTAAAACTAAAATTAATAACGAAGTAGCAGAATGGGTAGAAGGCATAACCACATAAGAAGGCAGAATGTATGTGAATGGATGCATCTGATAATTTTTCTCAAGTTGAATCAATATCATCAACTTCAAGAGCACCCACATAGCCACTAAGAATTTCTACTCATAGAAGAAATTTGTAAAATATTAATTGTAATAGCATTTTTTTATCATATAACACCGTGATTGTATTACGCTTCTTTATTGTTTGTGAATGAATGAAAAACCACTTATTTGCTCTCTGATATCAGTTTTATAAATGTTGTTAAATGTGTTTTTTTTATGTTTTGAAATTTTGTTGAGTTGAGTCCAAGTCAAATTTGGGTTTGTCAAGTTTTATAAAGTTACAAGTTTCTTAATTAGTAACTAAGGAATAAATAATGAATTCATTAGTGATGTCACAGTCACCTTACTGCTCATGAAAAGTAACTCTTCTGCATTATCACTCTTCCATGAGGTCACTTCTCCACCATACAACAATACCTACACAAATATAACATTAATAATTTATACATATGACCTAAAAGAGAATTGATAAATTGAAAATGACATCAAAACCACAACTCAGATTAATCCATTAATTTCTATTGACACAATGTTAAAATCAAAGGATAGAGAAAAAAAAAAGGAAATAGGAAGTAGATCTTGTATATGAGAAATGTTAGTATGCTAATAGAAACCAAATTTAAATAAAGCTTCTACAAACTAAACAAAATTCATAAACTTCAAGATAGACTAAGATGAACTCTCAATTGAGAATATGAGCCATTAATGGACTCTCTCAATGAGAAGATCTCTTGTTGAGTGGCTTTGTCTAAATAGATAGGATGTATGCTCAAGCTTATGCTTCAAAAAGGGCTTCAAATGGAGTTGGAATTTGGGTGTGAGTGTATGGTTTTGATGTAAAATGGCTCCTTAAAATGGCATTATGGCTTTACTTCATGGATT
Source organism: Cupressus sempervirens (assembly GCA_028749045.1). Lineage (NCBI taxonomy): Eukaryota > Viridiplantae > Streptophyta > Pinopsida > Cupressales > Cupressaceae > Cupressus > Cupressus sempervirens. The sequence goes on along the minus strand of CM053788.1, from coordinate 160,883,538 downwards.
GTGTTAAAATGACTTAGAAGAGGATTCCTTAAATAGGCAAAGGCCTTGAGGGATCAAGGGCTAGGATGCAAGGATGGGAAAAAGCTTATGGAAGGCTCAGATTGCATGAGAGGAGAGCACATGGATTGTGCTTCCTTACAGCCAATCAGGGAGTGACACATGTCATAGGGTGAGAGGATGGAGGAAAGGGGAAGGATGAGTCAACAAAGGAGGCTCATGGGATAAAATCTTCATAAAGACCCTCATAATGGCTTGTAAGAGCAATAAAAGGGCTTGGAAGAGTCATTTATGGCCTAGTGGGCTTCATAAAGTTTTATGGTTGAGATATTTTGAGGGACATGAGAGCAATTTAGACTTGTGCTTGATTAGGAAGGTTTTAAGCTTGCTTAGGATTGTGCAAATGATTAGAAGATGGATTAGGATGGTTTAAGATTAGCTTAGGGATAGGCAAGTGGATGGCATTTAATGAGGGTGGGTGAAAGAGGAGATATTTTTTAACTTTGGCTTGGGTTAGTAAGTTTTAACCCATGTTTAGAGAATGTGACAAGGTTAGGAGGGGATTAGGATTAGGTTTAAAGACATCTTCTAGAAGAGTCTAGACTTTGGATGAGGATAAAGACTTTCTAGAATAGTCTAGAACTTCCTAGGATGAGGATGAAGACTTTCTAGAAGAGTCTAGAACTTCTTAGGATGAGGATAAATTAGATTTTTAGGAAATAAATAAAGTTTTATTTATTTCAAGGGTTTGGGTTGAGGAGATATTTATTAAAAAAATTTTAATAAACATGAGGATTAATATTTAATCTCAATTAAATATTTTGAGTTGGGATTAGGGGTAGGAAATGATGGGATTAGCCTTTAATCAAAATTAAAGAAGGATTAGAAGATTTTGGAAGAGGTTAGTGGTCTTAAGGAAATTGGCCAAGTTTTGGGCAAAAAATATTTTTTTAATTTATTTTGGGTTTTTTGGTCAATTTATTAATTAAATAATTAATAAATAAGGAAATAATGTTTAAATAAGATTTAAACATTTTTGGGAGGGATTCCTTAATTAAATATTTTTAATTAAAATAAAGGGATTTAATGTCATAAAAATTAATTAATTAATTAATTAAATAATTAATTAATAAATGATGATGTCATCAGGAATTTTTTAGAAAATAAAAATACTTTATTTTCTAAAGGTTTTTAGGTGTCTACAGATCTAATGAGCCATATTAAATATAAGATCAAGGTTACATTAAACCATCCTATGCTCTTAAACTAGTATCAGTAACCAATAACAAATGACACAAAACCAAGTATATGCACGTATGTAAGTATTAATTGTTTTTTTCTCAATTTCGCTCTTCCATGAAGCCAGTTTCCTGTCATACAAAAAAAAGATACACAAATTCCACATATAACCATATAATCAATGAAATGATTAAAATTTTTAAATTTCAGAACCCTGTACTGTGAGCAACTCATGAATAATTTGTTTGCGAGAATCACTAACATGAATGAAGCAAGAAGACTAAAAAGAAATAAAGCTATCATAATATTGTTTTAGGTATGGCTCCAAAGAACCCTACAATATGCCCTATATGCCCTATGAATGATATCATCAACAATTGACAATAAATCAGGAATACAAACATATAGAAATATTGATAAACTATATTATTCCTGCCCGGCCAAAAAAAATTGATGATTGTGCTTATGGACTACCATCTTGCAGTAAGATAAATTGGATCAAGCTATCAATGTCTTAAGCTTTGGTGGAAAGAATTTCAGTGGGTTGTGTTTCTTCACTGACAAAAATAATCTAAGCTTGTTAAATTTCTTCAAAGATCATAATAAAATATTTTGAAGTAGGAACAATCAGTATACTATGTAGTGTAGGTAACATTGATGTGCCTAGAAGCCTTTTGTTTTTAGCATAAATAGATTTAATATAAACTATTAGTCTATTAATGAGGAATATAGACCTGCTTGGACTTGTTACAATCCTAAAAACTAGAACCAATTATTTTTTCCTTTACTCACAAGGTTATAAAAACTACCATAACCAAAGTCCAAAAAATCCAAAATCCAAAAAGGCATGAATTGGAGAGAAAACTCAAAAGCTTGATAGAAAGAACTTAAAATAATAGATCGTTTCAAATCTCAGTACAACCTCAACGATGAACACAATTCAAGAACTAAACTTATTTATTGACCAAAAGAATACCTTAGAGCTTCTCTTAGATTGAGATTCCGATGTAGATTTACTATTATTTGAACCAGACATTGATGTCCAGGCATGGTTCAACATAACTTGAGTTTCTAAGCCTAACTTTCTAACCTTTGAAAATGGAAGTTCAAATGTCGATCCCAAAAAATTAGTTGAATAATTGACCTGCAATAAAAGAAAGTGAGAAAAATTCATATACATATTCTATTAAACATTTGAAGACATGAGATTTCTACATTCCATCAGGTGAAAATTGAAAGAGCTTCTAGTAGTAACTGTGTAGACATTTTTCAATCTAACTAAATCAAATTGAAACAAAAATTATGTTAAAACACCATACAATTAGAAGTTACAAACTGCACAACATTTTTGTAGTAATAGAATCTTGACAAAAACGTAAACCATATCTAATATAATGCAATTACATACCTGGGTCTTCCCATATCTAAACCATATCGTTCTTGAAGCTTTGATACTAACAACAACTATTGTCTTCATGCTTACTGGCTACACATTCTGGGCCTCCAAAAAGGGCAAAGATTTCAGTTTCTTAGGCCCAATTCTCTTTGCGAGTCTTCTTGTCCTTATTCTGTTTAGTTTTATTTAGGTTATGGACTCTTTCCTTTTGTTTTCCTACCTTTCTTGTTTCCTTATTTTCTAGGCATATAAAACCTGATTTATTTGCTTCATATTTATTTTGTATGGACAAAGAAATGGTGATGCTTGGTTTGAACAGTGATGTTTTTTGTATTTTGCAATCGAATAAAAATCATGTGCAAACTTGTATTATCCACAACTGGGAAATTTGTACTACACTATAGGCCTGTGTTTGTTTTTAGGAAGTGAAGGAAAGATGAAAATAAATGAAGTGAGTGCAGTGACTGATTGAGAGTCAACTTAGTTTTCTTATTGTATGAGGCAATAAATAATTCTGTATCAACCTCACCTGAAGATCGATGTCTCAATTTTCTCTCTACAAGAGTTGTCACAAATTCTAGCAGTCATAGAATTAAATTATTAAAGTAAGATGGTGCCATGGACTAAATTTATTCAAATCAAAGAACAAATTTGAAGTAGCCATAATTTAAGTTTGACGTTTGTCAGCTATCATTTTCTGTTCAGCTTGATTCTGATTTTTATGTGTCCTAAGTTTAAAACTCCATGAGCTTTTAGCCCGTCTATACTTGTTGGCTACATAACTTCTACAAATAAATTTGGTTAAGGTCTGTTTCTCTATCATTGTTGTAAGACTATATGATATATGGTAGTAATTTTCTTATGGCAAGTTGGTAGCGATTGGAATATATAGCATTTAGGATTTAATGGTAGCATCAATTATGGCTCCCTTAGTTATAAATATATCGCGTTGACAATGTCTTCTTGATTTTGTGGTGGAAGTCTCTTTATTCATGGTGCTTGAATTGCCCTAGTAGATGCTTGTGTGCAAATTTTGAACAAGCTAGATATTTATTTACCTATTTATGGTATTCTGGGATGCAATACATTTTTCAAACCTCCTACAGACTATTGATAAGACAGGAAATATGCATGCTAATAAATAAGATAGTAGAACCTTACTAACCTATATCATGTTTGATTTCAACTGCTAAGGAAAGCTTATGTTCCCTTCACCATTGGATCATATAATGATGTTGTACTATGTGACATTGTACCTTTGAGTGGTTGTCATATAATTTTAGGAAGGGTTTGGAAGGTTGAGAAGAGATCCCTACATGATGGCAAAAAGAACACCTACACTTTCACAAATAATGGAGAGAAGATGGTATTAACACCATTGGAGGAGCACAAGACAACTTGGAAGGTGTTAGCGAGCATTGAAATCTTTGAGAGGGAAAGGTTCGTAAGAAAAGAGGAACATGGTGAAGCAATGGAAGATGTTTTGATAAAAAAGGATGATGCTTTGAAGCAAACAGCTAATGAGAATGAGGTTGAGGAAAAGAACCTAGAAAAGGATGATATGAAGACAAGTTGTCCATTTGAAGGAAAAATAACAAATGAGAAGCAATCAAGTGTTGAAGAGCAAGGAGAAACTAACAACAAAAAGGTTCAAAAGGTTGTAGCAGAGGTAAAGAGAAAGGATGCTAATGAAGACATAAAAAGATTAAGTCTTGAAGGGCTCGAGGGAAAGGAGATGATTGGAACAAAGATGAAAAGTAAAAATGCTGATGTAAATAGCAAAGAAACAAGGGTTGGAGAAGCATATATGATATTGATTGGTTCTATATGGTGTCCATTGAAAGTTGGACAAAGAAAATTCACAAAGACAATGATGACTGAATCGGATAGAACAGCCACCAACCAGGAGTTGGTATACCAAGGCAAATGGCAAGGGTGTGAAGACATGTTGTAGACAATAGTAGAGGTCTCAAGGTGCAAAGAGACTAAGGATGAGAAGATAATGGAGATGAAGAGCCAAGGGAAGGCTAAACAAGGTGATTATATTCCAAGCATGGAGAAGTATGAAAATATGAGTTATTTTTGGTTTGTTATTCTAATATTGTTGCAGGCATATGAGAATATGATGGAGATTCTTAGTGTGGGGAAGATAGCAATACTTGGTAAGAGTTATGTTCTAGAAGGAGCTTGTTATTGCTTCTTGTTTCTACCTATTGTTACTATCTTATTGAGCTTCACTTTGTTTCGAGAATAGTTTAATATTCTCTACTAAATAGGGCCAACCACGTGAAGGTGGAAGCTCATTTGTCCCCACCCCCCTCCCCCTAACATCACTCTACATTCCCCATTAACATCTAACATTCATTCATTATTTCAACCATTAATAAAATCTAACATTCAATCAATATCACATGATAACATTCAATCAATATCACATGATAACATTCAATCAATATCACATGATAACATTCATTAACACATTAGATTTGTTAACATGCAACATTCATCAATATTTTGCATTAACACATAATTCATGAACATTCATTAGCACATAATTAAATTCATTGAGACATAAAATTTAGTCATTATCAATTAAGGTATGTAGATGACAATCATTTCTTTTTTTTCTTTCTATTTCTTTTTTCTATGTAATCTCTAAGAGGAGCATCAGTGTCATCATCAATTCCCCCCTCATCAGTTGTTCTGTTCTCTGTTCTTGATGATCTCAAATTCCTATGCTGTTGCAAAGGGGGGTCCTTTGCAATAACAAATAAAAGAGTTAAATTAAAAATAATTTATTATAATTGTTACAAGTATTTAATTATTTTAAATAACATAACTGTGGCACTCTTTACCTAATCTGACCACATCATATTGTCTGGACTCAACGTCAACATGGTCATGAACATCGACCCCTCGATCCTCTACAGCTGCTATACAAAATGTTACGTTAATCCAAACACCAATTGCAATTACATATAAAAAATTTAATAGTAAATGTATACCTCCACCACTAGCATGCACATCATGCAAACCTTCGGCATCCACAGATTGTGTAGAAGGATTTTCAGGCTGCATTCCAACATCCTACGCATTGTTATCATTGCTTGCTTAAAATAGATATACTCACTTTATATTGGAACTTAACATCAAATAGACTAATTGGTAAAGTATTCAATTTGAAATAAATTACATTTAGCTTATTTACCTATGGCTTAGATGCATCATTATTAGAACCTTCCACACTAATTTCAGCTCATAGCCATTCAGCCATGGCTCTATAGCCTTGTTGGAAGCCAATTCTCTTATCCTCTTCTGTGAGGCATCTCTTGAACTCTAAGCCCTGCATTTTTGCATGGTATGGTGAATTTTACTTGCATTGTTTCATCAACCAATGGAGGGTAGTTAAAATATCAAAAGGAAATGGTAAATAGTTAGCAAGGTTTCCAACCCTTTTTACACCTTATTTTGGTCATGTTGGAGTTGTTCTAAATTGTCTTTGGTCTTTGGGAGTCCTAGAGGATCCAATTTAACTCTTGGTTGGGTGTGTGGAATAAAGGTCAAGTGTTGCAATCTTCCCTATCACTGGTAACAACAAGTTTTCCTTAGACCTGATTTGTTTTGGGTTCTGTTGATGTTTGTTTTGGTTTCCATTTATGTTAGAGGGTTGGAGTTGTCCAAAACACTTGGTGTCAAGGTTGGGTGTATGAGGCCTTGAATGGTACAAGGGAGAAGTAACTAGTATGCAGCCTTATGTGATGAGTTGGGTCCATGAATTAAAGGAGCAGACGTTGTAACAACAGATTAGTTCTTAGGCCTAAGAATGGTTAATGGTTATTAAATTAATATGATGATCATGAATGATCTTAGATCCTCAAAATATGTGAGGATAAGAAGCCTATAATATAGGATTAAGGCATCTATCAAAGTTGCCAAGTGTTGTAAGAATGTTGTCATAACAACATTTTGCTTATTGCAAATATTCCATGCAACATGGATAGCCTTGGATTCCTTTGATTGTGGGAGGTTATTTTCAACCAAATAGGCCCTAGAATAGTGGAGAAGACACCTAATGGAGTGATGTATTGAATCTCCAAGCATTGGTTGCATATTATAAAAAGTTTGAGTTAATGAAGTGGCTGGAAAACTCTATTTTTGAAGTGATATTTCGGTTTTTGAAGGAACAGTCATTTTGAAGACTTTTTCATGTTATGTGTTAAGGGTTTGGATGAATTCTTGAATATGATAAACCTAAGAGCCAAGAACCTTCCCAAATCAGTAAAATGGGATGGAATCTGAATGAATTCAATGTGAAGAAGGTCCCCATAATGAATTTTGAAATTTGTGATGTTTTAGTGGATTTGGCACTTAGATCCATCTAAGTGAAAGTGAGAAGGAGAACCAAAATTAAGGTGTGGATCATCCAAGCTGGAGTTTTCAAGGTGTGACTCTTGTAGTAAAGAGTGAATAGGATTTAGTTAATGATCTAATCCTATTAGGAGATCCTATAGAAGCATAGGATACTAGGAGATAAGAGAAATCTCTTGGTGGAAGTGGAAAACTAAGCCTAGGAGTTTTATCTTACACCAGTGCTTCCAAAGCATGTTACTCTGCATCATATATTGGTGTGGAGGAACACTGAGATCCAAGTTGAGGATCAGGAGCATAGACAAGCTAGTCTATCCTAGCATTTCCCATCACATTATATAAAAAAATTGATACAATTTTTCATTTACTAATACTTACAACTCTTGCTTGAAGTTTCAAAAAACCACCAGAGCCGAGCTTGTGTGTCCTGTGCTTTTCTAGTCTTGCCTTTGTTGCCTTTGATGTGTCAGGAAATCTATGAAAAGTTTGAAATAAGTTAGATAGTATAAATATAGAGGTTAATTAGTACATAATTAGATTCTCAACAGTATGACATACCTTGTTGTACTCTTCACTGGTGTAATATTATTTTTCTTGTTAGCTTTATGCTTTCCATCCAAAATTAGAGCCTACCACTCAGCCTCAAGAACATAGGGTAGATGCTCGTACCTGGGGTTATCCCATAAATTTTTTCCATATTGGTCCCTAATATACTTCAAACATAAACTAGCTTTTTCAAGGAGCTTGTTTCTCTCGAATGCACGAGGTCCAAAGAGTTGGTTCATGCTCTCTATAAGATCATCCTTCAACGGTTTGCATTGGTTATTCCACCTTTTAAGTAAAAAAAAACATGTTAGACTCATAAATGAAGTGAAGCTACCTTTAATATAGTTCAAGAAATGGATGAAAAGGAAAACTATTATAGCAATGATATGAAATCAAAATAGTGGTTTGGCGTTTTAGTTAGGATATGATGTTCCACCAGGTACACAGGGTGGGCCCGAATATTCGCAAACACTCATCACCAAGTTTTCTCCAAAAAAGATCATTCTCTACAAAAAAATCATGGGATCATTAGTCGATGAAGAGTGATCAAAAACTAAATTACTATTATATCACTATAGCATAATAATAACTTTAAAGTACTTGGAACTTTGGCTACTTTTAATGGAATGCCTTTATCATCGCTGACGATCAATATGACATCCTTCACCGTTCCCGTACTAGGAACATAGGAACATCCAGGAAATGATGCTGCAACTCCTATTGCAAAAAGTTTCATAAGTTTCATAAGTCTTTGTCATGAAGTATAAAAGAACAAATGATAATTGATGTTAAAAAGTTGTAAAAAAAAAACTATTTGTTGCTGTCATAAGAGAGAAAAAGAGGGATTTGTGTACCAGCAGATAGTGCAACAGTCGATGCCTATAAGCTGCGTGTTGTTGACTCAGCAGTCAGAAAGAGATTTGTGGTTGTCTTGGATGGAGGCAGCGTCATCATAGGATTCAATTGATGTGAAGCTGAAGAATAAAATTGTTAGAGCATGCATAAATATAGAACGCATGGACTAGCATGGACAATATTGTTAGAGCATTAAAAAAAGGATTGTTCGAGCATGTATTGTCAATGATTATGATCATTCCTATATATATTCAGTGGAAAATAGAAGTGGGGAATGGAACATGTTATCTACCTGAACCACTTGCAGCACCCTCATCATGGGAACGGGGCTCGAAATCATGCAAAAAACTCTATAAAGACAACACATCCATATTTTAATTAATGCCATAAAAGAGCATAACATAAAAACCATTATTGAACTCTTGTTATAATTAAAAATTTCATTAATACTTACTTTTAAGGTTTCAGAGGTGTGCATCAATTCAACTCCCCTTTCTCTTATTTCCTGAGTAGTAGGCTTTATGGTTGCCAAATGTAAAATTTCTCTGCTAATTTTCTTTAGCAACTTTTTAGTCGAACCGATCAGGTCATCGGTGTCTGCTAAATCAATATAAAAAGGGTCCTCCTTAGGGGGGGGCTACTGATCAGGGACTACAGGTTCCTTTCCCTCCCTCTGACCACTAGCCCTCTATGACAACAATAGTATTAGTATTATCAAAATTACTCCAAAACAATGAAGAAAACAACATTAAAAAAATAACATTTTGCTTCTATCTAGTTTGCACAATTACAATGAGTTTTACTTGCTCGTGTGTAGAAGAGTCGGGAACATCGCCAGCATCCCCTTTAGGCGGTTGCTCCATGTTGTGCCCCTATGTCAAAGATCAAGTATAAAAATGTTAGCCAAAAATTTATTGACTAAATGGTATGTTGGAGTCATTGATTAGAAGTCGGTTTAATAGTATGTACCACCCCCATGACAGTAGCCTCGTTTGTATCTATGCAGTTCAAATTGTAATCAATAAGAAGCTCTTCCCCTACACATATTGATTTTATCACACAGATGAATACACGATTTCCCTCACATGCCTCAAATATGCAATTGGGTTGCTTTATAGTTGACCCAGGTCATGTACTATTTATAAAACCCGCAATATTCCCTGTTGATTTTGGCCTTCCATCAATGTATATAGCCACACTTTTACTTTGATTATTGTCTTGCTGTTGTATATAATTTTCCGAGAGAGCATACCTATGCATACTTTTTTTATATTGAACAATATGCATCCAAATTTTGTAATTGTAACATGGTCCAACATAATCCATCAATTTAGAAACTTTGTTGTAAGAAACCTTTATGCTGTCCATAGAAAATAGGCCCAAACCATGTAGTGATGATGGTGCTATGCTATATATCCTCTCGTTAACACAAAAATCAGTGTTTATTGGAGGAAGTTCCTTGGGTACCCAATGTTTCTATAGATGTTGGTACCTCAAGGGAACCTCGATGTCACCTTCCATCTCATCATCATAAGAACATGACCTCCCTTGAGCAAGGAATAATTTCATGCATTTATTGAATTTCCTTCTAGTCCTTTGACCTCTAGTTAATCTCCCTGTTCTAGATAAACTGCATGTCTCACTTTCCTCTTCTATTCCTACATTTCCCTCACTCGAGGAAGACACTTCTGGAAAATAGCTATTCACTGGTACCTGCAAATGGGAGAGATCTTAGAAGACATAAATCTTACTATTGATAAGTGTATTAAATAGACTATCTATAAGGAGTACTAACTTATACCTGTCGGTCCATGAGACTGTGCGGGATGCTCCTGAAAGGGGTTTAGTTTCCTGCAAATGTAATTCAATTATTGTGTGCATAATCACATTATAATCATAATCACATCCATCATTAGCATCACATAAAAATTAAAAACATTAAAAGGTACACAATAAAACACTTAAATCAGGCTCACATTATAAGCCTACTAGGGAAGTAGGCCTAGTGAAGGGCTAAAACTAGGTTTTTGTATCAGCTAATGAGTTGAGGGCTTAGTCACCTTGGGGACATGCTATTTGAAGTTTTTTGATGTGTGTGGAGGTGGAGGAAACACCTAGTTAAGGTGAAGTCAAGTTTGGTGCCTATTGAGGCATTGTGAGCATTTGATAGTTTGTTGATTAGATTGCTTGGATGAATCCATTGGATGGATTGAGGGACATTCATGGGATTATTCCAAAGATGTAGAACCTAAGGTGGCATAAGGATTTGGCATGCACTCTAATAGGTTATGGAGTTGGCTTGGATCAAGGAGAGGGATCTTATGAAGATGATTGGTTGGTGTTGTGAGAACACTATGGAAGTCCCTCTTGTTATGAATGATTGCAAGTCCACCTAGGGTCTCTGCATCACCTACAGAGGTAGAATTATTAACCAAAAAATTGGGTAAGAACTTATATTATGTTTTCCCTATGAATTTTATTCTAGGTACAACTCCCTTTTATAGATATTTAATGAATTCCCTTTTCTAAACTAAACACTTACAAATGCTTTTGACCTAAAAGAAAATAAGGCTCAATACATTCACGCATCAATATGTGTTTTAAATAGTTTTATTTAATTAATTTAGATTAATAGTTAATTTAGATTAGCAGTATTCTATTTGTAGTTGAAACTTGTAGCTTTTAAATAGATAATGAATAAGCTATGTAACCATATATATAAGACAAATATATTTCTATCAAGAAATGAATATTAAATAGATTAAGGATTGATGGCATACCTCTAAATTCCATCATCATCATCCTCCTTGTCATCATCATCATCATCATCATCATCATCATCCTCATCATCATCATCGTCATTTTCGTCATCATCATCCTCACCATCATCGTCGTCGTCCTCATCAACATCATCATCAACATCAACATCATCTCCATCATCATCATCAGTAGCAGCATCATCGTCATCATCTTCTTCTTCTTCTTTATGAAAATTTGTGTCAGGAACATCATCCAATAACTGTCAATCATGATCACCATCTACATCATCTTCTACTTCTTTGATATCTTCTTCTTCCATCGCATTATACTTTATTGGCCTTCCTCTCAGTTCATGTCTAACAACAAATGACCAACCTGGTTTATGTGGAACCTCTAAGTAAAATACCTACTCACATTGGCTTGGAAGAACATAAGGCTCATCCCCAACTGGCTCAAACGACCTATTATTAACCATTGTAAATCCTTTATCATGTTCAATAACAGTTCTATCAGGATCATTGGATTAAGTCATAGCCTGTACCATTTGACAATGAAGAGTACTAATTTGAAGGAACCAAAGTCACACTCAAGTATCTCATCCAAAATGTCATAGTATCGATTTTCAGACTCTTGATGATGTAAGTCATTTCTAGATGAAATATTAGTCACTTGAAAGACTGTAGTTATTCTTGAATCACAAGTTTTTTTCGTGTCACCCAACACTTTTATGCAAAATTTTTGACCATTACAGAACATAGCCTTATGGTGTTTAACATGCAATAATATGTGAAACATGTCAAAATTATTGTATCCTGAGTTGATAAATATACGGGTGATTAATAAATTTGTATGTACCTAGAAATCTCTTGAACCACGTGCTAAATCTATTTCCCTTTGCGTAACATTGGAATCTCCATTACGATGAGCTTCTTTAACCAATGAAGATACACCTTCCCATGTTAATGTGCGACCAGAATGTTGACATCGTTCAATCCATATTGTCATCCAATCAAGATTGTTTGCAATATACAAATGTAGTGCATCCCACTCTCGAGCACCTGTACAAAAAAAAAATACACAACTTACAACCGATTTATTTTGAAGATTAAGAAATAATTTATTACAATAAAATATTATAATTTATTACCTCTCACTTTTCTCAATGTACCTTTCCCCATTAAGTACTCCCCTTCTAATTTTTTAAAAGGCTCGAGATCTCAAATGCGATCTATATGGATATTTGATGTAAACTTAGGAAGATATTCAATAATGTACACCATAGTCTGGTATACCATATATCCCTCTACCATAGAAACCTTAGGATGTGCTCTTTGTCGAACCAAATCCTTCAAATATTTCAAATGCCTCTCAACCATCCACATTGACCTAGTGTGTATAGGTCCACACAATTCAATCTCCTCAACTAGGTGTATGAGGTAGTGTTCCTATGCATTGAAAAATTTTGGAGGTAGATGCTTTTGCATTTCACACAGTAAATGAGGAATTCTTCTCTTCCAATAGTTTATATCTTCTTTATGGATTTCTTTAGATGACAACCACCTACATTAAGAGATTCAAGTCACAAAAAAATATAGATATGAGACTTTACAAAATAATAAACAATAGATTACATAACAAGAAAAAAAAATCGCGAATATAATAAATATATACAACAAATTGAACAGATATTATTGCTTACCTCATATATTTTCCAAGATCGTATATCACTTGTTTGATGTTATTGTTGAAGTGCTCTGGGAGAGGTAGAGGAAGCACGTACTGCAGTAATTATAAACCAATCATTTCATTGTTTTCTAACATAACATAACGAACAGTACATGTAGTTTATGAATATATTATAAATACAGAAGAACATAACTTACCTTGACGAAAGTATGTCAATCATGTATTTTGAGCCTGGCCCAAATTCACTTTTTTTTGATATGAAATTGTTTATGTTCATAGCAAATCTTGTGGGAAATCAAATTTTTCGTATGACTTCTTTTTATGGCATCACTTTGCTGCTCCGTTAATAACCATGGAAGGGCACTTATATTAATCTGATCTCTGTTTCTATTTGAGTGAATGAAATTCTTCAATGCATGATTGGATTCATGTATGTCATTACAAATTTTGACAATTTTTTCTTTGTCATGCCTTCCATCCAATATTTTCCACAATGTCTCTGTTATATTCTTTTCAATATGCATAGTATCAAACAAATGCACAATTTGTAAGTGCTCGTAGTAGGGCAACCTACTAAATTGTCTGGGATAGCTTTTTAGTCCCTTTGGAAGGTTGTCAGTATTTCCTTGATGACCTTCACGATCATCAATTACACAATTAGTCAACAAAAATCACAATAGAAATATATAAATTACAAACATAAACCATTAGGTGGAATGGCATTACCTCGACGATTAATTCTATTATATTCCAACTTCCATAGGCGAGGTGTCATTCTTTGTGGCTTTGATGTAGTCTCTTCTTTCCCATTGAAAAGATGTTTTTCCATACTTCAATACTTATGATTCCTATGGAGGAAGTGTCTACACTCATCGAACACCTACTTTCCTAAACTTTTTGAATGACGAGATTTCATCTTTGGACCACAAACTAGACATGCAAATTTTCCCTTTGTTTGAAGACCTACAAGATAATGATATAATTGGATTATTAAATATGTTGATTTTTATAATTAGAATTATTGTGCACAACCTGAATTCAGTATAACATACCACAAAAATGTGTTAGCCCTGGGGCATCATGTATTGTCCATGCAAGTATTGCATGGAATTGAAATTGTCTTTGTCCTATTGGTCTAGACACGTCATACATAGTGACACTGTTTCATAACTCCACCAACTTTTCGATAAGAGGTTCAATATATACATTCATATCTTTTACTTGATATTTACCTACTTGAATGAACAGTAACATTACATAATTATTGTGACCGTTTTACTGCAAGATTTGTAAGTACATGTAAATTAATAACTATCAAATGATAAGATACTTGGAACAATCATTGTCAACTTAATGTACTCCCTCTTTATTGACATCCACGAAGGAATGTTATTATTGATAACAAAAATAGGCCACACTGACTAAACAGATCTCATCTCTCCGAATGGATTGACACCGTCCGCTGCCAATGAAAGCCTGAGATTATGAGGTTCATCTTTGAAGTGTTGCCACTTTTTCTCTATGTGCATAAATGTCGAACCATCTTCAGCGATTTGAATAATTTCATCTCAACTTCTATTGCGTGCGTGATAATCCATAAATTGAGTCAAGCTACTACACTTGAATAATTGTCGCATCTGTGGAATAATGGGGATGTAATGAAGAACCGTTTGAGGTACCTTTTTTGTTAGTCAATCTATTCGATATCTACTTGTATGACATATAGGGCATTGTGTTGCAAATTCATGTTCTTTATAATATATAATATGATCATTGGGACAAGCATGTATTGCTTCATACTCCATTCCAATATCTTTCACAACAGCAGTTAATTCTCGATATGAGCAAGGTAGAATATTTGATGATGGTAACAGAAACTCACCTATTAATCTACAACAAAAAATATAAGTTATTAATATAAACAATATTACTGGTACATTATTCACCCTTTGTTAACTATAAAGACATATATGACATACCTTAACATACGTGACATTGTTATGTTGGATAAACCATTCATAACCTTCAAGTTCAAAAACAACAATACAACAGAGAGAAGAGTTGTTTGGGAGTCTTTGTATAGGGGCTCGTATTCCTTCTGAAGTAGAGGTACATCGAGGCTATCATCATCATCATGATCAGATACACTTGGACTAGATGTGTCATGGATCAATGTATTTATACCATCCTCTTCAATTGTGTTTTTTGGTGCATGATCGTCATCTTCCATGCGATCATTATCTTCACCTTGGATATTTGCAGCTCCATGTTCCTCCACTTCGAAAACCATATTCTTCAGATTGTTGTGGTTCATATCATGTACTTCCTTGGGAAGATCAACCTATATAAAATTGATTAACATACATAAACCATGATCGTCAACTCATCATCAAGTGATTTTATATGTATATAAATTGTTAAAATGATATAATGAATGACTTACCAGTGGATGATAGTCATGCCCCCCTTCAATGTGACCATTCTCCCTACAATGTCTCTTAACTATTTTGATTAGCAGTCTTCTACGGTTTAAGCCCTTACAAATATTACAAGGACAATAACATTTTCCATCACCTTTTCTTTTCAAGTTAGACCACAATCTAGCGATTGTCTCCCTATTTTGTTCTTCACTTATATTATCTGACATGATCGTTCTTTGCAGGAAGCAAAAATTGGGCTATGAAAACTTTGGTCTACAACTTTCACAAACTAAGAAAAACTGTCGAAAGTACACAAATCTTCTTAGACCTAGCTAAATACTTTAATATTTTAAAAATACTTTCTTTGACTTTATTCCTAAGATTATTTGTAAAACTTTGACCAACTGCCTGAAGGTCTTATTTCAAGAGACCTTACAAGATTAAGCCACTAAAAGCAATTTCAAAACATATAAGCTAAAAGTATAGTTAAAATATACATTAGAATAAAAAATATACAATTTTCATACTCGAGTGTGTGGCTATAACTTGTGCAATGGCCTTCTTGCTTAGCTGTAGAAGCTCTCCAGCAATCAAATTATACAAACTACAAGGCCTAACAAAAATTTCAAAACATATAAGCTACAAGTCTAGTTAAAATATAAATTATATTAGATTCAACAATAGCAAGAAATGTTATTCAGAATTAGATTCAACAAACCTTAGCAGTGTAAATAGCCATCTCCTCTAAACTGGACTCCAGACACGAGGGGGCATTCACATACTCTTCCCCTAAAGGTATCTTGAAGAACAAAAGCCACTATTCTTGAGTTTGTGAATTGCACCTCGAGATGAATGAAACTTAAAAGGAATGAAAATTGTTTTCATACATTTAAATCAGGATGTAATATTTATTCATAAGTATATACCTTGCAAGCACTTAAAATTGCTGTTATATGTGTTGTAGGAAAAGAAGAAGTTTATACTTATGTGTATAGATGCACTTCCTGTATGTGATCCAAAGCTCGAATGTTATCAAGTGTGTCCAATGATGGGGAGAGACCTTTGTGCAAGTAGAAGATCTGCAATGAAACAAAAGAAAAGAAAATTTTCTTATAGTAAGAACAAGTTTGTTTTGTTGCACAGGGTACCAACAAAATAGTGTATAATATCTTTTTCTTTACCTAGCTTTCAATTCAGCATGAGAGCCTTTAATAGAAAAGTCAAGTTGATAACATATTTAACAAGAGCTATAGGGTAGCATAGTTCCTTCTTAAGTCCAAGAAAATGTGTGAGGATTGACATAGATTTGCATAAGTCCAAGAAGATGTGTGAGCATTGACATAGATTTTGTGAACGTTTTCTATGTAATGAAGATTGTACTACAAATGGAATGAACCTAGGGGTTGATTGGTAAACTAATTATTTGTATCAAATGGTGTAAAATTGAAACTAAAACCATTTCAATTGGCCACGCCACTCATGGACTGTTCCTCCATATGTTATAATACTTTCATCATATATCACAAATATGAAATAGAATATGTAGCACATTGAAATAAAGCATTAAAAGATAGTGTCTAAATGTAATTAAATATATGGAACTGGTTATAAGAATATGTACAAATCAATCCGAATGGGTTGAAATCAGTTCCCAACTTAAGAAGATCAACACTGATAATATGTCAAATATTTATTGTTAATTTCTGCTCGTAGCTGTAGGGAAATTAGCTAAGCAAGCAAAAAAAGAGCTAATAGTTTGTAAGAGTATACCATTTAAACTATGCATGCTCATTTAACAAGAGAGCCCATAATTTGGCATGAAATACTCAAGACAATAGAGGAGCTTCTACCAAATTCCTAAGAAATCTAGAAATTGGATGAACTCAGATGTTTTTTTAATTTTATTTTTGCCAAATTTTTTAGTTTCCTTTAAGCTTTCCTTGTTGGATTATATATTCTTCTGCCGTTCTCCTTAGAACTTATAATCGAATCAGTTAGCTGGCATATTGTTTTGAAAATATGGGTCATTTCTAAAGATACCTTGCTAGGATCCCAAGGAACTTAATATGACTATTAATAATGGAAAACTCAGAGATTACATAAAAGAGAAGGGCAACCACAGATTCTTTTTTAAAATTATAATTAGTTTCAGGTCACTTATATGTCATGTCAGTGGCATGAAAATTATTTTAATGTGTTCTTTGATTGAGGCTTGAATATAAAGTCCATAGGAGACATTCCAGTTTATTATAACTAGATGAAAAGGTAGAAAAAGTGTTACATAATTGAAAGGCAAAGACAACTTACGAATAGATAAATAGGAATTCAAGAAACAACTTAAAAAAGACTATGTGAGAAATTGATATATGAAGAAAGATGAAGAGTAATATCAAATATGAATTGAAAAACACTAATATTATCTATTGAGAAACAAATCCCAACTAGCAGGAGAGAAAACATGCAATAAAACAAGAATTGATTAATTGCTCGTCTCCAGCCACCTGAAAATTTCTATGTTGCCGTTGAAATATTTTACAAAAAATCCATCAACAAAACCATAATTAGTATTACTATTTGGAAAATGATTTAGAATCTTGGACCCGAAGTTTGGGGCACTAGGGCCTAGATCTCATAAGCTTACCAACCTTAGAGAGGCCAAGTACAACAGACTCAAAAGTTGTAATATTCTACACAATTCTCTTGTCAAACTCCTAAACCATATATAAATTTAGGCTATGAGGCACATACAACAATTCCCATTGCCAGGCATGAAAAATGAAGTCAAGCTCATCATGCACAGAATCATAACCACAGGCAAAAATGCCCATGTCTGAGTTGGACATAACACAAAAGCCACAACTATATATTTGATATGCATCTTACTTCAACATTTCATGTAACATAGCCAAATCCAAAAGAAATCTCGTAGAAAAACTACCTGAGATTTATAACCTTTATCTTCCAATATCCAATGGCTCCTTATAGGCGTTAATACAAAGAAGCCAACTGTCAAAAACTGTGGCAATGATAAACATTTTGAAAAATAAATTTGTATTAGGTATAAATAAAAAACAGTGAAGAATGGTGTAGACTTGTAGCCAGAAGATAACATAGTGAAAATTGATGAGCTCTTTGTTATCACCCACCTCAAAGAAACGTGCATATCAACTCAAAGTGTCAAATGTCAGCTGTAAGTGCAACAATGCAAGTTTTCATCTGTGTAACTTGTTTTTCTGCTACAGTCAATGCTGATACATCCTGCTTTAACATAAATAGATTCAAAAGGAAGCATTGTCAACTTAAGAAAAATAGTAAAAATATACAGATGGATAAATGATGCATTTGTTTGGTATATTGTTAACTAGTTGAGCAATAACAGAAGCTACGTTGACTTCTTGAAACTTTTTGTATGGCTTTTCCTGCCCCTCTGAAGAAGATGAAAAAATGCCATAAATAGTAATCAAAAGGAATTAAGCCTACTAACAAAAACATGATTTGCATTGACAGAAAAACCACAAATCCGTACATTTAAAGAATGACTTGAGTGATCTTTCAAACAATTTGAAAATGAGCTCTAAACAAATACTTTTAACCATATTTCCTTTTATTATGCTATGTCTCCCTGCAAGAAAAATAAATAGATCTACAAGAAAAATATTACACATGCTCATCTGCATGCCAAACTAAATGTGCAATTAAACAAGTGTTACACCATTTGTAGAAATGGGAAGCTTAGGAGCACCCTCTGCAAGAATGATAGGCCCAACACTTTGGTACTTGCTCCCTCATGCCAAAATGTGCCAGCAAGCACAGCAACCTAAACACTAATTTTTTGATTTTTGTCTCTTCTCTTTCATGGCCAAATGCTACTCAACAAGTGTTATCGAAACTAAATCTATGTAGAACATCATACAAATTTATAGATACTCTTTTGTTGCAGACATTAGAGAGGATGAAAATGAGGTTACTTGAAATCTCTCACCATCTTGGGCACAAAATTGCATAGGCATGTGGTATTGATTTCATAGCTAGCAACCTTCCTCTCTTAAAGTGATACCTTTATTAACCTGGCTCTGATACCATGTTAAATAATGAAGGATCTTTGTAAATGTAATGGATCTCTCTAGGTGATAATCAATATAGAATGGATATGAATTAATTCAATATTGAAAAATGTTTTCCAGGTCTGAATATATAATTAGATCACTTATTAGAATTCCCAATCTGAAGAGATAGAATCATTTATGAATCTCGATAATCCATCTCTTGTGATTGGTCATCTTATTTAGTGCAATCAAGAGGTATATGAGGGGCGGTTGTAACTATTCAACTACATGTCTCCTTGAGGAGACACATAGGCATAAACTTAATTAGCCAACAAATCCAAAGGTTATGGATTATGATTAGTCACCAAACAAATTATCAAGAAACCCTATGGTCATCATCATGATTATTTGCTAAGCCAATTTCAACATCAAAGCCTCTAATATGAATATAGAGGATCATAACTCAATCCCATATGATTGTCATTCAATCCATATTGATTAGGGATATACTACCTGATCCAAGAGATAGATATAATGTGATTGTTCATATTTTCATACTTAGTTTAATAATGACAATATCAACTCAATACAAGGATGCCAATCAACTCACTGCCATCACTGCTAATGCTTCTAAATTAGCACAAGTGCTCTATATTATGTTTTTGGTACTGAGTTAAACGAGAAAGAGAAAAGAGCATGATTAGTTGTCACATATTATTTGGCCAACTCAGTGCCAAAAATACAACCTTTAATGTGAAGTGAGGAGCTACAATAGAGTGCAAGGATTAGAACCTCTCCCCAAGTTTTTAGTAGACTAGGGAAGATGAAGATTTAAAATGTTGTAATGCAGTTTATGAATCATGATGATGATTTTTAAAGATAATCACTGTAAAGACAATCCTAATTTTGGTTGAGTCCTAAGTATGCAAACCATGCAAGGAACTTTGTATGATGCTGCAAGGAATGCATTGATGCATTTTTGGATTTAGTCTTCTCAATTAAATTCAAATCAGTCAACCTTGAAAGAAAACACTTTTGTACTCATTGGATATATTTTATCAGTTAATTTTGTAAAAAATATATTTTTCTATCCCTTCTTCTCTCTAACATCTAGATGATAGATCATAGAGTGAGATCTGAAACATTGTGATTCAAAAAACATATACAATCTCTTCTAGAAAAAACATCAAGTAAAATCTTGGATAGTAGAAAAATTGTTATGTATAACAGAAAGTTGTTTTTAAATAAACTTAAGCAATTTTTAATTTACCAAAGTTTTTGCTAAGCCCACATTTGCCAACTATGTAAGGAACTTCATATGATGCTACGAGGAATGTGTTGATGAAGCCAAAAAAAGTGATTTTTTGATTAATCACTAATTGCCAATGTTCATGATTATGTAATTGTGAAGGACATGTCTGAATTGTATCTACTTTGATTTACAATCAATTTTCATCCTATCACTGTGAAAAATGGTGGTGTGATGTTGCTTGTATTACAAAAGGGATGTTGCTTGTCAATCTTGCTGAGGGTACTAACCCCAAATCCCTATAAGGGACATTGCCTCTTGACCCTTTTAGGTGCTCCATCCCTAAACTTGTGCCAACGATTGTCCCCAAATCAACCCTTGCTAACCACCATCCCCAAATCAAGATCCTAGGTCCCACCCTTCCCAAGACTCTAAAGGAACATATAATTTTTTGCAACTTTGTACTAAGTTTTTAGGTTGAATTCATACAAAGGAAATTGTAATTGAAAACTATCAACAATTAGTTATCATTTATGCAGTGTGTAGTATGTATTCTGCAATACAATTTAATCAAATACAATATGAACATAAACAAGAAAAAATGTATCTCATAATTTATGGAATAAGCTTTCATTTTATTTTATTTTTGTATCTCTATTCTATAAAACCATGTTTTATTAATTTTTTCATCTTTATTTTACGTGTGTTGAAAATATGATTTTTTCTTGATTGATTCATGATAGTTCGATAATTTCTAAATCTTTTGGTTTGCCTTTTTTTTACTAAGAATATTTTTACTACTATGGTAGATACTATAGACCTTGGCAATGAGGGCCATACTTTCATAACTATGCCATATATACAATACCACTGCATTTCTGTGTAAGATACATGCAACCAAATGTACTTTTTATTACTGGCCATTTTGTGGACTTAGGGCCTTTCATTTCCAATGAAAATAATGTTCTATTATTACTTTTATACTTGAATTAATGAATATTGAGCAAGGATTTTTTAATTTTATTCATTATATGAACGTTTAAACTTGAATCTTGATCTCATGTAATGGATACTTGTAACAATTTTCCAACTTGTATCCCAAATTTTTATTATATAGTCGTAAATCTGTTGCTACCATCCTACCATAATGGGCTTCAGGAGTGAGATCTTACCACCCAAGGCTATGCAAAATAAAATAAGCTTGGACCTTTCGCCGTAGAGATCCCCATACAATATAGTAGGTCAAACAAGCTCAATGTGTCGAGTTAGCCATTGCGGGTCTCTGCCCCTCTCAATGCGTTGAGCTCGCCTCAATGCCCCTCTCAATGCCTCGAGTTTGCCTCAATGCCCCTCTCAATGCTGTTGAAGTCTCCCACATGCCTTTCCTTTTCGAAGAACCCTGTCAATTTCTTTCAAATGAGGTTTTTTGGTTTTTTGTCTTATATCCCAATTGCGATGCCTTACATCGCAATTGTGACAGAATCGGGCTAAAATTGAAAAAAAGAAGCCAAAAACACATTACCTTTTCTTGCCATCACAAATTGACCCCTAATGTATTAGTGTATCAATGATTATCATTACTTTAACTTGATTTCAACCGTAAAAGAAATATCATGAATACATATGACACCAATATTTAATGTGGAAACCCAATTTGAGAAAAATAATCAATTGCAACTAGTTACTATTTTTCACTCTTTTGAAGTGAGACTTATTAGGAGCCAACCCTGTTAAAGGTTACAAAATACACTGTTAGGTGTGACCTTGATCACACTATTAGGAGTAGCCTTATTAGAGGTCTTTAGAAAATTCAAAAGAATTACCACCTTATTAGAGAATTTACAAATACTTGTTAAGCCAACTCTGTTAAGAGATTTAGATCACTGCTACAATGGTGTTATAGTAACAATGAGATGACTTGATTTAGATGCAACTAAATTGTAGATTATAGATCTCTATTATGGCTTGTACATGGTCCTTCCTAATTGAATGTATATTTTCAGCTCCTCAAAAACATCCTTCTTATTTCCAAAATTGCTTCCTTAGAGCAATCCTCAAATCCTTTTTATTGATCTTTTTCCGCACATACTCTTTATTTCACAACTTGACCTTATACTTATATCCTTCCTATTGTCAAGTTAGCTAGAATACAACTTAGAATAATTGACATTCATCATCTTAGTTAGATGGAATCAATAGATAAATTAATTAATCTCAATATGCCAAAATAGAAAATTCCTTCATTAGTCGACCTAGCTCGATAGTCACTAACTCAAAAATAATTTCCTTGTGTTAACCAATGAAAGCTTGGTTAACAAAACAAACTTGCAAAGATCCTTTGGTAATCAATTCAACTCGATTAACATTGATTCTATCCAAACTTTCCTTCATTAACCGAGTGAGCTCAGTTAACACTCATCTTCTATAGACTTTCCTTTGATGCCCGATTGAACTTGGTAGACACTGTCTTCTGAATAGTAACACTCAGTAGACATAGAAAGCTATCTTCACTATTTGAGTGAGCTCAACATGTATTGTCTACTAATGATATGTAATTTGTGTAACATCAAAGACAATACACAATTAATCAATTGTATCCAATAATCTCCCTCTTTAGCATTGATGGCAACACAACATGACATAAAAAAATGAAATTTTGAGAACAAGATTCCCTCTATCAATGTGAACTGTTCAATTTCTCTCTCTCAAAAAAATTTTGTCTACAACAATGTTCTGCCAAGTTCATTCTCCCTCTTCGATATGTCTCCACAAAACTTCTCCCTCTTTGTAATAATAAAAATTTCTTTGCAATATTATAATAAACTTCTCCCTCTTTGACAACACATGCCAAAGACAACAATTTTGATAATATCAATGTACCTTAAGTACTAATTCATTTGCAACATGCCCTTGTCAATACTACATCAACTGATTGATCTTCAACTTTCTCTAGTTAATGCATCACTAAACTTTATTTAGTGAGCTTCAGATAGCGGAACGAACCCTAGCTTACCTCTTAGATAAAAAAATGTATCTTTAAGTAATGGATTGGTGAATATGTCTACAATTTTCTCTTTTATGTTTACATATTCCAATTTGAATTCTTTATCCTACACCAATTCTCTTAAGAGGTGATATTTTATAGCAATATCCTTTGTTTTGGTATGCATCACTAGGTTCTTTGATATATTGATTGCATTGGTGTTATCACAATATATGACTACTGGATCTTTGATCTCTACCTTCATTCCTTCTAATAGTTGTTTGAATCAAACAATGCTAGAATAATTAACTATTGTTGCCACATATTTTGCCTTTGCTATGGATTGAGAGATACAATTTTGTTTCTTACTTGTCTAAGACACTAGTCTTTTACCAAGAAAGAATGCTCCACCTCTAGTGTTTTTTCTATCATCAAGACTTCCTACCTAATTAGCATTAGTACATACCTTTAAGTCCAGATTGCCTTCAAGTTTGTACCATATGCCATAGTCTTCATTACCTTTTAGATATCTCATGATTCTTTTGATTGCCATCATATGATTTTCTTTGGGATTTCCTGAGAATCTTTCCACCATACCAACTGCTAATGCAATGTCAAGCCTTGTATGTACTACATAATACAATTTCCCAATCATTGATCTATATGTGGTCTGATCTAATTCTTTGGAATCATCATTTTTGGAAAGCTTATGTCTGATCCTCCAACTAGTCTTGAATCTTCCATTCCAAATTTTTTTAGTATCTCCTTGACGTATTTGGATTGAGTGATGTAGATACTATCTTTCTTCTATTGAATTTGTAATCAAACAAAGAATTTTATCTCTCCAAACATAGACATTTCAAATTCCTTACTCATTTCTTCTGAGAATCTTTTGCATAATTCTTTATTTTCTATGAATAAAGTGTCATCAATGAATATTTCTACCAATACAATCTTTTTTTCTAGTCCTTCTTTGATATACGAGCTACTATTATCATTTGTTCTTTAAAAACCAATCTATATCAAATAGTTATGTAGTCTTTCATACCAAGCTTTGGAAGCTTACTTTGTGTAATTTGCAGGACATGTCCCTTTTGTTAGGATCTACAAAACCTTCTAGTTGTTCAATGTAGACTTTCTCATCAATAATTCCATTCAAGAATGCAGATTTAACATGCAATTGATATACTTTAAATCCTCTATGAGCTACATATGCAAGTAGAGTTCTAACACCTTCTAATCTTGCAACAGGGGAAAAAGTTTCACCATAATCAATACATTCTTCTTGAGAATAACCCTTACATACCAATCTTTCTTTATTTCTAAACACCTTTCTATCTTCATTCAACTTGTTTTTGAATACGCACTTTGTACCAATTACATTTTTATCTTTGGGTCTAGGAACAAGAGTCCAAGTTTTTGTCTTCTCTATCTATTCTATCTCTTCATTCATTGCTTTAATCCAAATTTTATTATCTAATGCAATTTTAATATTTCTTGGATCAAATTTAGCAAGTAAACATGAACCTTTCAATTTGCTTCTTGTCATTATTCCATTAGATTTGTCTCTAATGATCTAATCATGTGTATGATGCCTTCTGACATATCTTGCTAAAATAGGTTATTTGGATTTGGTGTCAGTTCCACTATTTTCATTATGAACTTCAGTATCAAGCTTTAGTTCCACTGCCTATGACTCAGGTCCTTCAAACTCACTTTGAACTAGCTTGGTAGCTTCTAAGTACGACTCAGGTCCTTCAGACTATGACTTAGTTTGCACTTCCTACAATTTGGTAACAGTTGGAGATTTTGGAGATTTGAGAGGTGAAGTCTCATTTCTTTTAGATAGATTTGGTGGGGTATTAGGTTCATAGTAAATAAATCTTATGTAATCCTCTGGCTCATTGTTGCTTTCTTCTTCACTCTTTTCTACAAACTCATCAATTCTCACATGTTCACTTTCTATGATTTTATGAGCAGACAAATTCAAACATTTGTATGCTTTACTTATACAAGAGTATCCTATAAATATTCCTGCATCACCTTTTACATCAAAATTTCCTTTTCTAGACTCTTTCAAGATATAACATTTGCTGCCAAATACTTTCAAATAACTTACATTAAGTTTGTATCCATATCATAGTTCATAGGAAGTTTGGTTTGAGTCTTTCTTCAACTAAACTCAATTTAAAGTATGAATTATAGTGCTAATAGCTTCCTTCCAGTGTTTGATTTCAACATTCTTTTCTATCATTAGTGTGCTTGCACAATCCATGATGGATCTATTTATTATTTTAGCTATACCATTCTGCTGAGGTGTACTGGGGGCTAATACTTGTCTTTTGATTCCTCTTTCAATGCAAAAATTATTGAATTCATTGGAGATGAATTCATCACCTCTATTTGATCTTAAACATTTCAATCTCTTTCTAGTTTCTTTTTCTACTCTTGCCGGATACCATTTGAATTTTTCAAAGGCTTCTTATTTTTCTTTTAGGCACATCACAGTCATCATTCTAGAATAATCATCCAAAAAAATAAAAATAAATTAATTCTCCATTGTAACTCTCTATTCTAATAGGTCTAGATAAGTCAATATGTACAATTTCTAAGATTTCTTCTGACTGATAGTTTTTTCTCTTAAAACTAGTCTTTCCCATCTTACTAATTTGGCAATTCTTGCATAAACCCATATTAGGTTTCTTGAAACTATGAATACCTCTTACTCTTCTATGTTTTCTTATCTTGATTAGATTATCAATGTTTAAATGACATTGTCTCCTATGCCATAACTAGGTTTCTTCTACTTGAGCAATAAAACATGAACAAACGCTAAGATCAAGATCAAATAGATTACTTTTTGTTTGCTTGCCTGATCTAACCAAATTTCCTTTATCATCTAGCAGATTTGCCTTGCCATTCATGACTTCTACCTTGAATCCAATTTTGTTCAACTGTGCCACACTTAGTAGATTATGTTTTAGTCCTTCAACCCAATAGACATTATCACGTACAATTTTATTGGTTAATGAGATACAAACTTTTCCCTTTATGCAACAAGGTTCATTGTTACCAAATCTTACACTTCCTCCATCATTATGTTCAAAATACTCAAAATTTGATTTATCTCTAGTCATATGGTGTGAACATCCACTGTCTATAATCCATGTATCATTTTTGCTAACATGAGAGATAAGTGTCATGTTATCTCCTTCATCATCAAATTCATCTTTTATAGCAATATACACCATTTCATCTTCACTGTTATCATAATCTTTAGCCATAAAACAAATTTTCTTACCTTTGTCCTTGTAGTTCTTACAAATTTTGAATTCCTTCTTGCCTTTGTGCTTGTGGCTTTTCTTCTCATCCTTTCTTTCTCTATTTGGACACCTAGTAGCAATGTGACCATTTTCTATACAAGAAAAGAAGATTAGAGGAATTTTACCTTTGTAATTTCCTCTACCTTTGGAGTATTTCTTTGCAAGTAGGGATTCAAAAATTTAAAAATCACTATTAGAACTTTGTTCAGTTTCTTCCTTACTTATTGATTGATTGTCTTTGATTTCTTGCTCTTTTCCTTAAGTGAGAGTTTAGCTTCAAATGAAGACTCAATATTTTTGGAAACAAGAACATAGTTATCATAGTTGTCTAATTCAAGCTGTTAGTCTTCCAAAAAAAGCATCTAAAGTTAATTTTTTATTTGGATCACATCTCATTTCTTTGAAGACACTCTAATTCCATGGATAGGAAGAAGAGTTCTAAGTATCTTTCTTACAACAGTTGTCTCCTAAATGTCTCCTCCAGTTGATTTGATTTCACTTACACTGGCCTTGATTCTTTCCACATATTATGCAATATTCTCATCTTCTCTCGTCTTCATTTGGTCAAATTGTCCTTTGAGACTTTCTACTTTGGATATTCTTACATTGTCATCACCTCCATAGATATGTTTCAATTTGGTTCAATTTTATGAACAATTTTGCAATCCTTTACCTCATCAAATTCAACATAACTGAGAACAGATGCAATATCAATCATCATGATGTTATGATTCTTCTTTTCAAAAATATCTTCAACTGATAACATTTCAGTGGGAGTTTTGTATTAAGTGTCAAGATATTTTCCACCTGAATCATTGATAGTAGCTAGATGTAACCTTATGAGTCCTTTCCTTGCTATAAAATTATCTCTGTTTAACTTTGGAATCTCTCTTTTACAAGACATCCTGATCTTTAGCTTAGGTCCTTGAAACCTTCTTTGCAAGCACCAAATGCTTTGATACCAATTGTTGGAAATATAAAGGAGTAACTAAGAGGGGATGGGTGAATCAATTATTACAAAAAATAATTCCCAAATCCCTTAGATGTCAGTAAAAAACAAACTTTGATAACTAAAATGCTGATGCTCAACATACACAATTAATGTTGTAACTCGGTAAATACTAAATGTACTTGGTAATGAATTAGCTTTGTAGATCGTAAGATGTTATCAATGATTATCATTAATCTAACTTAATTGAAAGCATAAAAGAAATAGCATGAACACATATGACACCAAGATGTAATGTGGAAACCCAATTTGGGAAAAACTACCAATTGCAACTAGTTGCTATTTTTCACTCTTCTGAAGTGAGCGTTGTTAGGAGCCAACCCTCTTAAAGGTTACAAAACACACTATTAGGTATGACCCTATTAAAGGAATTAATTTCCCTATTAGGACTAGCCTTGTTAGAGGTCTTTAGACAATTCAACAAAATTGTTACCTTGTTAGAGGATTTACAAATAGCCATTAAGCCAACTATGTTAAGAGATTTATAGTACTGCTACAATGGGTAGAGAGTAACAATGAGATAACCTGATTTGGATGCAACTGAATTGCAAATTACAAATTTCTATTCTAGCTTGTACATGATCCATCCTGATCAAATGCATCTTTTTAGCTCCTCAAATACATCCTTCTTATTTCTAGATTCTCTTCCCTAGAGAAATCCTCAAATCCTTTTTATTGATCTACTTTCACACACACTCTTTATTTTACAACTTGAACTTATACTTATATCCTTCCTATTGTCAAGTTGGCTACAATACAACTTAGAATAATTAACATTCATCATCTTAGTCGGCTAGAATAAATAAAGCTCAATATGCCAAAATAGGAAATTCCTTTGTTGGTTGACCCAACTCGATAGTCACTAACTTAGAAATGATTTCCCTATGTTAGCCAACAGAAGCTTGGTTAACATAGAAAACTAACAAAGATCCTTTGGTGACCAAGTGAACTTAGTTAACACTGATTCCATCCAACCTTTCCTTTATTTACTGAGTGAGTTTGGTTAACACTCATCTTCTTCAAACTTTCCTTTGATGCCTGAGTGAACACTATCTTCTAAACAAAAATGCTTGGTAGAAATAGAAAGTTGTCTTCATTGTCTGAGTGAGCTCAACATGTACTGACTGATAATGATATGCCATTTGTGTAAAAGAAAAGAAAACACACAATTAATCAATTGTATCCAACACCAAAAACCTTCCAAATAGATAGTAAAACTGGGGTGAGGATGATACCCACAAGCTTTAGTACTATAGTATAAAGTTTTCTTGTTAAGGCTTACAATGATCACTTCTAATGATCTACCCTATTAAGAGCAATAAGGACTACTAGGTCCACCTTGCTAAAGGATCTACAAATATCCAATGAAGTATGCACTTGGTAAAGAGATTTGCATAAGACTGTTAGGCCCACCTTGTAAAGGATTGACTGATCCACCTATTAGGATGAAACAATAGCTTGATCTCTGATTTATAACTAAGTTTGCTAAATGACATACCATTGAGTATAAAATCACCTTGCTATGATAGATAAATCTTTGATGCTCCTTATATTTCTTATGGCCATCTAATTTAATTTTCTACTCTTTTTTGCTTGCTACATTACTTTGATGTAATATATCACACTTTGGATGTGATATAATACATTATATATATACCTATCTAATTAATCAAATTACAAAGTCAGCTAAAATATAAGTTTACACAAAATACACAAAGTCAACCCATAATATAGGAACTCGAGTTTTAAAGACTGACTCAATGAGGTTTTGATACTCGACGTCCATTGTTAATGCTCGAAATCATCATGCACCTGATAGACATAGAAGCTTAATCCATACTGATCACTTCCAAGTAGTCTTGAACTTGATCTATATTGGTAACTTTGTGAATACTATGAAACTCAGCAAATAAACTGAATCACTTGGTTAATACTGAGGGGCTTGGTCAACACTAGATTCTCACTATTATAACTAGGAACTCAGCAGTGATTGTAGAGCTCGGTTTACACTGAAATGCTTGGTGTAAACTAAAGCTATCCAAGGGGCTTAGTAGCAACTAAAATTCTTGGTTAACACTATTCACTATGCAATATGCTTGGTAGATGATTACAATCTGAATAAGTATATGTCACTAATAACAAACATGACTGTAATGTCAACACTCCATAGATAGGGGTAGAAAATGTACAAAGGTCAAAGAATATAGAAGCTACACAAGCCCAAGACAATCTTCAAGTGCCACCAACTAAGCAAGGCCAAGAAGAAGCTAAAACTAAATTGGAAGAGGTGTCTCCACCTCAACAAGAGGTACAAGTCTCCCCTTTTTCTCCTAAGAGAAGAAAGGTTAAGGCTCTACTCAATAGGAGAAAAAAGGTCATTAGCAGAGTGATTCCTTTCCCATTAGTTTTGGAAGCTATCCTAGAAGAAGAGGAAGAAGAGGATGATGAGGATGAAGAGGATAACCTTCCTTTGAATCAGAGGACTTGTCTTGCAAGATTCATAGAATCAAAATGGAGAAGAAGCTCCACAATCACACCACCATCCATTCCTAAGAAAATTATTCATTCTATAACCTCTAAGGATGAAATGCAGTAATGGATAAGTGAGCATGAGGGTGAAGGGACCAATGTCTTCAAGATATCAAAATTTGATTTTATTTTGATTAGAACTGAATTAGTGGGAGACAAAATTAGAGATACTCTAACTAATCAACCTTAATAGGAGGATTGGAGTTAGTTGCCACCTAAACCAGAAGGGCCTGAAGTAGCTCCACCATCCCCAGTGCAAGTTATATTTTGTGTAGATAAAGGTTTAATTACTCCTCTACCTCCAAACAATGAAGGAGAACAACTCCAAGTGGCACAAGAGGAAGAGCTACAATAAATAACCACTGAGGAAGTGTCGGAGGAAGGGAAAATATGTGAGTACTCTTAGTAGGCTTCCCAAGACATAGAGGTGAGGACTATGGACTCCATATATCTACACAGGCTCCTAGTGTGGATCTCTTATAGAAGGAGAAGACTCTAGAGGGGAGTGATAAGGGGAAGAGTATAACCAAGAAAAATCCTTGATAGAGCATGTCCCAAGATGGCTAAGGAAAAAAGAGATTAGGAATAAAAGGTAGTAATTCACTATCGAGGAAGAGGATAGGATGGAATTAATTGAAGTTCTAAGGAAACCTAAGTCAACACCATAGGATACACGGGCATTAGCCTTCATTATGAGTGATCATAACCAGGACTTATTTGCTCATGTGGCTATCCCTCGTCTACATATAGATGTTGAAGAATTGGCTCCAAGAGATTATCAGATGAGGGAGGTCATGCTTGGGAAGCCTACATTAGAAATAGGTAAGATAATGGTGATAATGGGAATTAAAGAAGTGTTTAAACACTTAGAATAGGATGGAGTAGAATTGATAACACTTTAGAGATAGAATGAGATCCTAAAGGGATATCTAAGTGAAGTTGTTGGTCCCCTAGAACTTGGACATCCTAAGGAGACTTTAAATGTGGCATTGGAGAAAAGGGATAAGGAGACAACATAACTAGACCCATTCTTGAGAGCTTGTTAGCAATGGCAAAGAGAGTTTTAAAGGTGTATAGATTATATAGGGAAATCTGAAGCTACTACACCATATGAAAGATAATGCGTATAGGCTAGTGGCCATTTTGAATCAAGATTTTGGTTTTATGGATGAAGTACATACTTGGGGCAAAGATTTTCAAACACTATGTTTGATCAAAGGAAAAAGGTATAATATGTTAATGGAGGTATATGTAGTAGAGGAATTAGATAAAATTGATGATTGGATAGAGAAGATTTTGGATGGCAATAAAGTAATGGAAACATTACATGCAAAGATTCATAAACTCAAGGATTAAACCCAAGAGAAAATTTTGGAGGTAGAGAAACATTATAGTGATGCATGTTTAGACATTTTTGAGGATGATGTAAGGGATAAATTAATAAAGGTAGAGGTAGTAGTTGAGAAATTTTGGTGGACCTTTGAAGAAGCTTCTAATGATGATGACTTCAAGAAAGCATTTAGAATGGAAGAGATATTGTTAGAGTTAGATGTCAAATTGGGAGATTTTGTAGAGACTCGCATCAAGGTGGGAAACTATAGGTAGAAAGTGAAGGACAAGTATGAAGCCTTATATTTTCTAGATTTAGCTCAAGTAATTGATATCATTAAAAAATTCAAGGGAAAATACTCACACATAGCTCTGGTATAAAGGGGAATAAAACCCATAAACTAGAATTTTAGTTTTGACAATTGGTGAAGTTTTGCATTTTTTGGAACCTGCTTCCAAGGTGCACAAGTGCGTCAAGTGAACTTTTTAGAGGTGTGCTAGAATTTTTAAGTAAGTTATAGGTGCACTAATAGTTAATTTTCTATTCTAAGTTTAAAGCTTTCCATGCATCAGAAATGCTTTCTGATAGTAGTTTAACTCCTACAAATGTCTAGTAAAGATGGAGCTTCTATTTTTGGCACTTCCAGATACTCCTACATCATCTAAAAGCTTTATTCTTCTTATTTTCTCATGATTTAGTTGTTTTATGACTTGTAAAGGCTCATGCATCCAATTTATGATATAAATATGGATGGAGTCCTACTAAGCACCAATTAGAGAGTTAGTTTGTACATAAATAGATTTTTTTTAATCAATTTGGAAGCATATGATTGCATAAAGATATCTCTCACTCTCAACACAAATTGAGGAGAAATTTTCTTATAAATTTAGGAATGTAATATGTATTCTAGGCCATTATTATTTTTATACAATAATATATGCTTTTTGTGCTTGCATTTGGAGTATAGTGATTCTTGCCTAGTTGTGTTATATTTTGTGAATGTATGTTCATGAAGTGTAATTGAGCCAACTATTTTATTGCATTATTTTTATTTGTGATCTTTTAATTTTGATGTTTTCTATGGGTCTACAAATTTCACTAATGTACCTAGTTCGGGAAGAGATCACCCCTTTTGTTCTTGCATAGCTTTTCGTCTCGCATGAGCACACTTTCCATGGCCTTTTGATCTGTTGAAAAGTGAAACATCTTATGGTTACTGAATTCCCATCAAAAATTGCATCAATGGAATTAAGGAAGCACTACTCCTACTTTCATTAGTTACCTACCAATATTTTCAAAGGTTTAACTCATAGATGCATTGTTTCTGTAGTTTATGTCCATTAGGAATTTACTTTTCATGTTATTTTATTTTACAAATACTTGGTTAATTTCAGAATTCATATAGTTGCATTGTCAGATTACATTCATTAAAAAATAGAAAAATACAATTTTTTTTTTCAATTTTTCTCTTTTGAAATAGCAACTAGATTCTACATCTTATCTAGATTGTTTGAACCAACAAAGGCCTCCCTATGAACAAATACATTTATCTTCAACTGAGCAGATTCTAGTAGGTTGCAAGATTGTCTGGAACCTTGGAGTTGATCCCCAGATTAACTTTCCAAGAGAGGAATTTGAAAGGATTTCTTCTATTAAGCATCATGCAAAACAATAGTCAACACTCCTTAGGATCAACATCTAGCTACAATCCCAACTTTATTTTCTATATTTGGTCTGGTGTGAGTTAGATATTGCAAACCTCTAATCATGGATCTATTCTTCTTCTCTATTGCAGCTATCTCATCTTTGTTGGATAGCTTGTGGAAAATTATAATAGATGTATTAATAGGCTTACAATTTTGTAATCCAATTTTTTTGAACAAGTATTTCAAGTACTTAGCCCTTGAAATGAAAATTTGATCACTTTTTTGCACAATTTGCAATCTTAGGAAAAACTTCATTTCTCCTATAACACTCATTTCAAACTCATTATTCATTTCTTCAACAAACTTATCAATTACTTTATCATTACCTCCAAATATGATGTCATCAAAAAATATTACTATTATTAGAAAACCATTCTCAATTTCTTTCAAATACAATTTACTGTTTGTTGTACCATTAGCAAATCCAAGCTTTGTCAAATAATTGTCCAACCTTGCATACTAGGTTCAAGGTGTTTTCTTCACACCATATAGAGCTTTCTTTAATCTACCCATTCATCTTGTTTTTGAATACCCATTTGGTTCCTATCACATTCGTATCTTTAGGTCTAGGAACTAACTCCCATGTTTCTTTAATATCCCCACTTCTTAAGACAAATTCTCGTATAAAAATTATGAGAAATATAAACTATTAAATTCAATTCTAGCAATTGATAACTAGGGATTCCAATATTTCTACACATCTTTGAGGATCCCTTAATCTAGATTCCTAACCCTCTAGGAGGATCCCTCATGTTCATGAGGAACCTCCTTCAATTTTTTGGCCTTCTTCCTTGAAACTACCTTTCAAGTCAAGCTTTGTAATCCTCTAGGAAGACCATTTGTGTTCTTCAAAATGGTCCTTGGTTAGTTATCCATCATCCTTCAAATACCTATGGAATAACCTTGACAAATCTACTACACATCTCTTCAATAAATTCATTTCAAATGTTAAATGTAAACCAATACTCTTCCTAAACTTAAAATGATTTACATTTATTATTATTTCTATTCATCTCTATTGTGAACCCTAGTCATAATTCTATGATTGAATTATTAAATTATATAAACTAAAAAAAAAATACTATATTGAAAATTGGCTAATAGAGATATGTAATTGTTGTCATTTATGGCAACACATGATGTACATGCTTATAGGAAACCTTGTAAATAAAGAGACTAAGAATAGAATTTAGTATACAACAGTGTATTGTTTTATTTATAACTTATTGCTAACATCATATTATGACTAGTAAAGTTAGATGGATATAGTATACATGTTGGTGATGACATATATAACTTTGGAAGTCAATACAAACTATGTGGAACATAGATAATCATGTTTTAGTGAAACTAAACAACCAATTTAAGGGAAAGGATTATTTTGTTTACAAAATAATTACTTGTCCAATTAGGGCCAACATCCTAAATGTTTACTCTAAGTTGAAAAGTGGATTGTGGTCTAAGCTGACCCAACATCAATTTGTGAAAAGGCATGGTATTTGTGCAAAGGATACTTTGTGATGAAGGAACATTTTGTGTGAATATTGTGATGTGCGAACTTATTGTGAAAGTGATATATTTGAAGTTTTGTATAAGCTATTTCATGATCCAAGATCAAGCTAAAGATCATAAATTAATCAAGGAAGAAGGTAAAATACTTATATTCTAGAAGTCTAATTACTTGTGTTGGAATTACAAGTAGAAAGAGTAAACTTCTGAGAGAGCGGGGGGTGAATAAGTAGTTTAACCTTGGACCCATAAAACTTTCACCATATATTCAACAAATGCATTTAAAAAGTAAGATGAAATAGCATGTAAAGCATAAGCATCTAAAACATATAATCATATAAGCACTCACACACATAACACTAGATATAATTACCTAAGAACCCTCCAAGTGAGAAGGTTAAAATGGGGTGGGGATGACACCCGCAAATCTTCACTACTGTAGCAATAAAGTGTATCCAATGAAGGTTACAATGTTTTGACCATGAAACATGATCTACCCAATGAAAGGTCTGCCCTATTAAAGGCTTACAAAGACTATTAGGTCTTATCCTGTAAAAGGATTTCAACACCCTATTAAAAGTGTGCCTTGTTAGAGGACTTTAACTCACAACTAAGTAAGCACCCTGTTAAAGGATTTCATACAGCCTGCTAGGACTACTCTACTTAAGAGATTTAACTAAAATCACCTTTTAAAATCTCTCAGTATAGATTCTATGATTGGCACTTTCTTTCTTGATAACAGATCACCTCTAATCAATGTTTTTCTTGATCCTTATTGATTATATGTATCAATGTTGTATCCTTTTCTTTAGCATCTATTCTTCTCTAATTGATTATGCAATTCACTCTTTCATCTAAGTCACCTTGGATGCTCTGCATGCAAACTATCCTTTTTGCTCCTCCAATTCTCAATGAAAGTTCAGGGTTTTCATCCTCCTGAAGAAGACTTTGGTGGCTTAGGGTTAGGTATGAATCTATGGCTAAGATTCATCCCTTTTGCTGCTTAATCCTTCCCATTTTCTGATTTTTTACATGTAATTAAATAGGGAATCCAAATATAGATTCATCCTTATCTCCAAATGATCAAAATATGATCTTTAAGTCAGCTTTAAAATGGTTTACATAGTTGTTTGTGCCATTACAAAAAAAATGTCAAAACTATGTCACTTGGCAAATGAAGTCAATGATGCTTGGCATGCACTATTCTATATACTATTACTTGACATCTTAGTTGCTCGACATCCACTTGTTTACTTGGTATCCTATGTCACTCGACATGGTCTGTCTACTTAACACTTGAGTGACTCAGCAGTTGAGTGACTCGAAAATCATTGTAACTCAACATGATCTAATATTTACATGTTGTGCTTGGCATGTATTACTCGTTCAACACAAACTAAGTAAATTTCTTAAGTGTGTTGACACTCACTTGTCAAAACTAATTTGAGATCAAAAATCGCCCCCTTTGACATGAGTGTCAAAAACACTTAAATATACAATATTATCCTTAACTTCTCATGCATAACATATCCATGACTCGACTTATATACAAAATTTTAAAATTTTAAAATTCTATAATAACCTATATACCTCAAAATTGATAAGTCTCCTTGAGTTGATGTGTCTGATTTGTATCCAAAATCTATGCTTCCTTTTAACTTCAATGTGTTGTATCTAATACACTTTCATTTGATATGCTCTATCTTGGCTGATATCTATATTAGTAACTCCCCCTTTCTTTATTCTCCCCTTGTATTATATCTTCCACAAATTTTATTTCTCCCTTGTTTTATATTTCTCCCCCCTTTTGACACTTATGTCAAATGGGCAATACATATATAGTTTGTTTTTCCAAAAAGGATTTATGAACTTCCAATATGATCTTGAGGGTTGCATCCCAGTTGTCACATGCAACATCCAATGACTTGATTTGGATTTCAAGCTTGGTAGCAAGGTGCACTAGGCCATCTAAAGTAGAAAGATTGGGGTCTTTCTTCAGTAGAGTCTCAACACAACCTAGTTCATTATGTAGTATCTCCATGTGTGGGTTAAGGGGTGCATGTATACATGTCAATTTGGCTTTTATGCTAGCCTCATCTGTTGTTAGTACAACTAATTGATTTTTTGTTTGAAGTAATGTTCTGAAATGCTTCTCACTTTGAGCTAGGTTCTGAGGTAGCAAGTACCTGATATGTTGAGGTTTCTTTCTAGACTCAAAATACTACTCCTAGTCTCTTGAGTGAAGAGTATAAGATCACATAGCTTTGTGTATAATGAGAATATATTCTCAAGTACCTTCTTCACCTCTTCAACCTTAGTTGCTAATGCAACTTGAGTTAGTTCTATTTCACTAGATATTTTCTCATTCACCTTTCCTCGAAACTTTTTCTTAGACCATTCTAAATTTTTTGCAGTAGTATCAATGTCTTCATTTATGACCTTTTTGACTATATCTGTTAGTTGTTCTATTAGTGGCTTGGTCTTTTTAGGATTTGGTAGGATGAATGCATCTAAAAATATGTCTTTTATTTCTTGAAGTGCTTGCTTCTACCTATGTTCTCTCCTTATCATTTCTTGATGCTTTTTCTTCTCTAAGGCTTGTTGTAATATGCTTATTTGCTCCAATAGTATTATAGTCAAATTTTGAAATCACAATTTCTTCATCAAGGCTTATGTCTCCATAGTGAATTACCCTATCAACCTTTGATGAACTGGGGCTTGGCATTGAGATTTGTAATGGAATGGCTTCCATGCTCAAATTCTAAAGAACCTATATAGAAGGAGTGCCAGATGTTGGTAGAGTTACTAATGCTTGGATAGCTTCTTGTTACTTCACCTTAGGTGTTAGCTCATACTCTTTAGGCTTTCCTTGATCTATCACTATGACTTGAATAGCACCTTGTTCTTGTGCTTTAGGTACATATGAGTCTATCTATCCTATTTTCTCTATAGTTGTCCTTGTTTCTTCTACTTTCTTCTCAAAAATATCAATTTTAACTCTTGTATCAATCTTGGTAGATGTATCTATTATTATTTGAACCAAAGATTGTACATTAGTAACTAAAGGGATGACAAAAGGTGGTTCTTGTGTATTAACCTTTTCCTTTGTGACCTCAGTTACAAACTTTTGCAATTCTTTTACACTGACCAAAACTGGATTTCCACATAGTTGTGCTTGGAGTGTAGATTGGTCTAGAATATTCTTTAGGTCTTCTCTAGTAAGTGGATAACCCTCTAATGGGCCAACTTCTCCTTGTTTCACAGTGGTCAACCCATAGATAAGTTTCCATATTTGGGTTGATTTCTTGACCAAATCTTCAATGTTATTTTGAAGAATGCTAAAGGCTCTATATTTTGGTGTAAATTTGGCTGCATACTTCTTGACAGCCTTAGAAATCTTCCCTTTTGTTAGTTCTAGCATCACTTGGGCTAATGTTGTTTCCCTATTTTTTTTTTCAAAATTCAAATAGTTTTTCCATTTTTGCTCAAAAATATCATATAAACCTTTTGGTATTGTGTTGGAAAATTCTAGTGGAGTGTTCTTAAACTTAGACATCATGGCATACAATGCCTTTTCCACTTGATTTTTTTCTTCTCTTCCAAGTTTATCAAAATCAATATGTTTCAAACTAGACAAATCTGCATTGCTTTTGATATTTTCACATGAAATTTAAAGATTAGATAGGGGATTGTGACTTACCACTTTAAATTGGTTAATCTCATCTGATTCTATCCTTTCTTCATCTAAATCTAACCATGCCACATATTTTCTTCTTTGTCTTTTTTGCTCTTGGTCACCTTGCTCTATTTGCTTTATCTTTTCCTTGACCTTTTGAGTTGTTTCTTGTGTGGTAGCTCTAGTGGTAGGTGCCATGGGATTGGTTGGGCTAGGTTTTACAATCTTCTTTGCCCTTGCCACTGGTTGTGCCTTAGCATTCCTCTTCTTTGGATCGGTAAGAGTATGTGCTTCCTCAACTTCTTCTCCCTCATCACCTTCAATTTCCTCCTCTTCCTTGTTTTTTCCCATGCCTTGGGTCAGAGCTAAATGTTCTTGTGCTTGATCTTCCTCTTCATCCTCTTCCTCTTCTTCTTCTTCTTCTTCTACACCTCCAAATTTTTCTTTCATCTTCTTAACTAGCTTATCTTTCTTCTTGAGTGTCGAGGCAATTTTCAACTCTATAGTAATCTTTGATTTTACCACTTCATAGTTGCCAAATATCTTTGCACTTTTATCTATTTCTTCTATTAGGAGTGTAGTGATGTTTGCTAAGACTTCATCAACATTAATTTCATATCCTAAGGGTCTTAGCCATCTTACCCTTGGTATGGTAGCTTGTACATATGTGTAATTAGCATCAACAAGGAAACATATGTCATTTTAGTGTTGTTTGACCAATGAAACTAGTATCCTAATTCTTTCCTTCATTGATTTCTTAAAATCTTCAAAGTAACTTGTCATCAAGGTTTCAATGTTTCCTCCCATCTGCTCAATG
The DNA here is from genome assembly GCA_028749045.1 of Cupressus sempervirens. Lineage (NCBI taxonomy): Eukaryota > Viridiplantae > Streptophyta > Pinopsida > Cupressales > Cupressaceae > Cupressus > Cupressus sempervirens. The sequence goes on along the minus strand of CM053788.1, from coordinate 160,844,094 downwards.
AACTCATTGATTTGTACTACAATTGACCTATTGGCCTTCCACCCTATAGTACCAAAAGAGGGAAATGTATTCTATACATAAAAGAATATACAAACTAGAATTAAACCAAATTTACATTGTGCACTCTTGGTTTTTTTGATAACTCCAAGATTCTCCATCAGTTATTGTAATTGTAGTTCTGTCAAATCATATGTACAATCTTTCTTTACAATCTTGCAACCCACATCAATAATGATACAAAGTACACCATTCAATCTACTTGATTGATAGAATTTATGAGAGATTACCCTTATAGCAAATTTTAGCAGTGGATTAGTGATGGTATCTATAGTCATACCTCTTTTATTCTAAACTACTCTAATGTTCTTCTCAATTACTTCCTTGGAGTCACTTCTGAGTGTCATTTTCCAATCTAGGGTTAGGTAGCCAGTAACCCTATAAATTATTCTCTTCGTGATCTTAATTGGTTCTCCTTATAGCCATAAAGAATTGCCATGAATTTTTCTTAGAACAATTTGTATCCACTTAGTTTTAAACACATCCAAAAAATCTAGGGCTTGTGTTAAACCCTTTATCTCAATGATTTTGTATTCCTCATTCAAAACACCATTCTCACACAAATCTATTATATTTATATCTAATCTCCATGTCTCCTATACCTCCTATTTTGCAATTGTAACAATTCCTCACATCTTGCACCATAATTACGTTTGGCGGGATCATTGACAATGCTATAGAAGGATCTTGTTTATAGGAAATGTCAGGAATCCTTTTTAAAATGGGTTGCTTAACTTCATTACTGACAAGCTAAACATTCAAAACCTCTTTCCCTTCTACATTTTTTGAACTAGACACCATTTTTTCAAACTAGGATTTATGCAAAAGTAAACTGCGTAGCTCAACTTATAATAAATACCTTGTGAAATTTAATAAAGTGATGTAAGATCATTGCTAAATTCTTTGAAAATGCTTTGGATAGGTTTCTAAATCACCTTCTACTTTACTTGCTCTTGCTTGAATTTGAATGATGAATAATGAGCAAAAATTTATCATATATCCTTCAAAAAACTTGCATTTAATGCTGAGTGCTTACACTATTGTAAGCTTGACATAAACCAATTTATGGAATCACTTGGCATCCACTGATATTTCCATCACTTGGTAGCTACTATGAGTTTTGCATCTACTAAATAGTTTGGCATCTTTGACATCGACTAACATTCCACTCGACACTTATAAGAAAATTTTCATACTCGACAACAACATGAAAAACTTGAAGATTTGTCTTGAGTTTATAACAACATCTTACATATTTAATCATGCTAATTTAGTATTTTTAGTACTATCTTCTTTTTGAAATAATGCATAATATAACCTTTAAATGTTAGTCCCACATACCTCTTGTTTGCTTAGTTTGATGAGGTGTGGCCACTTGACCTATTGGGTGAAGTGATCCCTTCTTCAATCGGTGTGCTGCAAACATCTTTATTTTTCCATGTCTTTTTCATCTCATCTTTTATGTGTTCAACATTTTCCTTGCCTTTTCCTTTGTATACTTCACAACTTGGTGCCTTTGACTTTGTTGGACAATGCCTAATGATGTGACTAGTTTTCAAATAGTTGAAACATGTGTTTTGACTCAACCATCTTTGGTAGTTACCTCTAAAGTGTGTCCTAATACAATTCTTATGAACATGTCCATATTCTTGATAGTAATGATAGTTATATCTTGTGTTATAATCCCAATTGTAGGAGTTGCCATTATTTCTTACCTTTATTGGCTTGTTTGATGACCACATAGACTTGGATCTAGATTCAAAAGCTCTATGTCCATACTTCTAACAATTATAGCAATATCCTCCAAATCTTTGTGTATGCATGGTCCTAGTTCTACATTCATGTGTCTGATGAACTTGCTTGTTGCACTTATGACAATGAGTCATTTTTTTAGGCTTGACATTCTGATTTGTAAACTTGCTCCTGCACACATTAGTAGTATGTTCTTTCTTACCACAATTATGAAAAGTAAGTTTGGAGTTCTTACCTTTGATGTTCCTTTCTTTTGCAACTTTGGATGATTCTCCTTCTTCAGTGCTTATGTAGCCAATCCTAATGTATCATTGTTGGATCTAGGGGATCTAAATAATTGCTCAAAATATTTGATGGCTTCACTTGGCTTGTGAAACTTTCAAAAAATTCTTTTTCTCTTTTTAGGTCATTCTACAGTTGTTCATTTTGCAACTTTAATGTAGTTATCTCAATGTCCTTGACATTTAGCTCATGGTGAGCATTCATCACTTGGCTTAGAGTATCCAATTTCATGTTGGAGATCTTGGTTAGCTCTATTGAATTATCTTCCAGTCCATTGGCCAGAACTCTTTTGTCTTCTTCAATCATGGCCTTGTCTTCCATAGCTTTCTTCTTTTTTTTAGTTACTTCACATAGCATCATGGCTTGAGATTCTTGCTCTAGCTTGAGATTTTTGATTTCCTCAACTTGTACTCTAGTCTTTTCCATTAGAATTGCAATTGCTACATCAAACTCATTGGAGTCATCATTGTAAAATAGCTTGGTAGTGTCGATTACTTTGTATTGTGTGTCATTCTCTACAATATCAATTTGTTTCCTTCTCTTCAAAGACTTCTTTAATTCCTCTCTGGCTTCATCCCATTGATGTAGAATGAGATATATATCAATTCCTTGATTCTCAATAATCTTTCCCAATTTGTAGACTTCCATTTCAAAATATTTTTCCTCAAATCTTCAAAGATTCTTCTTCTGAGAACCACTCTCTAATACCAATTGTTAGACTAACAAGTGGAAAGAGTAACCTTCTGAGTAGGGGGGGGGGGGGGGGGGGGGGGGGGGGGGGCTGAATCAATAGTTTAACCTTGGATCCATAAAAATTTCACCATATATTCAACACATGCATTAAATAAGTAAGTTGAAATAAAATGTAAAGCATAAGCATCTAAAACATATAATCATATAAGCATTCACACACAAAACACCAGAAACGTTTACCCAAAAACCTTCCAAGTGAGAAGGGAAAAATAGGGTGGGGATGACACCCATAAATATTCACTACTATAGCAATAAAGTGTATCCAATGAAGGTTATAATGTTTTGACCATGAAATATGATCTACCCTGTGAAAGGTCTACCTTGTTAAAGGCCTATAAAGACTATTAGGTCTTACCTTATTACTAGATTTCAACACCCTATTAAAAGTGTGCCTTGTTAGAGGACTTTAACTCACAATTAAGTAAGCACCCTATTAAAGGATTTCATAAGCTTGTTAGGACTACTTTTCTTAATACATTTAACTAAAACCACTTATTAAAATGTCTTAGTATAGATCCTATGATTGGCACTTGCTTGCTTGATAATAGCTCAACTCTAATCAATGTCTTTCTTGATCCTTCTCATTTAGATGTATCAATGTTGTATCCTTTTCTCTATCCTTTGTTCTTATCTAACTGATTGTGTAATTCACTCTTTCATCTAAGTCACCTTGGATGCTCTGCATGCAAACTATATTGTTCACTCCTTTAATTCTCATTGAAAGTTTAGGGTTTTTTTCCTCCTTAAGAAGATTTTGGTGGCTTAGGGTTAGGTATGAATCTACAACTGAGATTCATCCATTTTGCCACTTAATCCTTCCCATTTTCTAATTGATTGCATGTAATTGCATAGGGAATCCAAATAGAGATTCATCCTTATCACCAAAAGATCAAAATTTGATCTTTAAGTTGGCTTTAAAATGGTTTATATAGTTATTTGTGCCATTATAGACAAATATGTCAAAATTGTGTCACTTGGAAAATGAAGTCACTGATGCTTGGCATGCACTATTCTATATATTGTTACTTGGCATCTGAATTGCTTGGCATCCACTTGTTTACTCTATATCTTGAGTCACTTGGCATTATTTTTCTACTCAACACTTAAGTGACTTAGCACTTGAGTGACTTAGCACTCATTGTAGCTCTACATGATCTAATATTTACATGTTTTGCTCAACATGTATTGCTAGTTCAGCATGAACTAATTAAATGTCTTAAGTGTGTTGACACTCACTTTTTAAAACCAATCTGAGATCAATTAATTGTTTGAGAAATGAGATCTTCTTGCAATTAGAAGTGCATGTTTGGGCAGTGAGCTCATCTTGCATTTACTGTACCATAACTGCTAACAGAGATTCAAAGTTTCCTAACATGGACTCCCTATACTAAATTTTCTCTTTGACTTCTAATAGTGTCCATCCTCTAACAAGGAACCTAAATATCAATATATTATCTAGTGTGGATCATTCTCACTAGGATTTTCCCTTGGCCAGGGTTTCCCTAGTTAACAAAACATGGTGTTATGAGTTATCTTTGTGCATTGTTACTAATACTGTTCAACAATACTTTGTTGCTTTGTTATGCATGGTTTTAAAGTAAGAAATAATATCCATTTGGTGACTAATATTTGTAGATTATTGATTCACCCCTATTTCTAACAATTGGTATCAGAGTGTAGTTACTTTGAAGACGCTTAACAACTTAAGTAAGATTCCTATTGATATGGAACAATTGATGAAGATCCTTGAAGAAGCTCTTGAAAAAATGATCTCCTAATTGAAGAAAGAGATAAGATGAAGAATAGATATGAAGACTCCAAAGTATACATTGGTCAATTGAAGGAAAAGATTGAACATCTCAAATCCATGCTTGAATCTACTGAAATTGGAACTAGTAATGATGATTATTTGAAGCTAAAAATAGAGTACAAGATATTGAAGCATGAATTGAAGATTATAAATCTAAAATAAATTTGAGAAATGATCCTAATAAATTTGAATATAATTTGAAGATTAAGAATGCAAATCTTAAAGCAAGTCTAGAAAAGAAAACATCTACATTTGAAACATTGAAAGAAGATCATGAAGAACTTCATAAGTACAATATTATTGTGAAAGGTGAATTAACTTAGTGCAAGAAGTAGCTTGAGAAGCTTTATTCTAGCAAAGAAAAGCTTGATGATTCAATGTCAATATAGAGACCTACTTATGATAATACTGGTCTTGGTTATCTAATTAACATGTCTATGAAGAAACTTGAGATTAGATCAAATTAGAAAGAAAAAGGTAAATTTGATGATAAGATTGAATCTAGTCAATCTTCTAATAAATCCAAAGAAGTTGGACAAGACAAGGAAGTCAAAATTTTGGATGAACAAAAGCAAGTGGAATCTCCTAAGAAAACCAAGTATGAATTTAAAGGTAAGTGTTTTTCATGTAATGGAATAGGTCATATGAAAACAGATTGTACAAATAAGTCATTGAATCATGTTAAGAACTTTTATTGTTATAATTGTCATGGTATGGGTCATAAAGAAATTGATTGTATGAGACCTAAGTATGATGATGATAGAAGGAATAGTAGAATGTCTAAAAATACTAACCCTATACATAGAAGATGATATAAAGAAAGGACATCAAGTGAAGGAAGATCTTATGAAGATAGAAGACAAATCATGTGTTATAAGTGTAACAACTTAGGACACATTACTTGGAATTGTCATGCACTTGATGATCAATGAAATCTTAGAACTAGAGCACCAGTATGTTAGTTATGCAACAACTTTGGACATATATCAAAGTACTATAGAATGGATCAAAACTATGGAGATAGAAGGAATAGTGAAAGAAACTTTGGCAATATAAGGAATGATGGAAAGGATGTCAAAAATGATAGAAGGAAACATGAAAGGAACTCTAGAACTAACAAATACAATGAGGAAAAAAGAAACATTATTAGTGAACTTTGAGAAGAACTTAATGAGGCATTTGTAAAAGGAGTAGATATCTCAAAAGAAAAGATAGATGATGATAAGATAGGAAGATCAAAATTAGTTGTTGAGTTTGATTCAATTAAGTTGAATTAAGTTTGTTCACTTGATCAAAATTTGAGAACTTCACTGTGAGATCAAATTAGAGGTAGTGAAGTTGGGAAAAGTTGTATCCATTTAAGTTTAGATGGTATCTAAGCTCACTTGTAATTTTGAGCTTATCTAAACAAGTTATGAAGGAATTTAGAGTTACTGGTATTATAGAAAAGGTTAATTCTATAACAGAAGATGGAAACTATGTTTTTGCAAAGAATTTCATATAAAAAAGTTTAGTAGAGTTTTTTCACGATGGAAAATAGCTATGGAAAATTGCAGGTGGAATTTGAAGATTGGATAAATGATCTTGAACAGTTATTTGATTACGGAATATAATTGATAACTTTTTCATGTTTGCAAAGTATGCAATTAATGCAAGCTCAAGTTGATGAAATAAATGGAGTAAAAAATTTATTTTCACTTCATTATGAATTATTCAAAGTAGAGAGAATTTAGAAGCAACTTGTTAGAGTAATTTTGAAGCAAACCCTATTTTTGGAAAGAGGTATTTTATCTTTTTTCTGCAATTTTCTTTGGTAAAAGTTCATATTTGATAGAATCATGGATATGTTAGTAGTACACAATGTTGAGAATGGGGAAAAACCTAAGTTAAAGGTTGTTTTTGTGAAACCTAGTAAAGGAAATCGTAACTTAGTATTATCCATCACTTCGAACAATGTAGTATATCTTGAAGATGTAGGAAGTTATATTAATAGTAAGTTTGAGTCTATTGGTAGTGAATACATGAAAAAGGACATGGAATTAGTTTTCAATCATGACATGACTATGAAGTCCAAATTTGAATGTTTAAAGGAACTAAACCTATTCAAATATCATTTCTACTATGAATTAGACATAGATGAGTGGACACAGATCATATTAAATAGGATACATGATGGAAAACTATGGATACAAGATAGTGTAATTGATATCTTTGTCAACCTTATTCATGAGGTAACTAGTCTTAGTAAACAAGCCAGTGTACCTACAAGTTAGAAAATGGTCAAAAAGAAAGTTGAGAGTTATAGAAAAGCAATGTATAATGGAAACACTAAGGTGATCAACACCATCAAGCAAGATGATGTAAGATTTCTAAGTAGAATCATTGCCTACTCTATATGTGCAAACTCAAAGATTAATGAACAATCAGTTAGATTCATCTATGTAGCTTATAAGATATGTTTGGAGAAGGAGAAACTAAATCTTAGTGAAATTATAAGAATGCAACTCTTAGAGAACCTAGAAAAGATCAAGAGGACTAAGAATGGTGTATTTAGATTTCAGTCATTGATCAATAACATATTCTTTCACGTTCTCAAAATATTTTCATATTTATTAGTCACTAAGATAATGAGAAGTGATAGATGTACAATAAAGAAGATCATAGTAGTATGTAGAAGGCATCCTACAACTAAGATATTGGATAATGGAAGCTTGATAGTGAAAACATTTTAGAATGAAATGAGACAGAGATTCAGAATTGCAGATACAATTGTAGATAGATTCAAATAAGACATTTTCATTATGGTTGATATATATTATACTTATATAAAAGTAGTAGAACCTCAAAAAAAATTTCTTGATCCCTTGGGTTATGAATTGAATGATGATACAATAGTTAGTTATATTGATTTATTATTGAAATTAGAGAAAGATGAAGAAAAATATAGATTTGGATCTTTGATGAAATTACCTAGTCAGCTCATCAAGCAACCCTGGACAAGGAATCACACAAGAAGATAGAGTCTATTATGAATAAAGCCTTATCAGAGGCTAGTATGACTAAGATTGAGTTTGAGGTAGTTAGGAAAAATATGAAATAAGGCATACTAAATTTACAACCTTTTTTAGTATTTATTGTAGAGACATCTATATAGAAAAGCATTCCACATGAAACAATGTCATATGTGTAGCCTAGTGAGCTAAAGAGAAAATCTAAGAGATTTGTGGAATCTATGACCATAAAGATAGAAAGGGTCAAGCAACAAGCTACCAGACCAGGGAAAAGGAAAAAGAAATTGTTGACAATTGTTGAGTCTAGTGATGAAGATGAAGGGGAACAAGAGATTAAGCAATTAGAGAAGGTGACATAATCAAAGAAATTAGTAGAAAAATCTCGGCAACCCTGGAAGCCAAAGATAGAAAAGATTAACATAGCTATTGCTAATGAAGGTAAATTTGTTCATATGAACAAATTTTATGATTTGTCTAATAGTTTTGAGAAGGATCAGATTGATATCTCTATTGTGAGATACATCATAGAAAATAATCTGGAATTGAAGGATATTGAGGGTTTAGTAAATCAAAATGTCTATGATAGACTTATTTAGATGAAGGCTCCAGTAAGAGAAGAAAATTTAGAACTTCAGAAGTCTATGCTTAGAACTATTTGCAAGACTAATGATGAAAAAGAGATTAAGAGATTGTTGAATAATCTCGCACCTTACTTAAGAAATAAACTAAGACCATTTCTATTTATGGTGGGTGAGAAAGATAAATTAAGAAGTGAGATTATAGCATCTATAAGTCAGATGTTGATAGAATCAAAGATAACATCTCCTCCAGTAGCTGGAACTTTGTAAGTGTTAGTGAGCAATGACACTACAGAGATTGATCAAACCAATATTACCATTAGCATTGATACCAATCCATTTGAAGGTTATAAACCTAATGGACCTAATACTAAGGATATTGAAGACAAACTAAGGAAAATTGAAGAGGAGAAGAGGTTGCTTGAAGAAGGAAAAAAAAGAAAAAATTGAAGAGGTTACTTGAGAAGAAAAGAAAAGAAGAGGAAGAAAAGAAAAGAGTAGTAGAAGAAGAAATGAGAAGGAAAATAGAGGATTATGAGAAGAAGAGATTGGAAGAGAAGAGATAAAAGGAAAGAAAGGAAAGAGCCAAGAAGCAAAGGGAGGATGACACTAAACCTTCTAGTTCATATACTCCACTTTCACTTGCCATATTAGCATTTGATGATGATGATCAAACTAATTTGATCTCATCCCTATGAAAGCTTATTTAGAAGAATAAAATAGTAAAGAGCCTACAAAAAACCTTGATGGAGGTTACTGACAGCCTGAACAGTACTTTGGTAGTACAACACATAGAATTAGATCCTGAATAGAGGGCACAAGCAGTGCTCAAATAATTTGATGAAAAATTCACTAACTTTTTGAATGTTGCAGAAATAAAGGCACATATTTCACATGATGCTAACTTGTTTAGCACCATTTGTTAGAACATTAAAAATGATTTGGCTAGTCTTGATAGTTGTATCAAGGAACTTCAAAAATGTTAATAGGATGGGAAAATAATGAACATCATGTAATTTATCATAAAAATTGACTAAGGACATTAATAGTTAGGTAAAATAAAAAAATGAGTGAGCTAGAGGCTCTATCCAGCTAGATCCAACATCCATCTTGCAAAGTTGATGATTTTGAAGGACAAGTGGCTAGTATCCACAATGATATTAGGAAACTAGAACTTCAAAAGGAACAAATTTTGAAGAGGATATCAGATTTTAGAGAGTCTATTGCTTTGAATATATCTTTTATTGAGAAATAGAAGGACACCTATTCTAACTTTATTGTATTTAGATCTTAATGTAGTTGAGATTGCATCATATTCTTTATGTATAATTCTCACCTCTACTGAATCCACCAAGGAGGCATGGACTAAGGGTATGGATAATCTTAAGGAAAAGTTTGATGATTGTGTGAAGATCCTATCAGCTTAAGGAAGGACAACACTTTTGATAGTTTTGGAAAGTTTTGACATTTTGACCTTTGTCATTGATGTCAAAGGGGGAGAAGTACACATGAAAATTATTAAAATTTTTAAGGGTAGAAGTACATCTAAGGAAGATAAATATTGTAAAGTATATTGTAAGGGAGAGCATATGTAAAGATGGACAAATGTAATAGATGCAATGTTATTATACTATTTATGTAGTTTTTGTTACTTAGCCAATTTTCCCTATCTTGTTGCCATCAATGCCAAGGGGGGAGATTATTGAAAATTGGCTAAGAGAGATATGTAATTGTTGTCATTTATGGAAACATGATGTACATTCTTATAGGAAGCCTCAGAAATGAAGAGACTTAGCTTTTGGTAATTAGAAAATTGTCTAAGTATACAATTTGGTGTACAACAATGTATTATTTTGTTTATAACTTGTTGCTGATGTCATATTATGACTTGAAAGGTTAGATGGAGATAGTATACATGTTGGTGATGATGTGTATAACCTCAAAAATCTATACAAACTATATGAAATAGAGATAATTATATTTTAGCAAAATAGAACAATAGAATTGAAGGAAAGAATTGTTTTGTTTACAAAATAATTACTTGTCCAATTAGGGCCAACATCCTAGATGTTTACTCTAAGTAGAAATGTGGATTATGGTCTTAGCTGACCTAGCAAATTTTTTTGTAAAGGCATGGTATTTATGCAAAAGACATTTTGTGATGAAGGAAAAAAATTTGTGTGTGAATATTGTGATGTGTGAACTTAATATGAAAGCGATATATGTGAAGTTTTGTATAAGCCATTTTGTGATTCAAGATTGAGCTAAATATCAAAAATTAATCAAGGAAGAATATACAATTATTATATTTTGGAAGCTTGATTACTTGTTTGGGTAGTGAGCTCTTCTTGTAATTAGAAGTGCATGTTTGGGCAGTGAGCTCATCTTGCATTTACTATACCACAACTCCTAACAAGGATTCAAAATTTCCTAATAGGGATTCAAAATCTCCTATCAGGGATTGCTTATACTAAATTTTATCATTGACAACTAATAGGGTCCATCCTCTAACAAGGAACTTATATATCAGTATATTATCTAGTGGGTATCATCCCCATCAAGGTTTTCCCTTGGCCAAGGTTACCTTAGTTAACAAAACATGGTGTTATTAGTTATCTTTGTGTATTGTTACTGTTACTATTCAACATTACTTTATTGCTTTATTATGCATGGTTTAAAGTAATAAATAATATCAGTTGGTGACTAAAGTTTTTAGATTACTGATTCACCCCCCCTCTTAGTAATCCCTACTTTTAACATACTTTTCTTTTCTAATGAATATAATAACCTTGTTCCTATAATCTATAAATTTATATTTTTAAACTAATCTTGGATTAATACATTTTTTACCTCTATGTGACATGGCTCATGATTTGGTTGGCTCTCAAATTTGGTGTTCTCCCTTAATCACAAAACTACTTACCACGGGTTTTCTTTGGTCCTCGGTTCTTAGTCCTACCACCTTGCATGAAGACATAGGTGGATGTGGTGTAGTCTAAGTGGATTATTAGTGGCTCAATCCCTTCTTGATGGGTACTTAGTTCAATCTCTTTTCCTATTCACTCAAACTCATGCGTGATTCATTGGTCCACGTGGAGTGTTGTAAGGCCTTTCTAAAGTGTGGGCTCTAAATAACATACATGTACCTCCCTTCCCACATATATCCCTTATCACTAGAGTACATTTGATTCCTTCTCAAGTCTCATGTACAATTTTATATTCTTAGTTTTCTTCCTCCCATGCCCTTTTGACTTGGTTTTGTTCATACTTATAGTATGTAGGCCATTTTAGTCATGTCATTTAGAAGTTTAGTTATGTATATAATTTTAGTGTATTTAGGGATTTAGTATATCATTTGATTAATAGTTTGTATTGACTGATTATATATTTTAGTGACAAATTAGATAATGAAAAATTAATAAGTATTTAACTTATTAAATATATATTTTAGCAAATCATTTTGTAAATATTTAGGAAAATGATTAAATAGTTATTTTGTGATTGTAATTATAAATTACAATGATTTAGATAATTCTATCAATTTTTGTTACAATTGGGGCTATTATAGCTTCATTCTTCACAATTTGATATAATTCTTCCTTCATTGCTTGAATCTAATGATCATCTTTACATGCTTCATCTTCTCTCTTAGGTTTAACTTGATAAATCAAACATATCTCTTCATTAACTTTGTTTCTTTTCATCACACCTTTATCTTTGCTTACAATTATCTTCTCAGGAGGGTGATTCTTGTCACATTCCTATTTGGGGTGGGAGTTGACATCTCAACTCTTATCTCATCTCTAGGTTTAGAATTGTGCTCTCCTCTTTTCTCAATAGTCAACACATCATTTTGTAGATCATTGTTAGTCTCAAAGAAAACTTATGCATTTTCATGGTTAGCCTTTGGATAAACAATAGTTACCAAATCTATCTCTTCTATTACTTCATCTTTCTTAACCAATTCAAGCTCATCATCATAATCATTCAAGAATCTTTCCATACTTGCTTTAAATTCTTCATATTCATTTGCATACAAACAATTTCTATCTCTTCTAGGCTTGAACTTTCCTTTATAATTTTTTTCTCTTTTACAAATTTAGATGCATAATGATCAAATTCATCACAAGTCCAAAGTTTAAATATTTTCTTACCATCTTTTTCTCTTCTCACAAGAAGGTAAATACCTTGTTCAATTTCCTTGTGTTCATCAGATCTACTGCTACTAGCAAAATCTCTATGTGTGCTTGCACTCCTTATTAGATTAGGTCAAATTTTGAGGGCACTGAAAGCTATTTTTGTTCTTGCTAGATCTCTAGGCTATCTCAAATCTATTTTTGTAGCTTCTAATATTTTGAGCAATGTTTCCTTGGTAAAATACTTAGTGTAGGGTATCAATAGTTGAATCATCTAAGCTACTTTCTTTAATGGTGGCATCAAAATTTTCAAGATCTTCCATACTACCTCATCTTCTTTCTTGGTTCCACCATGAAACTAAATTCCTGCAACAATTTATGATTTTCTACCAATATAGCTTCTTAAAGATTCATCTTCCATCATTTTAGGTTCCTAAAATGTACATATCCAATTCTACAATCTAATTCTCTTTGCATATGTATCATCTTCAAAAGTAGATTCTAATTCTTTCCAAATTTCATGAGATGTTTGAAGTAAATTTATCTAACTATATTCATTGTCTAGAAGAGCTAATAGTAGAGCCTCTCTAGCTCTCATGTTACACATGAATAGATCTCTCTCTACTTCACTGCATTCTTCAAGTTTCTCTTCTTCAACAATTATCATCTCACTCTTTGTAAAGATCCAATAACCCAAACCCACACATAATAGATGAGTCTTCTTCCTCTCCTTCCAATGGTCATAGTTGGCCCCATAAAATCTAGGACTATCCTTTCTAAAAATATTTGGCATTGATCTCCCAAAGCTATTAAGCTTAAGCTCCAAGGACTTGATGCTCTTATACCAATTGTTAGAATATATAATCCACCAATATAATTGGGGTTGGGGTGCGGGCGGGGGGGGGGGGGGGGGTTGTGTGTGGTGTCGAATCAATTATCTAGCTAATATCACAATTATAAACCTTATTAAAATTTAACCATATGAGAAATATAATTAGAAACAAAAATAAGATACTCATGCATAATAACACTAGATATGTTAACTTGGGAAATCCTTGATCAGAGGGAAAACACTGGTGGGGATGGTACCCACAAGATGATGTATTAATATAAACATTCCTTGTTAGAGGATGGATCCTGTTAGGAGTCTAAGAATACAATCAATACATACAAGTCCCTATTAGGAGACTTTGAATACATGTTAGGAGATTCCAACTCTAGGAAGATAGCTAGACCTACTGCCCAAAAAACTTCAAGGATAAGACCAATGGATATACTATCAAAATGAACTCTATATTATTCCTTAGAATAATAGAATTGAAATGTAATTCCTTCCTCTTCCTCTATCTTGTCAACCAAACCTCTACTCCTTCTAATCTGATAACTAGATCAAAAAACTTGCATCCTATAATCCCTTGGATCACTTACACACATTTACCAAACCCTCTACTCATTTTCACAATTGCACTTTAAAAATGACTTGTGTTTATACCATATCTTCAAAATAATTCCTTGAGTTGGCCTTGAGGCTTTCTCAATTAATTATAATAAGATAATTAATTAATTATAATTACAATATCATTGTCAGCTCACAATCTATACAAAACTTCACATGTGTGATACTAGGGCTTGCACACTTGCTGATGTCACCAAAATACTATCCTCTATCATTGTATAACTATGCATCTTCTCATTACATCTTAGATGAAAGATAGTGAAAAAATATCAAGAATTGCTTTCCCAATGCTCTATTTCTACACTACTCTTTATAAATTAGGTACAACTTTCGTAAATCTTTGACTTAGACTTTGTGCAATGAACCACATCATTAGGAAATATTATAGAATACATTCATGTTTGTGAATAACTAGATAATCAAATCATTATAGGTATGACTATGATCTTTGTCTACTACTTAGCCAGACTTTTAAAAAATGGTACTATGTTGACATCAATGATAAACATAGTCATGAATGCTATATGTCAATACTATACAACACTTAGGATACTCCCCCAAAGTAGTATCATCAAAATTCATGCTAATAGATGATGTTCTCTTCATTTCAAATCCTCATCATCAAAAAAATTTGAAACTCATAGGAACACTCCTCTCTCTACTTCCCTTTTTCCTATGATTGACATTATTTGTTCACACTCTGCCTCTAAGTAAATACTCTTGTTCATTGACAAATGGTCATGAATTTTCTCAATCTTACACACATGGAAATCAATTGTTCACAACTTCTCCCCCATTGATATAGTTCACCATTTTCTCCCCATTAACATCAAGAATACTTCTTCTCCCATATACATAGGATATATCTTCTATGAAATATCTTCTCCATTATGTTAGAGAGTGTTTTCTTCTTCCCCAAGGAGAATATTTTATGTATACTCTTCCCCATTGAAATCAATGACAAATTTTTCATTATGTTAATCATCTTCTCCAAGTCTTAACCTGATCAAGTGGCCAAAGACACTATTCTATACCAACTACCAAGATTCCTTCATGAATTTGTTCATATTAGATACTCCCAACACTGGACTAATGCTTTCTCTACATCATTTATTTAAAAGTAGGTAGGGGCATAACCCCAAGAATACCTTGCAAACACTCAAATGTATCTTGAGGAAAAGGCTTTGTAAAGATATCTGCAATCTTCTATTTTGTAATTACATACTCCAATATGATTTCTTTCTCCATAATCTTTTCTTTAAAAATATAATACTTAATGTGTTTATGCTTAGTCTTAGAATACACAAGATTCTTAGACATACTCACTATAATTATGTTATCACAATGTATGGTAATAGGTTCTAAGAATTCTATTCCAATGTTCATTAACATCTGCTTCATCCATATGATCTGGTTGTAATTATTTTCTACTAATACATACTTTGCTTCTTCTATACTGTATGAAATATCATCTTTTTCTTTCCTAACAAAGAAACCAATCTTCCTCCAAGGAAAAATGCTCCACCATTAGTTCTTTTTATCTCATCCATATTTCCTACCCAATCTACATCAATATAAGCACACAAAGTAAAATCACTTGATCTATCAAACCATAGTCAAAAATTAGGTATACCCTTTAGATATTTAGATATCCTCTTTACTACTACATAATGTGATTTTGTAGTATTATCTTGAAATTTTGTACTATCCCAACTAAATTTTCTAAATTAGGTTTGGTGCAAGTCAAATATTATAAACCTCCAACCATAGACTTGTACTTCTTCTTGTCAACTATAGGTATCTCATCTTTTCTAGATAACTTGTGGCTAGTTATCATAGGTGTACCAACAATCTTAAAATTTTCTTAGCTAAATCTTTTCAATAAGTCACTCAAATACTTAGTTTGTGATAATAAAATACCATTAGTATTTTGTACAATCTGTAATTTTAGAAAAATTTCATCTCACCAATCATACTCATCTCAAATTCATTCTTCATCTGATCAACAAACTTATCACTTGCTTTGTCATTTCCTCCAAATATTATGTCATCCACAATATTAAAATGACCAAAAATTTATTCTCAATTTCTTTCAAATAAAAATTACTCTATGTTGTACCTTTAGAAAATCCCAAATTTTCCAAATATTTTTCCAATTTGGTGTATCATGGCCAAAATTTAAGGGGCAAAACACCATTTTTTTTTGGATAAGCTTAGGGTAATCATGTATGGACATTGATAAGTTGCAGATAGGATGATGAAATATTCAATATACAATGAAACCATGTAATTTTCTTCGAATGCAAACATCATAATGCTCATGCCCTGACAATGGAGTGCTAAATATTTTCTTAACTCTAGAATGTTCAACTAACATATTGAGATCGATATCTATGCTTATTCCAAATTTCACTTTGACATTTAAGTTTCACAACAAGAGTACTCATGACTATAGTTGGAATTATATTTAGTTTTGGATTGATAAGTGTTTTTGTCACTAATGCCAAATGGAGAGATTTTTGACATTATGGTCAAGTTTGTTTATTAGTGACTCACACTTAATTGATTAGAAGCTACCAAACTTATCTTACAGTTTACAGTATTAACCAAGAAATCTATTTACCACTAAGTTCTATAGTTTCTACCAAGCTTCAGAATATGATTTTAGTTCACACCAAATAGTATCTATTGATTTCATCATTGACAATGCAAATCAAGCTTCACAATACTAATTGAGTTGCATAGCGTCAACTGTGTTCTCTAGTATCTACCAAGTTTGTAGTATCAATGATATGAATCTAGTGTTGACCGAGCCAAGTAATGTAAACCAAGTGATTCAATTTATATCGATCTCACAATGTTAGTGTTGAATAAGCCATGCATTGTTAACCAAGTGATTCAATTTATATGCCTAGTTTCACAGTGTTCACTAAGTCACTAGTGCTATTAGAGTTTAAACTACATGGAAGTGATTAGTATGAACCAAGCTTCTATGTCTACCGAGAGAATGACAATACTAAGTGTTGATAATAGTTGCCGAGTATCATAACCTCATTGAGTTTTTCTTCAGAACCTAAGTAGCAACAATTGAGCTAACTTTTTGGATTGTGGTTAAACTTATATTGTAGCTGACTTTGTTGAATTGTATTTTGGATTGGTATTTATGTCAAATATTGTATCACATCCAAATATGACAATTTTAATTAGAAGAAAGCACATAAGTGGAAGTACAAATTAAGAAGGCTACAAGAAGTATATGGGATGACAAAGATTTATCTATCACAACAAGGTGATCTTTACATTTCAAAGGAATCTCAACCAGCAAATCAAAGTTACAAATCAAAGATCAACCACTGATTCATCCTAATAGGTGTATCAACTAAATCCTTTAATAGGGTAGACTTAATAGTCTTTTTCAAATCTCTTTACCGAGTGCATACTTCATTGTGTGTTTTTTAAATCCTTTCACAAGGTGGACCTAGCAGTCCTTATTGCTCCTAATAGGGCATATCATCATAAGTGATCAATTATAAGCCTTAACCAACCAACTTTATACTGAAATACTAAATTTTGTGGGTATCATCCCCACACCAGTTTTAATTTCTATTTAGAAGGTTTCTAGGTCACCATATTTTGTGTCAAAGTGTTATGAATGCTTTAATGCTTTCATTCTTTCATGCATGCAATTACATCAACATATTATATGAAGGATTAATTGATGAAATAAGTTGAAGTTTTATTGGTTCCTAATTCACCTTTCCCTCTTAGTAACCTTGTCTTCCTCATATTTCCAATAATTAAATACTAATATGAACTAGATTCCTGGATTCTCACAAATAAGAATTGTTGTGATGTTTTTAGTTTTTTGAGAAAACAATATTTCCTTGCCCTCCTTTTTAGAACCCATCTAATCACTTTCTAAGATGTATTAACTCAAATTTTGACAAAGGGAAAGCTACACAGAAAGGATCAATGAGATTTCATGTACTTTATACATCCTCAATCTTAATTTGATGTTGTGAATCTTACAATTCATTAAAAGGTGTTTTTTTCATGAAGATTACATTTTTGTTCATGTGATTAGATCAAGAGATCAAATGACCCTTTCAAAAAAATTACAACAATCCAAGCTACCCAAACTCTCATGGAGAAGTGCCAACACTCTAAGAAACATTAGGCAACAGAGGCTAGAGTACATGAAATATCACAAAATGTGAGCTTTCTTGTTTTGAATCTTACTACTCTAATATTGAAGGAAATGAATTTGTAGAAGCATTTTGTGATTTAAGGTTTTGATTTGTAGAGAGGAATGGTGTTGGATTAAGGGGGTAACCAAGCTAGTTTCTTGATGTAGTGTTACATTTTAACACATAGATCATTTATTAATATGAGCAAAGATGCTAGGTATTATTGGCTCAGGCTTATCATCTAAATTTTTCTCACAATTTTTATCAGAACCATCTACTTGAATCTTGGTACATCCTTATATAATTCCATATTGGTAAGAATTCATTTTCATGTCACCTATGAGATTTTTAAGGACATATTTTTTGTGCTACTCAAAATTTTCACTTAAACATGTTGTACAACATGTGTTCAGGCTAGAGGAGCTAGCACTTCCTTCATTTTTGGCTTTGTTGCTTTTATGTCTATTAGAGGCTTCCCATATTTTGTTGAAGATATGGAGGTAAATTCATGTGCTAAAGATTAAAGCTTTGATGTTTTCATTGCTTGGGTGAACTAAATGGAATTATCTTCAACTAGATCATTATGGATTGTGGAAATTTCATGATTCTAAATGGAATTGTTACTTTTATTGTGTGATGTAGGTATATTAGTGCAAGAAAGGATGAATGGACATTATGGAGTTGTGGTTTTTGTGATGGGTAATACTCTATGAGGGATTCCATATTTTGTTATGATTTCAATAATATTAGGGACAGTTTGTTATTGCATGGTTAGGCTACATCATGGGTTGAACTACTATGCCTTTTTTGTTTTTTTACCTATATGCAAGTGTTATAGTGCTGGAAAGTCTCATGATGGCCATAGTTAGTGTTGTGCCTAACTTCCTAATGGTTATTATTGCTGGTGCTTGCATTCAGGTAATTACTTTCTATTCTTGCTTTCTATATATTTTTTGTTCTTGATAAAAAATCCTCAAAAAAATATCAAGGAAATAAGATCAAAAGATCTTCCATTATAAAGTTGGAAAAGACTAAACTAATATGGAACTTAATTTTTGGATTTAATTGTGTATGTTTTTTAGTATTTTTTCAAATCATATTCCATGGTCTGTCATTAGGAAAGAGAAGGATGGTAAAGAAAGAAATACATGTTTGAAGACTTGAGAGAAAATTTAACTAAACAATTGATACCCATGGCCTAACCTCCTATATCATGAGCTATATCACTATTAGCCATTAGAAAAATCCATTCTATGTTGTCTACTTATTCATCTTTATCATCATTATTTTCATGCTAAGGATTGATCATCTTGACTATGTTATGATGATCAAGATTTTAAGTGCATTTCAAGAATATCAGGATAAAAAAACAAAAGAACCAATTTCAGCAAGTTTATTATTCTCCAAATCTAGTGGCCCCATTTAGATCCTCTATATATTTGAGGAAGGATGTATACTACCTTTTGATTGATTGTAATGCTAGAAATTTTCCTATCCAACCATGGAAATCTTTCTAAAATTCTTCTTGCCATCTGCTTTGAGTATTTGTTTATTTATGGTTCGATCTTATGGTCCAACTTTAAAGATTCACAAAATAAGTGTTTGGATCCTTGCCCCTTTTTAAACATCTAGGAAATACTAAATTCTAAATACATTCCTCACATTAGTGTATATAGTTAGTGCCAAAGATTAAACATCTTTTACAAGCTAGCTATTGAGGATTTTGCCCATCATTTATTTTCCTTGTAATTAATTTTCCCTCCTAAATAGAGCTAAGAAATATCTATAAAAGTTTATTATAACCCTCTTTTTAGGGAATGTTCATGCTGGTATCAAGATATTTTATAATTCCAAAGGAAATTCCAAAGCCTATGTGGTGATATGCCATATCTTACATTAGTTTCCACTATTGGGCATTGTAGGTAAGAAAACCTTTCCTAACATTATTATGATGCATAATTTCCAATTGAACAAAATTTTCACTTTAAAAACTATAGAATCCCTCCATATATGTGTTGGCTTATAAAATAAAATAAATAGAAAAAATATTTTATGAGATTTTTTGAAATGGGTATCTTTGACAATTTAACAAGGTCAGTACCGAAGCAATTTGTTAGGTCTAGAATTTGATAATCAATATCCTTACTATCCCAAGATATTAGGCAAATATGTGGTTTCCACAATATTTCAAATAGATATTAAAAACTCAAAATGGTGGGATCTTTCAGTGATATTGAACATGATTATTATTTATAGGTGTAAGAATTTTCCTTAGGGCAGTAATCAGAATGACGATATATTCATTCAATATGCCATATGAAAGTACACTAGGAGTGCCTATATATAAAGGCCTCTGGAGAGCTTCTAGAATGCATAGAAGTTATCAACATGATAAGTCATACAACTAGGCACATGTCCACCAGATATGGGTTATCTTCCATTAGGCACGTGAGTAAGTGTGATGATGAGAGGATAAGCCTACAATTATGCAGTATGAAAATTAATGTTGTAGACAACATGTGCTAAAATGGGAGTGCAAATAACTATGTTGTCTACATGACAACTCAATGAATGATGCAAACTCAAATGTTGTAGACACCCTGTGCTGAATTAGAGTTGTGTACTTCTGTGTTGTCAATATGACAACTCATGAGAGTACACAAACTCCTAAGTGTCTCACCTAAATAAATAATAAACTAATGCAATATAATAATATAATGCATTAACCTAAGTAAACTTAAGTAAAGTTTAAATAGTAAATACTTATTTACACCAACACCCCTACTTAAGTGCAACTTAGGGGAATGTGCTCAAGTTCATAAAATCTAGGATAAAATGCATGATGGGTCCTAGTTGTTAAGCCATGTTAGGTACCCATGTACATAATGAAATGCAATCTCTCATAAAGTAGAGAAAGAGGTAAAACCTCATGGTAAAAACCCTCCCCCAAAAAGAGAGATGCAAAAAAGTAGATGCATGGGTGGATGGAGTAATCAAGACCCCCTCATTATGACATACATCAAGTATATACAATAGAGAAATGTGAGAAGAGGAAGAGAGATAGTATAGACTCCCCCATCAAAGAACAATGCTGAATAGTTTCTGCTCCAATGTAGAAGCTGATTTAAGACTATAGAATAGTGTTTCTCCCCTTTAGAAGAAACAAAACCCTAGGTACAAGTGAGATGCTTCTACTGTGTGTGGAAAGAATCCCAATGATCAATGATGCCTCTGAAACTTGTTTAACTGTCCCTATGAAGGATGAATGTAGAACCTATCCCAAAGAACATACTATCTCCTCAACTGATAAAGAGACCTCCTGCAATTGTTGTTCATAAGCATCCACAATCATATCAACATATAAGGATCGATCATGTAGAGAATGGACATGAGGGTTAGAGTGAGCCCTTGCAACAACTGAAGAAGGATCTTCCCCATCAAAGAGAAGATGTATATCATCATTTATGTCCCCAAAATTTGCTATGTGTGACTCCACAAAAAAACTTGAAATATCTGCTATGTAGTCATCCTCTATTGTTGGATCTAGAAGACTGGGTGTACTCTACTTGGCCGAACCTATCATTGTGGCTATGTATGCATGTGGAGTATGCTGATTTCATGACCTCTCACTACAACTATCAATAGAACCCCACATGTCTAAATTTGTTAAAGCACTATCATTGGTGTCACTATTAGTTTCCAGAAGGTATGATGTGTGGAGAGGATTAGAGGATAAGCTAGGTGAACTTTCCTCAAAGTGTACATCCTTCTCCATAAAATCTAATGTGTCTCAGGATCCATAAGTCTATATGCCTTCACACCATCTTCATATCTAATGAAAGTACAAGGCTGAGGTGGTGGTGCCTTGCATCCCCTCAAAGATATGTTTGCCCATGCTAGAGAACTGAAGACTATGAAGTGTGTCATAACTAGTTTTCTGCCACACCATGCCTCAAAAGGAGTCTTGCCATCTAAGGCAGGATGAGGAGACCTATTAAATATATGATTGGCACTGATAATTGCTTCAACTTCAAGTGTAGGATTAAGAGACTTGGCTTGTATCATGCAAATTGCCATAGACTTAAGAGTTCTAACCTTAATGCTGCAACATTTGTCTTGTGTGGACTGAATGCTAGTCTATTATGAAGATCAATACACTCAAGTTTGCAAAGGTCTTTAAGTCTTTTGTTAACATATCTACTTTCATTGTTCATCCTTAGAACTTTGATGACTTTCCTTGGTTTCTATTCAACATGAGCCTTGAAGGCTAGAAAATTTTCCAACACTTCATTCTTGTTATGAAGAAAGTAGACCCAAGTATACCTTGAAAAGTCATCAATGAAAGTAAGTATGTAGTGACCTTGGCTGATTGATGTCATTGCAAAAGGATCTTCTAATACCATGTGAACCAACTGAAGAACAACCGGTGTTCTTGAAGACTTTCCTTTATGTAAATTTTCCTCTAGATGCATATCCACTGAACTTTCTGAACAGTCACCTGTGGAAAAGTTGATTGTAGGTAGACCTTTGACCATTTTTTTTGTGCAAAGTTGTTGAAGATAGCAGAAGGCAAGATGACCAAACCACTCATGCCTTAATTTGGATTGCTAATTGGATTGAGTCAACAAGGCTTGTAAAGGAGAATTAGGCACAAAGTGGGAGAAAGAATAAAACATTTTTTCATGATTAACTTCCCCATTGCAACCGAGGAATCATCTTTTAGACTATGCACCTTTACTGAGTCAGGAAGGAACTCAACTTTATGACCATCTCCAAGGTGAGTGATTTAGTAAATCGAGAGGAGATTAGAACTTAGGTTGGGAACATAGAGAAAATATTTCAACTCTCCATTTTCCATCTCCATATTTCCTTTCCCTTCAACTTCCATTTTTGTATCATCTCCCACAAAGATGTGCAGTACCTTTGACCAGTTCAATGAAGAAAAATCCCCTTTTGAAGAACCCATATGAAATGAGGCTCTTGAGTCAAGAATCCATTCCTTTGAAGAATTTGAATTTTCCATGAGTGCTTGTCCTTTGTCCTTTGAATCTAATGAAGACCCTTTCTTTTCGTAAGCATTAGGCAATGGAACATTATGTTTCTTCATGATGTTGGTCAACTCATCAATCTTTTTATGATAACACTCATGTTCTTCATGACCCAACTTCTTGCAATAAGCACACTTTTTCTTGTCCTTATTATTGTCTCCCTTCTTATTTGAACTCAAAGAAGACTTTTCTTGTTGATTTGATTATGGTGTTGCCTTTTCTGCATCCTATAATTTATTCTTCCACTTCTTATTCTTTCCCTTTCCTTTATTTGAAGATTGACCAGCTGAAAGTTGAGAACCCTCATTATTGGTCACCAATGCCTTAGACTTAGGTGAAATAAGAATCCCCATTAATTTCAACTTCTTTTCTTCTTTATCCAATAGATTAACATAATCATCAAAAAAGACTTTATGATAGGAAGACCCTAAAGTAGTCTTTGAGGTGTTATAAGTAGAAAAAAATGTGGAGTACTTAGATGGAAACTTGTTATGTATGAGATAGATCAATCTATCATCTTTGATAGGACTCCCATAATCAATAAGCTTTGTCCTTAGTTCATTCACCTTAATGATGAAATCTTGTATAGAATCAAATGACTTAGGATCTAAGGATACAAGCTCATCTTCAATTTTGAAAACATCCTCTTCAAATAATTTACCATATAGATTTTGGAGGGTATCCCAAGCTTCCTTGGATGTATGAGACTTTTAAATCTAATATACAATCTTGTCTTCAACCCCTAAACAAATATCACCTAGGGATTTCCTATATGCTTGTACCTAGGTAGAGATTTCATTGCTAGATACATGATCACCTGTTAGTTTAGGAAGGGTATCGTCTATATATTGAGAAACTCCTTTATGCATTAGATGACACCACATTTTAAACGACCATGTAGCATAGTTATGTGAAGTTAATTTTGGAAAATTAAAATGTCCCATGATGCAAAAGATGAAAGAAAACTGTAGAAAAAAACTACATAACACCAAGAACACCCTTCTTTTCACTAAATCAAGAAACCCCCCCCCCCCAAAAAAAGATGCATTGGGCACTTTATATGTAGTGTGATTACAATGGCCACTTGCCAATTTTGGCCTTTGTGGATTTCTAATTTTTCTTTTTACAACCTCCTTATGGAGTTCAACATTGGAACATTACAATGTATCTCAAATATACAATGTTGAAGATATATCAAAGTATTACAATGTAGAAAATGACCTAATTCTAAAAGTAAAAATTTTGTCCACACAACCCTATAATCTAATTGTAGGTTTGGAAAGTAGACACAAAATAATGCACTTTCATAAAAACAAAACCTGTTTTCATGTCTAGATGAGCTTGTACAGAGTATTTGATGTTGCAAAATATAGGATTGAATAGGTATAGTCACCAAAAGACACGAATTTTGACAAATCCATGCACCAAAACTAGAAAAGAGTTACACCACTAAATTTTTTAGAAAATTATACCCAATTTCAAAAAAAATCACACTTGATTTGGAGTTCAAATGACTGATATATGGCCTCCCAAAGTCAAATTGTACAATCAAAAATTAATCTAGAGAGGGGTTGAATCAGTAAAAGATGGAGTTAGATTTGATAGTCATACGACCATCACATGAGTTGAAATTTTTCCCTAGGATGACAGTTAGACATTTGTCAAATTTAGGCTCGCAAAATTGATGATGTCAATAAATGTCAACCCTGTGATGACATTAGCATGACATCATGATGATGTTAGCTTGTACAGACTCATATAGACTACCATGTGTCTAATACAACTATTTAGCTGGCAAAATGACATATAATAGGGAGTTGATATGGATTTTGGAGCTGACATGTGTGATAGGCAGGTAGGCGTGGATTGGTCCATGTGTTGGGTGCTTGATATTCCACGTGGAGGACTGTTATTAGCATTGCATGGTTGCCTTCAAATATGGTCTGTGCGGCAGATAGGAAAGACATGGTCTATTGTTCCCAAAAAAATGAAGTCACTGTGAAACTTTATCGTCACTAAAAACTTTTAACTTTGCCACTAGAAAAAATGTGTCGAAAATGTCTCTCCATCGCACCAGAAAGTATTTTCGTAGGTGCCAGACTTCAATTTAACTGGCGATAGGGAGTATTTGACTGTGCCAAGATTCCCTTGCAATTGTTAGAATGTTTAAATTGGTGGTCATGGAACTAAAAATGGATGTCAAAAGTCATGTATTTATCCCACATTGGTGGTAAAACACTCATGCAAAGTGTTTATAAACTGCATTACACAAATTGTGTATAAAAATGCCACGTGGAAGGGGCCCTGGCTGGTCATCGATAAATATAGAGATGGCTGAAATTGTGTAGTCTGGTTGCTCTGTATGCCAAGTTCCAATTGTGGCTTGCTTGGCCTATCCAGTGAGGGCAATGTATTAGAATTGTATGCCCACTTTTGGTTGCCATCCAGAGGTACAAATGTCATATTTTAAAGAATATTCTACTGAATATTCTCTATAGGGTTGGGGTGTGATTGCTCGATTCTAGAAAAAAAAAATCTCTGTTAGCCCGACGAGGTGAATTTTTTTTTAAAAATACCCACAAATTTGGAAAAAAGCAGAGAATTATCAGATCCAATTTTTTAAAAATAGATCTGAAAATGACCATAACTAGTTTGTAAATTGGTGCCTTCAGGTGCTGGTTTGCAAAAAATATTGCCTCATGATCAACTTTAGCCTAGCATAGGTGAATTTATAGTCAATCTTCACTGAATCAATGTTCTAGATGCAATGACAAGGTTTGATTTGGCTCTAGATGCTCCCAATTTCTACAGATTCTCTAGATTTGAGTCGAGGTGTTGAAGCATGAATGGTCTCAAACAGCTATGTGAAGAGAATTTCCTCAAGCTTTGATACCATGTATGAATTTTCCTTAGGTAGAGTTCACCCAAGACCAAGGAACTCAAACACAAGCACAATAGTAGACCAGAAACAATATGATCAGAATGATGATATATTCATTCAATGTGCCATATGAAAGTACACTAGGAGTGCCTGTATATAAAGGCCTCTGGAGAGCTTCTAGAATGCATAGAAGTTAGCAACATGATAAGTCATACAAC
Source organism: Cupressus sempervirens (assembly GCA_028749045.1). Taxonomy (NCBI): domain Eukaryota; kingdom Viridiplantae; phylum Streptophyta; class Pinopsida; order Cupressales; family Cupressaceae; genus Cupressus; species Cupressus sempervirens. The sequence continues at coordinate 160,817,925 of CM053788.1, read as the reverse complement.
TAGGCACATGTCCACTAGATATGAGTTATCCTCCATTAAGCATAGTAGTAAGTACAATGATGAGAGGATACGCCTATAATGGTGTAGCACACAAATTAGTGTTGTAAAAAAATGTGCTAAAATGGGAGTGCAAATAACTATTTTGTCTACATGACAACTCAGTGAATGATGCAAACTCTATTGTTGTAGGCACCATGTGCTGAATTAGAGTTGCGTACTTTTGTGTTGTCAACATGACAACTCATGAGAGTACACAAACTCCTAAGTGTCTCCCCTAAATAAATAATAAAATAATGCATTAACCTAAGTAAACTTAAGTAAAGTGTAAATAGTAAATACTTATTTACACCAACAATAGGATTATATTCTTCATAATGATCAAGATTAGTGAAGATGTGACTCCATGGATCAGATGTTATTTTGAAAGGAGGGCTTTCAAAAGAAAATAAAATAGATCATAAAAAAATGGAAAAGGAGCTACTCAATCTCATCCTTGTTTAAATTTTCTGCTCTCATTGAGTAACCTTATGTACTAGAGTAGTGGAAGATAGAGAAAAATTGCAAATTAGAACAAGTAGATGATTTGTATGAATTCTTATAATAAATGATGAATTGGTGGATTGCATGTATGATATGATTCGAGTGCCACCTAGAGAGAATATGTATATTATATTATAAATATTATAGGTTGGAAACTTAGAAGTGGCTAAGATGACACTCAAGAGTCTTCCTACATCATGTATTAAAGAATTCACTTGATTTTCATTAATGTGTAAAATGTGAAATTTAAATAGGTGATTGTATTAATTATGAATGAACAAATTTTTTTATACTATCCTTTTTAAAATTAGTCTTTCTTAACATTTTTCTTGAATTTTGTCCAAGCATATGAACTATGAGTAGAAATAATAGCTGATATACCATAATTGAAATTGGGCTATTTGTATGGTACGAGTGCCTCTTATTGTGTTTATTACATTATTAACTATATAGGAACAAATCCAAGTTTAATTAGGGATTTAATGCAAATGCCACTAGTTTAACAATAGTCTTAGGTTTAATGTTTGGGAGAAAATTGGGGATTTTATGTGAATGCCATGGGTTTATTACATTATTAACTACAATCTCAAATTTAATTGAGTTTAAAGGCCACCAACAATAGTCCATGAATGGGGGTTTTATAAAAAGGTCCTGAGTTGAAATGACATTTATATGAAACTATAAGTTGTGTTGATATGTGTTTGTTTAGGTCTTGAAGCCATAAAAAGATTAATAAAATAGTATTAAATTTTAAAAAAAGAAACCCTACCTTTTAAAATGAAAGAAAACCTACACACGAAGATCATAAAATATAGATCTAATAAGTAGATTACCTAGAAGATGAAGAATTCTGTCTATTCTTGTTCCTCTATTTTTGCCACCTCCTCTCTATAAAATTTATCAAAAGAAGAACTATCTTTGTTATCAAAAGAGATGAAAAAGTGTGTTGAAATGACCCTAATCTTTTTTTATCCCAATAATGGGGGAGAATGGACTATTCTTTTAACAATTGCAAACAATTAGATCAAATAAAAATGATTTCATATTGTGGGTATGGGCAGAAAACTAAAAAGATTTCAATTTTAGTGACAATCTATAGACACTGCAAATAATTAGATCAAATAAATGGAAACAATTACAATGGTTGAAAGGAAATAAACATTCTTCATGGTGAAATACAATCTTGCAAATCAATACACAAATCTCACAAATACAACAACCAATATGCCAATACAGGAAATATAATAGTCAATATGCAAATCTCACAAATGCTAAGCCAAATGGATGAACTATGAGATAAGGGATGCAACAATGCTCTAGTTCAATTTAAATTAATAGATATTGCCAGCTTTTAGTCATCTACCTAACCCAAATGCTCAATTGTCAGTCCCCAACCACATGGTCAATTCCCCTTCAACACCATTGAGTAGGTAACCACAACTAAGCAACAAATTGTGATTAAGAGTTGCAACTCATCTATTTCATGCTACAGTTAACACAACATTTTTTGGTGAACAATGTCCAATTTCTTAATGAAGAAAAAATTGGACACTCATGTTAGGTGTACTAACATGAGTGGACTAACACCATTAAACTACAATCATATTGGTTAATAGGGAGGATGGGATTGCTTCGTCATGCTTCACCATGGACAATTTGGGTGGAGATTAGGTAGTCCTCATGTGTAGTATGAAGGGGATGGTGACATATTGGGGAGTGGACCTAAACAAAAAGGACACTCTCCCAATGATTCATTTAGTTTATAATTTTTTATGTTGATATATAATACTTGGTTCCCATCCCCATTTGTTTAGTGTGATGCCTTGATGATATTCTATTATTCTTGGTTATTTTTTTTGAATGTCACTTATTTACAAAAGTCCTAGTCATGGATTTTGTTATAAGTTAGCCTCCTTTTTAAACTTTGGTATTGTTATGCTCAATGTATCATGGTATTATTTCAAATTTAATTTTTTTCTATTTAGAAGATCTCGAGGAATATTTTATTGGACTGTATTACAAGTTTGATTGTGAATTATTTTTCTCCACTCTCATACAAAATCTAGAGAGTTGGAGATCTACTTACGGGATTATATCTTATTCCTTTGTGTTATGATGTCTATATAGCTTTATCTTCTCTACTCAACTATAGTGTTATAAATCTTATTTTGGTAGTAGTTTGATGTTATTCTTTGTATATTTTTAATCTATAGGTTTGTTAATGCTTACAAATTTCAAAAGTTTAACCCATAAGATACATTTACATAGGATCAAATATATGTTTCCAAATGATGAATAAATTCATATATGTAATTGCTTATTATTTAAACATATTGAATCATTTTCCATACATACATATGAACTATTGCAATACAATAACATTTATTTCCATTGTATCAAAATACATAACAAGGAACCTTACAATGAAATCACTTAAGTCTACATTGAACAATTATTATGATGATTCTCTCACATGAGAAATCTTTAAGGTTTACCTATTGATTGATACATGAATCTACATTAAAAAAAGTAACTTAATTACATAACTTCAACATGGACTCCACAACAATGGATATTCCTTTACATGATACTATTTCTTCCCTTTCTATACAACTATGGAAATGGTAAAATCTTTCTCTTCCAATGCCAACTATATGGATCGTATCAAATCTCAATTGACACATTCACACTAATATACAATAGGGTGTAAATCCTTTGCACATTACATAAGACAACAATGGAGATTTTTCTATCATAACACATTACAAAATGACATAGGAAGGATGGATTTCTTCAACTAAATAATACATCAACACAACACTTGATTCTTCAACAATATCAAGGGAAAAACACTAACTTCTTCATAGATCCCATTCTCACAAACTTACAAAAAAAACCATAAAACGAAGAATGATGGAGGCTCACCTCTCATCCTAGGCCTCCAAAGAGGCCACCCCCAAGCTAGGAGAAACAAGGCCCAAATGAGATACACACAAGAAACTTCTAATGCATGCAACACCATAATACAACACATTACAATCCCTCCCAAGGCTTGGATAATGATTCACCATTGGAATCATGAAAATAATGGGTGAAGGTGGGCTCTTCCAAAGAGGAGAGTGCCATATCCATATAACATATATCAAGCTACAATTACATTATGCCTCAACACTTCATCTACATTTCAAATATCTCTTCCAAATGATAATTCTTTAGTTCCCAATTAGTTTGATGTATTAGTAGGGATAAAAAGAAGTCTAGTTCATCTAACTTTCCTAGTTGAAGACATGGTGAGAAAATGCCTAGGAAAACCCCTAAAACCAAGAAGCCAAAGGTTGAAACTATACTAGACATTGATGAAAAGACTAGACATTAGGTAGTAGATGTTCTAAAGCTGGTAGCTGATAACAATTTAGATGAGATACTTCCTTAGGATTATGTTATGGAAAGACCACCCTTGGTCCCACCTCTAGGTCTACAAATGTGAATATATGGAGTGTTGGTAATTCTAAGATATCTCATTGTATATGGAAAGAAAAAGGGATAAGCAAGAACTCAAGCAATCCTTGCACAAAATTGAAAAATATATTGATGAACTTCAGTACCTAGATACAAAGAGTACCCAACCAAGAATAATTTTTGTAATTGATGTTACTTCTCCCACCAACAAGGGCTTCATTGAAGTAGGTGAAGGAAATTATTGTCAATGATCTCACCATTGTTGTTAGGGCTAATTATATGATGATCTATTGTGTTGATGACCTTGAAATACAAGAAAAGAAGTTGGAACACACTAAAAGAATTATTATGATGTGGAAGCTTCACCTAGAGAAACTTTGAGTTCCTTGGAAAAATGAACTAATCAACTTCCTAGCCATTCATAAAGCATGGAAAGAAACTGGTGGTGGTTCTCTTATGACCCAAGAATAAAATGTTGATGTTGTGAATTAGTTAGGGATCTAGGGGCCATGAGTCATAGTGGTTATATATCTATTTTTATTAATATTTTCTTAAGACTTGGATACTTTATAGTTAGTAACTCTTGAAGGTGTTAGTTTCTAAAACCTATTTGAAAGCTGAGCATGGCTATTTTACTTGTTTTTGGTTAGATCTCGGATCAACTCTTTTAACACATTAGTACCAATAATATTTCCTTTTTGATGCATAGTAATCATTTTTTTGTGGCATTTTGATAGTGAATTAATGATAGATAGTGATTAATAATATGGTTATTCTATGGTTATCATTCATATGATTGTATGGTTGTTTGAATTGGTTGTTTCATGTGGAATTCAATCTCTATGTGATGGCTTATTTTCATTAATCTTCTGAAGTAGCGCATGTATTTATCTTTATAGTTTAGTAGATCTGATTAGAAATTAAAATGGCATTTTGGTTTATGTCATGTGGCATAAGTTGTGGAGTAGTTATCCTTTGAATTTGCAACATTATTTTGTGTTTATAAGAAGATTCTTTTACTTCCTTATGTTATTTTAGGTTAAAAGAACCATTATTCAAAATTCTTTCATAATAAATTCTTTCCATGATCAATCTTTTAGAAAGGGAGATGTGATTTTAAATAGAGAGACAATTTTTTTTTTGAAGTGTTAACAAGATTTAGTTGTGGAAAGTTAATTTTTCATTTGTTATTAAGAGATTAAAACTCTCAAGAGGGAAATAAAATTGCTAACACAAATGTACTACTCTATATTAGCATCACATTCACATCAATACTGATCATAGAAAGTGTGCATTTAAACATTATATCATTACAATACAATGTTACACTTTGCTAAACAAGAAGTGTTCCATTATATCAAATTATTTAATCCCGGTGACCTTTCTACTTCATACTTTGCTAAATATTTTGAATTATCTTTTGCCACATGTGGGATAACATCTAGGATGTCATCCCAACATTGTCAAGAATTTTTTTTGGTAAACCAAAATGACTTTATTCTATACTTAGCTCTTTTTTGTTCATGTAAACTCTTACTAGTAAATTGCAATAACTTCATCCTTACATAGAAACTTTATGAGATTTTACCCATGTGACATATACATCATGTCCTTCCTTCTTATAAGTGCACATAAGCCCAAGTGTCTCTAGTGAATTGTGCTATAAAAAATAAGTTGACTATACATTGTTTTATCGATAGGTAGTTAGACATTTTTTGAATAAGTATGCTTCAAACTTATCTTTTCATTTTTCCTTCTCAAAGTAAGTTATATGTTTCCATAAATGAAAACCATAACATATCTCCTTATTCAAATTTCCAACAATATTCCCCATTGGAATTGATGGCAGTATATGGGGAGAATTGGTTAAGTGTCTAAAATTGCAAAATCTCAAAATTTGTGAAATACTTCACATGACCATCAAAATGTCAAAATGTGAATCATTTTTATTCCTTTACCATATTTTACATATATGCTCCCCCTTATATTATGTTAGTAAATAGTTTTGTCCTTCCAAAATTAAATAAAAAGATTGACTCAAGATGCCCAAATAGAAGAGCAATTTCCACTAACAATTGGAAATACTATCATGAGATTGATAGCTTTCCTTTGAATTGAGAGGTATAGCTCCCTCTTAGAAAGATATTCAGAGAATTTAAATAACTAGTTAACATAAAGGTTTTCTAGCATTTAACCATCACTTTTGATCCGTTAGGAATCTTGAAAAATGACTTGGAGAGAATTTAGATAATTAGGTTTTCTCAAACATATCCAGAATTCAGCTCAATCCAATGGTCGAATTAAACATTGTGGGCCCCGCAACATGACTATTTTTTTGACTACAAAATATTTGCATTGGTTGGTATGTTGACAGACCTACATCCAATCCTTTATAACTTTTTACCTTGGTCAAATATTGAAGATCTCTTTGGTGAAGATTTAGAAAACTTGATTTTGGGCAACATATCTAAAATTCAATCAGATCCAATTGTGGAGCTAAAAGTTATTCCCCCTTCATTGTTACTATTATTTTAATGCTGTCAGAAATCTGTGGTTATAGGCTGTATTAAAACTTATAATAGTATATACACCAATACCTACACATAAATAACATGTTGGAATTTAATTGTAAGTTTCATAAGAGCCTACTAATGCTAAGATGCCCATGCATGGCACAACTTTAGGATAATCAACTTCAACTGCATCTTTTATTAGCTGAATAATCTCCAGTGCTACCTCTCTTATTATCAGGTTTGGAGTGTCTTCAAGCTCACGCAAAGATATATGATCTCAAAATCACTAGCATATACAGATTCATGTTAGCCTACCTATTATGTCTCCACTGTAAATGTCCATATTCATTTACGAATTTATAAAGTGCTTGGAAAGCCAAAACATATTACTTATAATGAAATAAGGCCCGATTTTGAATTCATATCCTCCATTATCATCAATGCATCTTTCATGGTAGATAACAATGATTTCCTTTGACTTACATCTCATCTCATTATCCACCATCCTCTTTTGGCCTTGGGTCTTAGACTTGGAACCTTGAAACAAGATCTGAGTTTGATTTTGAATTTGAGCCAAAAATTACAACTACTGAATCTGGGCCATTGATCTGTGAACTGCATTCTTGAAACTGTCGATGAGCTTTGAACTTAAGAATGGTGGATTCTTTTCAGGCTTCACCATTTCAAATAAAATTTTGAAGCTCCCAATCTTGATTGAATCATAATGATTCTCAAACTTTTGATTGTCAGGGCTGAAACTAAAACTTTGAATTGAACACTGCATTTTGCATTGATTCCAACATGAACTTGAAGTTGAAGTTGAACTGACCTAAAACTTCAAATTCAACTTCAACCTCCCCATATGTGAATAGGAATGCTGAAAAATAGGAGAATCACTGGCCTTTTTTTAACATTTTGTGCTAATGACAGAACTTGAAGTTGAACTTGAATTGGCTAGAAGATTCAACTTCGACTTTGACACTCGAAAGTATATTATGAAATCACTGAACTTGAAGTTGAACTGACCCAAAGGTTCAACTTCAACTTCAACTTGGGAACTTCCATGACTTAAATGTTTTATTTTAAGGCTAAAGAAAAATATAAGTGTAACATATTATATTCCAACTTATATCTCCCTTTACATTGTTATACTATTAGTAGCACTCCCCCTTTGAAATTACTAACAAAGGTGCATCAAAAAGATATATACATGTCAAAATGTGTTGTTCTACCTTAATTTATTCATAATTTTGAATGGGTGGAAAGAAGTTTGATGAAATTTGCAAAGTCCTTTTTTAGTTTGGTGAATTCTTTATCCCAATTTTCTTTGACTACATCTTCTATGCTTATAAGAGTACAAAGTCCGTAGGATAGCACCTATGTTGCATCTAGGCTTGGATAAGAAAATTTGGCATATGAATCCTTTGCTTCTAAACAAGAATCCAACTACCTTTAGACAATATCATTCTTAAGTGTGTTATGTTCTCTCTATAGTGAGAAATTTTTAAGGATTATTACTCTATTTAGCTCAACTCATTATTGATTTGAGTGATTTTCTATTCAATTTCAAGGATATTTTTCTTTGGGTTCTTTAGCTCATCCAAAAATTTCTCCAACTCATTTTTTTTATCTCTAATTATTATGGAGATGTCATGGGAGTATTCTTGCACAAGCGCACATTTTGCATATAGATCCTTCCCTTTGTGGAATAGTTCCATCATTATTTAATGCATAGATCTAATGTTGTTAGATCATTCCTAACATTTCTACATACTGTATTGAATAGGATTTCATCATGAAATTCCTTTTCTCTTAGGTTTTATGCCTCTTGAAGTGTAGAAAAATGAGTACCAAAGGATTCCATAACCTTTTCTTCTCTCTCCTCAATAGTTCATTCACTTAATTGTATTGGAGAATGTAGTGCACTTAGTATCTTTTTAGTAGACAACTTTAATAGCCTTTGAGAATTCTTGCTCATCTTGCCAGATTCTTTTGCAATCTTTCAAATAGAGAATACTAACAACTCAATGTACTTTTGTATATCCATATTCCATCAAACATATTTGGAACATCTTGTGGAAACTTGCAAAAAGTGCTTCGAAGGGTAATTTTGAAGTACTTGCAGGGGAAGTCTCTACTACCTGAGGAGTGGTCTGTAAAATAGTGATTGGTCTCTTGATATTTGTTCAATCCTCCTTTGAAATTTAGGTTTTTTTTTTCTTGGTTAAATAGAAGTTTGAGATGGATGGCTACATATCCATCATATTTTATATTTTTTGTTCCTCTTCTCTCTTTTTTGCCTCCTCATCTGCTAATATTAAGGTGATTGTAAATGTTGTGGCCTCCTGCACAATATTTTTCCTTTTATCATATTCATCTTCTTCTAAACTAGAATAGTCTACAATATTGTCAATAACTGAATTACCAAAATTTAAATCTTACAAATTTGCAAATGGTTTCTCTAATGTGCTTGCATAGGAGTCCTTACTGGTGTCAATTGTTATTCTAGGCTCGCCTATGACTATATTTCCATCTTGTTGATCTAGTGCATTATCCTTAGTTTCCATAACAATATTGTCTTGTTGTCGATTCACTATTATAGTAAGCTCATTCATTACCTTCACTACTACTTCAGTTTCTTTTATTACCTCTTCATAGAGTCCTCCCATTATTTGTATAGTCCTTATTTTCTTTCCCAATAATGGCTCTAATATGCTTATAATGTCTTGAAAGTTTCTTTCAATTTATACTATGCAAAGTTTCTCTATGGAATATTCTCTCATCTTTTTATCTTCTTCAATTGCTCTCTTCTTCTTCTCCTTCAAACTTTATTAAATTTCATTTGGTATGTTTCCATGATTGCATATGAATTATTGTTTAAAATCTATCATGTATTTGATCTTGGAATTTTCCAATTGTCTCTTCTATACATGATCATACAATTCATAATAATTTTTTAAATGAGTCAAGTTACCATTTTTATGATTAGTTGATTCATTCTACCTATCTTAGGTTTCTAACTTTTCTTTATCTTTTAATTGCCCTATTCTTGTGTTGGTTTATCTTGTAGTTTCTCTTGTGGTGGAGAGATTTTATGTCTCATTTTCTTAACTAGTTTCTCTTCCTCTTCTCATTCTTTACTCTTCTTCCCAACATAAGTGGTTAATACCTCTGGTTTCTTCCTTGGTCTAGATCTAGTTTCCAATTCATTAATCCTCTTTAATATTTTAGGAGTTTGTTCATTTTTTCTTGTTAAATTATGACCTCAAGTGTCTATAGAACTGCTGGTGAAGATCTTGTTGATTTCCTTGTAGGTATGTCTAGTGTAAACTAAGCATCAACAATTTTGATTTCTTCTTTTTTTGTAGGTTAATCTATGGTAGCTAAAGGTACTATAGGTGTAGTAATTTTTGGTGGAGTGCTTGATGAATATGCCACTAACAAAGGTTGGACTAATCGAATGTTACTCTGTCCACTTGATTTAATTTCAAGAGTTGTTTGTTTTTCTTCTACATATTATTGCTTATTCATTTGTGTATCCTTTGGAATTTTTTATTAAATTTTCAACCTTCTTCCTAGCTTCCTTATACATTTTCAATTGATGTGCTTTGGCTAATCTTTCCTTATATGTACTCCATCTATCATCATTCTCATCAATATCATATTCCAATATCTCTTTAGCATACCCATCAATCATTTCCTTTGTTACCTCATGACCTAATGGTTCAACAAAAAAATTCTAGGTTCTATTGCATCCATGCATGTTTTTATCAATCGCCATCATGAAAAAAATTTCATCTTTGTACTAGTCCACAATAGCTTGGGAAGTTCTTATCCTCTTCTTCATCTCTGACCAAAATGATTTCATCATACTTGTTATGTTGTTGGTCATGTATTCCTCTAATTTTTTCCTATAATATTTGCTCACTCCATCTAGTACATTTACCATATTTCCATTCAGATGTAGGAATTGTAGTAAATATTTTTAAAACATGAAAGAAAAGAAAAGTGAGTAAAGATTCAAATCTAAAAGTTTCATAATTTTTCTTCCTTATCCTTTCAAGGTTGTCAAATAGTTGTTGTCTCAAAATCCCACAAATATTTACTTCCTTTATGTCCACACACATCTTATAAGAAAATTTTATGAATCTTATTGATACTATATCCTCTCTAGAGATGGAATTCATCCTATAATCCAAGATCCTACCAATAAATATTACATTAGTTTTCTTGATTGAACTCAACATATGCCTCTTTCATTCCATTTAGTTTCTATATTTTGTTGTAAAATTTTACATTTCTCATTCATGGATATTATGCTTTTTTTCTCAAGATTGTTACCTCATGTATTAGTTCATTAGTAATTTTAATAGGTTCGTTCCCAATCCAAAACATATTTTCATGTACATGGCTCAAAATGATTCTTGTTCATTCTTTATTCTCAAATTTGTGGTGAAATATGTAATCTGCAACCTTAAGTTGCCCTATGTGCTCAAACCTTCCTTAAATTTCTTATCTTCCTTATACACATTATCAAATTCACTCATTATATATGCAGTAAATGTATGCCCTAATGTCTTCCATAATCAAAACTACATCTAGTATTTGCAAAAATGATCCAACAAGGTCATCTTCTAAAAGTGCAATAGGGTTTCTCTTAAAGTTTGGCCTAGGTTTCTCCAAAATATAATGAACTAGTGAAGGATACATTTCCACAATATTTAGGTTCAAATTCAATTCAAATATTAACCTTAAAATAAAAAATACCAACGTTATCACAAATTTAGGGCTTTGTCAAAAATTTGATCAAATTGTTGCTCAAATGCTCCAAATCGCCTTTAACTTTTCTTGCTAACTCTTTACAATCTCCAAATGATAAAATGGTGTCCAAATTAATTAATGTGAACCCTCAAGTCCACCAAAATTCATGTCTACATTAATTTTTCAATTACACACAAATAAAAAAGTTGATACTCTATCCATTAGGCTAGATTTCTTTCCTATGATCACAGACAATCATATTTCCTTATGTGCTCTTACTTGTAGCTTCCTAAAAAAATTCTCATACTTTCCTTGAGTGCACAAAGATTTATCATTCCAATAAGAGATTTGATGAATATTTGGTATATCATCCCTTGTTCTATTCATAAAGATGATTGCTTAAGTTGATAAGGGGTTTTTTGATATAATTACTAATTTTGTATTTTTCTCTGATGTATCTATTGTCACTTAGGTTTGCACCCTTGTCGAAAGCCTATGCATGAGGACAACCAAGTGAAACATGGAAACAACCTCCAAGCTATGGGACTTGAACTGTGAGGTTGAGTCTCCAGAGAAGGCCGACTTCCTCTTACTATCAGGATGCACCTAACTACTCTTGGAGAGGAAAAGGGAGAAGGAGAGCATGAAAGAAAATCTACCTAATCTAATCTAAAGAGGTGATGCACCAAAATAGAGTGTTCAGACCAATCTCTGCCCATATATGCACTATTGAACCAGAATGAAACTAAGGATATACACATTCAGACTTGCTTTAATCTAATAATCACATGCAGATAAGAAAACCAAGATGAATGACACAAGGAAGAGAGATTCACTTATATTATCATTCATAAGTCAGTGAGATACAGTCATGCAGATTACTGATTTCCACAAAACACTAGTGGAGGCAAAGAGTTCTTGCACTTAACACCAATGGCTGAAAGAGATAAGGCATAAATCATGCAGTCCAAAGGCAAAGGGAATGTTACACTAGAATTGTAGAGCAACAACAAAGAACAACAGAGAATGATCGACCACATAAAATCTACAAAATTTGCCTTTATTGTGCAGCCATAACTGAGATTTTCCCTCCAAAACTATCCTGCAACCACTTCCATTAAGCCCTGTAAGGAACAATCATGGGGATCTAAAGAAATCTGATCTAAGTATAGCCTTTTGGTACCATGAAATCTGATTGTTAACTAAAACAAGGCCTTGAGAAGACAAAGACAACACCATAATTATCCTGATCAGGTAGATGGACCAACTGGGGGGGCGATGGAGTGTTCTTCCCTCATTCAACATTCATTCTGGTTTGGTTGGGATCGATCATAAATATCAAATCATGCAGAAAACCTGACCTCCTATCACTTTTGGTGCATGAATCAGTAGAGTCAACGAGTCAACTAAACTTTGCAAGCAGGACAATTCATGTACCAATGAGCTTACTTCTTTATGCCACCTTATGAGTCTTCGTGAGTTTGACCACATCTTAACTTTACTAACCATTCCATTTCCTCAAACTCCAATCGCGATAGTCACATTAACTACCAGCCGCTAACTATCAATGCCTTCACTGGACCCACTGGGACACATGTCACTTAGGCACTATGTCACTATGCATAATGTTCTCATAGTTTTCCATAGCGAGATAGCGCCCAACGTTGATTTCTTTAGATCTGATGATTGTGAAGACTTGATGTATACTGTGCTATCTCCTTAAGATTTTTGGGCCCAAAAAACACTATCAACACACTTGGCACAACCTGGCATCCTCATTTTAGCGAGATCTGGCCCCACTGATCCATGTGGCACAAGGGCACTATGGCGTTATGTGTATCATCCTCACAGCTTTTCATAGTGTAGTAGCACCTACCGTCGATCCAAATTGGTATCTACGATGCTCAAAACTCCATAGAACTATAAGCCAAGTTAGCTGGACTGACCAATGAGGTGCTCCCTATTGTACTCTGACTCGCCTGACAATCTTCCATAGAGGATGAGCTATAACATTACTTTTAGGAAGGGTGGGCCTATGATGTCAATTGAGATAGGTGTCGCCAAATCGCTTCCCCACATTATTTAATCTACTTGCATCTTGATAATGTGAGGAAGTGCCAACCCTCGATCCTTGAAGATCTGATGGTCATCAAAATCTATGTAGGACCACATACCTAGTCAATTGGATGGGCCAATAAGATCTACCTTCGTACTTTGACCTACCTGACAGCTGCCACGAAAGACAAGCCACTTGTTGATACCTTCTGAGAAGGTGGGCCCATGATATCAACTATTCCACATGTCACCAAGGTGTTATGTCACTATGGGTATATACTGTGCAACTTCCCATAGTGTGATAATGCCTACCATAGATGTTCCTTAATCTGGCGGTGAGCAAGATGGGTCTGTCCTGTTAGTGTATCAGCCAATAAGAACTAGCCATGTGCTAACTGTCTAACAAATCTTCGTTTGTGGTCTGCCGAGGGAAGTAGGACCCACACTTGCCTGATATCACCACAGTATCATTTTTTGATTGGGCACTATGTCGTTAATGGTGAGAAGCATGGATTTTCTAATAGCGCCATAGCACCCTTCGATGTTGTCACCTTGCTGCAGAATCACTTCTGACTTACAAATTGCTGACCCACCTGCCACACAACCAAAAGGCATTATGTCACTATGGGTAATCTCCTTGCATCTTTCCATAGCGACATAATGCCTATTGTCGATCTACTGAGATCTGACACTGGGGGCTTGCGGGCCCACCGAAACATTAACATGCACAGGGAAAGTAGAATCATAAGGTTAGCATTTAATTTTTTCAATATCCCTGGGATGTTTAAAACAATATTAAATTGGGAAGTGACCATTGGACAGGCTGGGCATACAAATTTGAATTTTAGGCGGGAGACAAAAAATGGCAACATTTCTGGTGACTCACAGGGGATGCTAGCCTACTACACATAAGACCAGTGGCCTGAAGCATCCATTGGGCTATAGAGTCATAAAATATGTAGATTTTGAGTACTATGAAGCCCTAACCCTACGTCTAAGAGGGGAACCCTAAAACCCCTATCTCTACAATTGGAACCAGAGACCAAAACTCCTTCTACAACTTTCAAAATTTTGAAAACCGGTTATCTAATAGAGAGATAGCCTGTGCTCATGCACTTCTTGGAAAGTAGGAAGCCAACAGAAAGAAAACTACTCTAATATGTACATGGAACCTAAAACCCTATCAGAAACATGTCTTAAGATAAATTACATTGATTGGGATGGGCAAAATTTCACCACTAGGCCTACTTAACTAGAAAGCATTAGCTTGTTTACAACTTTCAATTAGGTAGAGACCACTCCACAGTGTGTCAAATTTTGAATGTCTTCTTGGTTTTTCTCTATCTACGGCCCATTTCAGAACCAAATCTCCCTCCCTAAAGATCTTGACCCTAGCCCTTTTGTCAAAACTCTTTGTGACCTACTGCTGGTGTGTCTCTAGGGTTTGCATGGCCTGATTCCTTTTCTCTTCAGCTCTATCAATTCTGCCACTCTCACTATCATGGCATCATCTTCAATTAGTTCCAATCGATGAGCTAAATTTAGGGTTGGGAACTGCAATGAAATTGGAAGCCTTGCTTCTTTGCCATAAACTAACATAAATGGTGAATTCCCTATTGACCTTTTAGGCGTTATTCTGTCAGCCCACAGTGCAGTCTTCAATTTTTTATGCCAAAACCTCTGATTATCTTGTATTGTCCTTTTCATGATCCTGATCAGGTTCTTGTTGGAGGACTCAGCCAAACCATTACCCTGGGGGTAATAATTTGAGGATGTACTCAAATAGATATTATGGTCCACTGCCCATGCAAAAATCTAATATCCAACAAAAGATATTGCATTATCTAAAATAATAGTTAAAGGGGCGCCAAACTTGGTCACAATTCCATCAAGGAACTCCACAACCGAAGATTCTATGGCATCCTTCAATGCAACTGCCTTTTTCCATATAGTGAAGTAATTTGTAGCAGCTAAAATCCATTTGTGACATGAACTAGAAGGAGGATTAATAGGGCCTATGAAATCCAGTCCCCATTGGGCAAAAGGTTGATCCACTTGGATAGGATGAAGGGGAAGAGCTGCAAGCCTTTTCTTGCCAGAGAAGAAGGCACATTTTTTACACTTCCTTAGGTACCTATGACAATCATGAAACAAAGATGGTTAGTAATAACCAGCCCTCATGATCTTCATTGCAGTTGTCCTTGCTGAGAAGTGGTCACCATCAGGACCATCATGAAGCTCCTTGATCATTCTTTCATCTTGGTCTGTATCAAGGCATCTTAATAGGGCTCCATTAAAATCTTTTCTAAAAAGGATACCATCAACTTTGACATAAGGAATTGACTATAATCTATACTGTCTCCTTTTAGTTCTATCTAATCCTTGAGGGTATTCATTGCCTAATAAGAAACTCTTCATGTCATCCATTCAATTCCTTGGGTCACCATTTCTCACCTCTTGTTGCTCTGTCAATATCATAGCAGCCTCCTCATCAGGTTCCTAAGATGATAACATCTATTTACACAACCCCCTCCCTCTTACCAGCTTGGTAATTTTAATGTCAACATCATATTCCATTACCCTTGTAATACAACTAGCTCTTTTCTCACTAACATCTTTTCTCAAAAGGAAATCCTTCACACTGGTATGGGGTACTAACAAATGAATCTTATTATGAGATAGGAGGTGTCTAAATTTCTTTAAAGCTCTGATGACTTCAAGGGCTTGCTTCTCTACATAGCTATACTTATGTTCATATTCCTTAAGCCCTTCACTAAAGAAGGCTATGGGCTGCTCTTCATTCTTGTCATTTGCTTGAGTCAGGACAACAAAAATATTTGACTCACCACCTAAGGTATAAAGAATGAAATCCTTCTCAAAATTTGGATTCATGAGAGTAGGGGCTGAGGCTATGGCTGTCTTGATCTCTTCAAAACTTTCCTTCCCTCCCTTGGTCCATGCAAAGACTATACCTTTATTGAGCATAGCTATAAGAGGTTTCACCAGAGTAGCAAGATTAGGGATAAATCTTCTCACAAAATTTATCCTACCTAGGAAACTTTGTATCCCTTTCTTGTGTTTAGGAAGAGGAAGGCCAAGTATTTCTTTTGTTCTCTCTGGATCAATGGTTAAGCCATCCTTAGATACAATATGTCCTAATAATTTTACTTGGTTAGTAGCAAAGACACACTTGCTTGGGTTAAGGGAAACCCCAAACTCAATGCATCTTATGAATACCTATCTTAGATGATCAAAATGATCCTCCACATTCTTAGAATACACTATAATATCATCGAGGTAAACCAAGACAAACTTGTCAATCAATCTTTTGAAGGCCATCTCCATTGCCTTCTGAAATGTAGCACCTACATTGGTTATCCCAAATGGCATCTTACAATAAGAATAGGTACCCCATTTAGTGGTAAATGCAGTCTTGTACCTATCAAACTCTTTAACCAGTACTTGATTGTAACCAGAGAATCCATCAAGAAATGAGAATCTCTTTGAGCCATTGACTTTGGACAAAATCTGCTCCATAGAAGGGAGAGGATGGTGATCTTTAAGGGAAGCTTGGTTAAGGTCCCTAAAGTCCCCACACAATCTAATTTCTCTATTCTTCTTCCTAACATGGACGAGGTTTGCTACCCATGATGAGTTCTTGATAGTGAAAATTATATTGGCCTCAATCAACTTGGATAGCTCTTTTCTCATTAAGGGTTCAATCTTGGGATTCACTGGTCTCTATTTTTGTCTTACTGGTTTTACATCATCAATTAAATCTATGGTATGCTAAAACAACCTTGGGTCAAAGCCCTTTAAGTCATCATATGTCCAAGAAAATACATCATTAAATTCTTGACATAGATGAACAAAATTTTCTTGTTCAATTTCAGAACATATCTTACCCATGTTTAAGGACTTTCCATTAGCAATCATGACTAGAGTGTAGTCACTTTCATCAGCAGCTAGGTTCATGGCCCTGCATCTTTCTTGGTCATCAGGATTGAAAACACTTTCTACGGTAATGAGACCATTAGGAAATTTATAGGAACTGAGATGAATGATCTGATCACCATACTGATCCTGCAGTCTTGATTGATTCCTCTCTGAAAATTCTACCTCATTCTGCAAGAAGCTCACAATTTTCTCATCAGATTCAAACACTTGCCAATGGATGTTGTTATTAGGGATGGCAGTCCTTACTACCACTCTGATTTGTTGCTTCTTTTCCTCCTCAAGATTCCTTGGCACATCATAAGATGCACCTATTGCTGCAAGTCTATCAGCATGCTTGTTTTCTTTTCAAGGGATGCTTTGAATATTAAATGCATTAAAACCGTCAAGAAAATCCCATACTCTATGTTTATAAGACTTGAGCAAACCATTCATGGTGGTACTCTGATTTCTCACTTGATTAACCACCAACTCACTATCTCCATACACCCTTAAGGCTTGAATTCCTCTTTTTTGAGCAAGTAGGAGACCTTGAATCAAGGATTCATACTTGACTACATTATTAGTGGAACTAAATTGGAGCCTAAAAGAGAAGTAGTACCTTACTTGTGTAGGAGAAATCAACATCACACTAGCCCCTGACCCAACCTTATTCCTTGATCCATCAAAGTACATACTCTATATCCCACTCATATCTTCTTTAGTACCCACAAGATTGGGGACTAGAGCATCTTTTTCCAATATACAATATGTACTAAGACCTATCTCAAGGATTTATGATGTAGAATCAAATTGATATGCATCAGCCCATTCATCCAAGAAAAAATTAGGTATCTCTGCTAGGGGAGTGATAGGCTCATTCACTATGTCATTCTCATCCATCTCTAAAATAGGGCAATTCATGTTGATGGAATTAGGGGTGTAGGTTTCAGTATGATGGAGGGCTTGAGGCTCTACTCTAATTGAAGCATTGGCTCCATATCTCATCTTAAAATACATATATGACCAATTGGAAGATATGAAACCACCTATTTGGGTAGTGAAGTCCCTTGACAGACAGATGGCAAAATATGGCTTGACCTCAGCAACAAAGATATCTTGGGTTACAGTACAACTAGGGTGTGCATGTAAGGCCATCTCCACATTCCTAAAGATCCCTATAGTCTTGATAGTACTACCATCCAACTATAATACATCAATAACAATGGGTTCATATTTCATTCCTAAAGCATCAGCAACACACCTAGGCATCACTAAACTGCTAGCCCCTGAATCAATCATGCAATTATGGACTAGTTTACCCCCTATAATTAGAGAAACATAGAATGGAGGAGGTCTAACCCTTTTACTTGTTTCTACTTCTCTATCTGATGGTTGTACTTGGCTTGTGGCACTTTCCATGCTAGGTGCCTGATCCTTTGGTTCAATTCTTTCCAATTCTTGTTGCAATAACCTCTTTTGCATGGGTATAGTAGCAAAAACATCCCACATGGAGATATTCACATTTGTCTTCTTCATTTTCTCTACCACACTAAATGGTATAGCAAGTGTTTTGGTAGAAACTTTGGGAGCTACGATTGTATGAGGTTGGGATGGAATAACTTGAGGATCACTTGTATCTTTTTTGCCATGGTTTTGCCTTTTTTGCTGAAAGGTACTTGATTGATTATTTGCTACTTGCTCATGAGATATTGCATTTGAAGTTGAGGCCTGATTGGGAGGAGGGATATCATCTTCCATAGCTCTTCTTTTGCTTCTAGTGTTATGAGCAATGGAATCCTAGTTTACATTACAATGCTCCTCCATTTGATGATTCATAAAAGAGCAATCACCCTGTCTTTGCATATCTAAGGCATCTTTAAATTGGTCCTCTTTGGATGATTGTTTTGCTACAGGTTCTTGGACTATCAAAGCCATAAAATATTAAGCCTTCTGACACATACAATAGGCATAGGAGTAGTTACAAGAGGGACAAAAATCTTGATCTTGAGCCATATTGTTTTGAGGGACTATGGGCCTACTTTGGTTTACATTTAAGGTTGAAGCATGGCCACCCTGCCTACTTTGATCAAAATAATTGTTCCAATGATTAGGATTTGGAGGCCTACCACTGCTTGAAGTTTGATATTGCAATTGATGAGCTTTAGTACCGTGAGCTTATCTTTCTAAAGTCACCACCTTGTTGCTCATCTTCTGCATCACAGAGAAGCTATCCTCTAGCTTCTTTTCTTGGCCCTACAATCTCTTATCTATGTTTTGCATCATAGATTGCATCATTTCTTTGATTTCATCTATCCCATTTGAAGATGTGGAAGCTTGAGGGACTGGGACAAGGGATTGTGATGTAGAAGTTGTGGGAAGAGGAGCCATTGCTGGTTGATGATTTAGAACATTAGGGAAGAAAGGCATAGGAGGCCTTGAAGCTAGCTTACCTCCTTGTATCAATATATTTTTTTCCATTATTGCTATGTCATAGGCATTACCAGGGGTAAGCTTCACTGAAGTAGGTATTCTATCCCATGTCTTTTGAAATATATAATTAAAATCAATCATACATTCATGGGGGGCTCTTTTCATAGTGGTCAACTATTCTAAAAGTGACAAATAGTCACTTTTATCCTCAAAATGTTTGCACAATCCTACTCCTAATCCATCCCAATCTATTATAGAACCATGAGCTAAACCTCTATACCATTGTAGTGCTTTTCCTTTCAAGGATGAGGCTAGGAGCCTAACTATAACATCATCCTCTGTAATACCATGGCTATTGCAGACATTTGCAACCTCTTGAATGTGTTCTAAGGGGGAGATAGAAGTTTCACCAGTAAACTTTGGTAGACTTTTGAGGGTAGCTATTGGTATGTCATGTCTTTGGGCTAATAAGAGAGGGCTCCCACCATTAAAGGTGGCAAAAGTATGAGCTCTAGGCAACGCCATATAGACAAGTGATCTATTGATGTGTATAGATGGAAGTCTAGGATGAAGTCTAATAGGAGGAGGAGTAGAGATAGATCTTGTAGGTATATTTGTTACTATTGCACTCCTAACTGGTGATAAAGATATTCTAGTCCTCCTTCTTCTAGGGTTTGAAAATGAAAGCTCTTGATACTAAAACTTACCTCTAGAATATGCCCTTCTTTCAGCTTTGGGCATGAATCACTTTATCTTTGGTCTGGAACTAGATATATATTTGAAGCTCAGAGTCACCAAGTACTTGAAGAATGAGCCTCTTGAAGGCTTAAACACTGAAACCAATACTATCTCCTTGATATTGGTCTTGAAATCTTCTCTTTTGACACCAGTAGGCTTGGAATTTTCTAAAAAGTTGTCCCACTGGGTGTGCCAAAAATTGTTGTCACTTAGGTTTGCACCCTTGTCCAAAGCCTATGCATGAGGACAACCTAGTGAAACATGGAAACAACCTCCAAGCTATGGGACTTGAACTGTGAGGTTGAGTCTCTGGAGAAGGACGACTTCCTCTTACTATCAAGATGCAACTAACTACTCTTGGAGAGGAAAAGGGAGAAGGAGAGCATGAAAGAAAATCTACCTAATCTAATCTAAAGAGGTGATGCACCAAAATAGAGTGTTCAGACCAATCTCTTCCCATATATGCATTATTGAACCAGAATGAAACTAAGGATATACACATTTAGAATTGCTTTAATCTAATAATCACATGTAGATCAGAAAACCAAGATGAATGACACAAGGAAGAGAGATTCACTTATATTATCATTCATAAGTTAGTGAGATATAGTCGTGCAGATTACTGATTTCCACAAAACACTAGTGGAGGCAAAGAGTTCTTGCACTTAACACCAATGGCTGAAAGAGATAAGGCATAAATCATGCAGTCCAAAGGCAAAGGGAATGTTACACTAGAATTGTAGAGCAACAACAAAGAACAACAGAGAATGATCGACCACATAAAATCTACAAAATTTGCCTTTATTGTGCAGCCATAACTGAGATTTTCCCTCCAAAACTATCCTGCAACCACCGCCATTAAGTCCTGTAAGGAAAAATCATGGGGATCTAAAGAAATCTGATCTAAGTATAGCCCTTTAGTACCATGAAATCTAATTGTTAACTAAAATAGGGCCTTGAGAAGATAGAGATAGCGCCATAACTATCATGATCAGGTATATGGACCAATTGGGGGGGTAGTGGAGTGTTATTCCCTCGTTCAACATTCATCTGGGTTGGTTGGGATCGATCATAAATATCAAATCGCACAAAAAACCTGACCTCCTATCACTTTTGGCACATGAATCAGGAGAGTCAGTGAGTCAACTAAACTCTGCAAGCAGGACGAGCCATGTGGACCAATGAGCTTACTTCTTTATGCTACCTTGTGGGTCTTCGCAAGTTTGAACACATCTTAACTTTACTAACTATGCTGTTTCCTCAAACTCCAACCATGACAGTCACATTAACTGCCAGTCGCTAACTGTCAATGCCTTCACCGAACCCACTGGGACACGTGTCACTTAGGTGCTATGTCACTATGCGTAATGTTCTCATAGCTTTCCATAGTGAGATAGCACCCAGCATTGATTTCTTTAGATATGATGATTGTGAAGACTCGCCATATATTGTGATATCTCAAGATTTTTGGGCCCATGAAACATTGTCAGCACACCTGGCATAACCTAGCATCCTCATTCTGGCAAGATCTGGCCCCACTGATCCACATGGCACAAGGGCACTATGGCGCTATGTGTATCGTCCTCACAGCTTTTCATAGTGAGATAGCACCTACTGTCTATCTAGATTGGTATCTACGATGCTCAAAACTTTTTAGAACTGTAAGCCAAGTTAGCTGGACTAACCAATGAGATGCTCCCTATCATACTCTGACTCACCTGACAATCCACCATAGAGGATGAGCCGTAACATTACTTTTGGGAAGGGTGGGCCTATGATGTCAACTGAGATAGGTGTCACCAAACCACTTCCCCGCATTATTTAATCTCCTCGCATCTTGATAATGCAGGGAAGCACCAGCCCTCGATCCTTGAAGATAGCACCATAGCACCCTTTGGTGTCGTCACCTTACTGCAGAATCAATTCCAACTTACGAATTGTTGACCCACTTGCCATGCAGCCAAAAGGTGTTATGTTGCTATGGGTAATCTCCTTGCATCTTTCCATAGCAACATAACGCTTATCGTTGATCTACCGAGATTTGACGTTGAGGACTTGTGGACCTATCAAAACACTAACATGCATAGGGAAAGAAGAATTATAAGGTTAGCATTTAATTTTTTCAATATCCCTAGCTTTTTTAAAACAATAATAAATTGGAAAGTGACCATTGGACAGGCTGGGCATACAAATTTGAATTTTTGGTGGAAGACAAAAAATGGAAACAGTATCTTTTGTCTTCTCTAACCATACCTTAGTGCTTATAGGTGTTCCTTCTCTAACAAATATTTTTTTTAGACTTTCAACTTTTTTTCCTTTCACATTCTCATTCCTTCTTATATTTTTGTTCATATTCCTTCTAAACTTCATATTTTGTGATCTCATATTAGGGGTTCTCATTTTATTCATTCTACAAAATCTTGTTGTGTGTCTTGAATTGATTAATATGTACTATACAATCCCTAAAAATATACCCAAAATTGTTTCACTATTAACACATAACTCCATTTATTATGATATTTGTTTCTCCCAATGGTTTACTAGCTACATGAATAGTACTTCCATACATTCTATTTTTATTATTATATCTAGGTTTCCTACATTCATTAGATTTATATCCATAAGAAAAGAAATTTTTAACAATAACTAGAAAAGGGTTTAGTATAGTTACATTTGCAACCCTTCTTCATGTGTCCAAGTTGATTACATGTAAAGCATCTTCTATTGAATTGTTTCTTTACTTTTTCAAGTTGTTCAAGTTTATTAGGTTCTTCTTTGTTTAGATTTGCTAGCTAATTAGGTTGTTGGTTCACTAGATATTATTCCTTAGTTACTTTGGTTCCTTTAGATGATTCTCCTTCAACATATCCCATGCTTTTTTGTCTCCAATAGGTCTTCATGACATAATCTATTCATCAGGATTCTTAGTGCTTGAATATAACTTTTGAAGATGTTTCTTTGTTTGTGTAAGTTCTCCTTTAACAATACTATTTTAGTTCTCATATTTTGTATACTATAACTTTGTAGTCTCAAATTTAGATGTTGCATTAGTAAGTTTTTATTTTAGATGTCTATTCTCAAATCTCAAATCTAACTAATTTTTTGTTTCATCTTTCATCATTCAAATTTTTAATTACAAGCTCATGTTTTAGAATTTCATTCTCTTTCTTAAGCCTTGAAACTAATTCACAATCCTTGATTTGATCATGTGACTCTTTCTTTTTCAATCTAGATGATTCAATATGATCTTTCAATTCTGAATGAATTCATGTGCACCTTTTTGGTTTTATTTTTAGTTTATTTTTATCCTTTTTAATTGTATCAAATTCCTCAAGAGCTTCCTCAAGATTCTTTTTGTTAATGTTAGTGTAGTTTCAATTGGATAGACCTCTGTGTGTGTGTGTGTGTGTGTGTGTGTGTGTGTGTGTTTATATATGAGACACATTACACACACACACACACACACACACACACACACACACACACACACACACACACACACACACACACACACACACACACACATTATATGTGATATGTGTGTGTGTGTGTTAAATAAAAAAACTATTACATTAAATACTAATTAATAGAAATGTTCATTGAAGGGACACGTCCATCCATATTTCATCTAATATAAGAGAGATGCCTACCATTTTGGAAAGAATATATCAAAAAGGTAGTGCTACTATATTTTGTATAAATCCTTTAAGCCTTAACATGGTATTAGAGCCTTAATATAAATTTGATGTATGCAAATGATATGATTTCATAAGTCTATTTTTTGTTCACTTTCTCTTCTAAAATTTACAAAAATTATCAAGAAATACCTATGTTCTCTGTAGTTTCATTACCTATTGAGAATTTTATTCAATTTCATGTTGTGGTCCTCAGAAACAACCAATGAATGATGAAATGAAAACACCTTTGTGGATATCCAATGTGGCAAAGGAAATTCCAAATTTGATGCCAGCATAGATGATTAATTCTCTCTCTCTCTCTCTCTCTCTCTCTCTCTCTCTCTCTCTCTCTCTCTCTCTCTCTCTCTCTCTATGTTGGGTATTGAAGGATTATTATTATTATTATTATCATACTTAACTACGTGGAGAGTCAACCTCCATCCGTCGAGTGATCTATTCAATGAATAATTGTTTGAAAGATAATATATATTAAGAATGGTTCATGGAACAACTAAGAGTAATTATTTTTTTAAAAACTACAAACCTACATGGAATATTGATGCAAGTGTACAAGGATTTACAAATTAAATAATCACAACTTCAAACTTATCATGATAATATTGCACATTTTGCAAACTTATAATCAAATCAACAAATTAGGATAGTTCAAACTTTTAGTCACCAAAATGGCCATAACTTCTATAAAACATAATGAAATTCAACCAAACCAAAACCAAAATAAAGACAATAAATACCTTTTCAAAAATATAAGTTTTAGGTCTATATCATTTCATATGAATTTATACCAATAGAGACAAAAATCAACTTTCTAAAACATTACACAAAAAATTAACATAAAACTTGCAAAACTAAAAACTAATTTCATTTCTATTCTTCTCAAAAAAATTTCCAACCATTCCAATTTGTAAATCATGAATATTACATGATATTTTAATTCCTTTTCACTTTGTTTAACTATTGGATACCTCCTATGACTCTTGACCTTCCTCTTTACATCAACATTTTGTGAGGCCTTTCCCTGACCCATCATAGCATAGTTGATATATTATTATTTTGATACTCATGACTTGATATGTCAAGATACTATCATATACATTAAACATTATTATTTTATTTTATGTTGTGTGATGTTTTTCTTTTAGATGTTTAATTATGCTATTTGATGTTTATAAACATGTATATTGATGATGATGTATAGAAAGTGAATGCAAAATTCGGACTATGATTAGCACTTTGATTATGCAATTTTAGTGGTTAAGTAAATGAGCAAATGAGAGATAAATAGTTAATTAATTAAAAGATTATGTTCTAAGTTATGTGATTATCTTGATGACTTATATATATATGCATGTGATTTTCTTGAGCTACTGATGTGTGCAGGATATTTTTAGCTAGGAAATCTAATAGAGACTAGAACTGAACCCTATGTATCATTTGTTGAAACTAGGGTTAAGTCTAATAAAAGATGAAAACCCCATTGTTCGTATTTTATTTTTATCGTCGATTGAATGAATGTATCATTTTATAATCAATATATGTTAATGTTTTGTAACAGTGATTATATAGTGTCACTTGACACTCATGATTTGTATGTGCATTTCAACATAATAGTTAGGATTAACTGTGTAATCTAAAAGATCTAAGATGGATTAGATTAGTGACCTTTTTTAAAATTAGTTAGTAATCGAGATTAATTATCCTAATCAAGATTAGTGAGTAATTTGCATTTCTGAAGGTTGTTATAAAGTCAAAAAAAAATTCAAGGCTTTTGTTAGGTCCCTTATTAGTCCTAGAAGCCAAAAATTATAAAAAATAAGTACTTGAGGGGTATGGGTAGGGGTTGGGGGAATTTTCCACCCCTCTAACCCCTTTTTTTGACTTTTATGGTCATCCAAATATCCCATTTTTGCTTTATTGCGAAAATTGAATGTTTTCACCATAAGTTGGATAAGTTTAACTCCACCTTGAGGTTAGCCTTATGACAAGTTGGGTTAGAAGTCTCTAGAAGCTTAGGAAAGTGGGGAAGTTATTACATTTTGAATGTGGTTGAGTTAATATCTTATTTAAAGGCAAATTTGAGAGGGATTGAGTGTTCACCCAACCTCTAATTTTAGAGAGGAATTTAGGATTGAAGGAGAAGGAGAAGGAAGGGAAGCTCATCTCAAGTTGTTCAATTTTCATAACATTATTGTGAAGGTAGGAATCCCTCAAGCTTCTTTTTTGTTCATGCTATGTTTCATGCTTAAGTCATTTTGTTTGCATATGTATGTTCATGTGTTTGTTGAATATGTTTGGGAGGGATTGAAATGGGTTTTCTTAAATATATTTTTTTCATATTTTGTTTTGATTTTTGAAGGGATTTTATGGGTTTTATTGACATTACTCACCCTTGGACAGGGTAGAAGTGGCCATGTATAGGAGAAAGTCTTTAGTTGGACTCCAACAATGCAAAGTCTCTCCTCAAGATGAGGAGAAGGAGAGAGTAGGGTGTTATGGGCCCCTCCTCATTAGCACAAACCATGTTTTGAGTTTTGGATTTTAAGAAATGGAAGAACAGAAGTTCTTGAGTTTATAGCCCCAAAAGGATACTTGTTATGATGTTGTGGCTGACATCTCTTGTTGAAAAAATACACCTTCTCCTTAGTCTAGTTCAATGATGAACTTGTTGTGCAAACTTGAATAGGAGTGAATGTTTGGAAATTATCTTCATGTTAAGTTTGGTTGTCTTCTGGTCAATTTTCATTTTCTCCATGATCATTTTGATGTGTCATGGACTTCCTAATGGTTTCCCTGTTATGGAGCCAAGAAGAAAATTTAGAATTGTTTCAATTATGTTGGGAGATTTTCTCCTCGAGATAGTAACCCTGTGTAAAAATGTTATTTTAAACTTATTGTGGAAATGGCTACAATGTCAGGTTTCCTTCCTAGTTCTTTCTTGGTGGAGCCTTTGAATCAGGTAGTTCAATAAAAAAAAATTGAGTAATATTCTTGCTTATGATATTCCTAGTATTTCAGTTTTACATATGTTACTTGAAATTAGATGTGATGATGTTTACCTTTTGTGGCATTATATACTTCAAAATTGAATTCATTTGATTAATGTTCATTGGAAAAATTGGTGAAATATATATTGTTATAAAAAATTAAAACCAAACTAAGTTAAAGAAAATTTGTGTTTGATTGATACTTCAATTTCGTAATTATTCATGAGTATGAGAAATTTAAATATTTCTATTCGAATTCTAAGGCATTACATTTAACCCTATGTTATCAATCCAATTAGAAAAAAATATACCTCCTTGTCATAAAAAATAATTTGCATTCAAAATTAACACTTAGACAAAAAAATGGACTTGAAAAAAAAAAACCCCTAGAGCAAAAATGCTCTCTCGATTTTGTATGAGAGAAAAAAATTAAATCCCTTTGTAATAATAGGTAATATTTTTTTTATATTCTCTTAAAATAACCTTTGCTTAAATAAAGTAATATCATGAAAATTAAATTGTAAACAAAAAATAAATATATAATATATATCTAAAACTAGTATCTTTCCTATCCAACTACTAAACTTTTTAACTTAAATTCTCGCTTTTCATGATGTCATTTCCCTACTCTTCCAAGTTGGTCGCTACATGCTTGGGAAGGGTAAAAAAGGTTCAAGTCAAATCATGTGTTTTAAATGTTCCTTGGCTGCTTTTCAAATTAATCCCATCTCCCTCCATACAAGTGTACTTTCTACTACCTAGGTGTTAGTTTGAAAAACATGGGGTAGAATGGAGTTTAAACACAAAAGTCAATCTATTTAATGCTGAGATAAACTTTGGCCATTCCTTGATTTGACCAGAGACTTAAATCTTTTATCGCCCACTCCATGCGATTTTTGCCCAACAACTTAATTGCTGATTTTGGGGACCACGTACAACACTCCCCACTTGGATATGCACTTGGGAATGTGCCCAAGTTGGGGAGGTGGAATTCCATGTGGGGTAGTTAGGTAGGGAATGTTGGATGGTAAGGGTTAAGTTAGTAAAGGTAGTTAGGTTAGTATAGATAGTTACTAGTTTGTTTTATTAAGTTGGTTTTAATTATTAAATAGTATTACTAAAAGTTGTTAGTATGAATTAGTTTTAGTATTAAGTGTATTTTTTTTTAAATTACGTGTTAACACTTGACTTTAGTAAATTTTGAATTAGATAAAGATTATAGTATTTAAGTTATAAGGGTTTAGGTATATTAAAATTAGCTATATAACATATGTTAGATTTTAATTAGTATTTGTTAATTTGAATTTTAGAATTAATTAAAGTTAGTAGTAGAGATTAGTTAATTAGTTTATTTTAACGTTAGTGATTATATTGTTCTTGAATTGAAAGTTCGTGTTATTTTATTTTCAAATGTTTTAGATTAGTAAAGGTTATAAAATAAAGTTAGATAATATATAACTATATTTAATTAATATGTTTTATGGTAGACAATGTTGTGTAAAAATGATAGATGTTAGATAATGTAATCAGTTTAGATAGTTGTTTAGTATTATGTGTTTAGGATAATTTGATTTATTTATTTTATTTATAAAATATTATTTTAAAATTAAAGTAATAACAAAACAAACATCAAAATCAATTTAATAACAAATGTTCAAATTTAACAACCTATTCTTACACGTTGAGTACAAAACTTAAATGGAATGTCAAGACATTGTTAAGAGAACCTATATTTGTCTTACATTATACCTATACTTTAACTTGTGAAAAAAAAATATCAAACTTAGTGGTGTTATTAATATTTTAATTAAAAAAAAATTATGTGTGTTTTTGCCTTGTATTTTGGGCATGACACTTTTCATATTGTCAAATTGTTGTGCCAATATTTTATTACATATTTGAAAACTTTTGCATTTTTTCATAAATGACCTCCAAGACTCCTAAAACTATACAAATATGGTAAATAAAACATAAACACTTTATTCCTATCATACTCTATGACATTTTCTTATTTTTATCAAACTTGACCATATAAACTTAAATGGACAACATTGACAACATTTTACAAATCAATTCCAAGGCTTAACTTAGCCTTGCATTTTTACTCAAATATATTGTCAAAAATTAACTTGATATCTTAGAATAAGAATTAATTATATATGCATTCTTTATATCTATTTTTCTAAGTGCTCTTGCACCATACTCCCAACTTTAAAATCTTTCCAAGTCCCTTGGAAAGGGGTAAAAAGAAATCATATCTTCATCTTCACTTTTGGTCTCTCAATACTCTTGCTTAAGAATATGAATTTTTCATGAAAATATTTATGAAATTCACAATCTAATTTCTCTATCACCTACATTGAAAATAACATAATGAAAAATGCATGGATAAAATCAATGGGATTAGTATTAAAGTCAATCATAAATATCGTATCCTTTCTCTCAAGTCTTCTTGGGAACTCTTCTCATTTGTCTTCATTTTCAACATACATTTGATCACTCTCTACTCTTTGTTCATCCAAAACCTTGATTTCCTCTATTTTAATAGAAATCTCATCTTGAGATTCATTAGAAATGGTACCATCCTTTTGGTCTTCAACCACAAACATATTATCAACACTAGTGTTCTCTTGTGTAGGTTCCACAATGAGTAAAGAAGTTTGTTCATCTTCTTTCACAATTTGGACAATAGGTTCATGATTTATCTCTTCCTTTGGAGCTACAATAATTTCTCCTAAGTCTTGATTTTTCTCTTCCATATTATTTAACTTTACTCCCAACTTCATTAATTCTTTCTTTATCTACTTCATCGCTTCTTCTTTTCTCTTCCTTCTCTCTTCATTTTTCCTCTTCTTTTCTTTTATTTTCATCTTGTTTCTTCTCCTTTTGTGAATCCTTACCCTGAAAATACTTCTTAACAATCCTAACCCTCCAAGAAATATTATATCTTCTTGCCCCATCTTTTCTTGCCTCACCTAGGTTTTCCTCTCTTTTTCACTACTAGTTTCTTGGCATCTGGGTTCTCTCTTCAACCTACAAAATGCAAACATCAATCCCAAAAAAATTTATTTGCCCAGAACTTTTGGGATATGATACCAATTTTATGCAAGTGTACAAGGATTAAAAAATTACATAATCATAACTTTAAACTTATCACAGAAATATTGCATATTTTGCAAACTTCTAATCAAATCAACAAATTAGGATAGATTTAGACCTACAGTCACCAAAATGGCCATCACTTTTGCAAAACATAATGAAATGTGACCAAACGAAAACTGAAATAAAGCTAACTCAAGTAAATTTATGAAAATATAAGTTGTAGGTCTATATCATTTCATATGAATTTATACCAATAGAAACAACAATCATCTTTTTGAAGCATTACACAGAAAATTAGCATAAAACTTGCAAAACCAAAAACTCATTTCATTTATGTTCTTCTCAAAAATATTTCCAACCATTCCAATCTATAAATCATGACCATTAAATGATATTTTAATGACTTTTCACTTTCTTTAACTATTGGATACCTCCTATGACTCTTGACCTTCCTCTTTACATCAACTTTTCATATTGTCAAATTGTTGTGACAATATTTTATTACACATTTGAAAATTTTTGCATTTTTTCATAAATGACTTGTAAGAATCCTAACAATATAAAAATATGGTAAATAAAACATAAACACATTATTCCTATCATACTCTATGATATTTACTTACTTTTATCAAACTTGACCATATAAACTTAAATGGACAACATTAACAACATTTTACAAATTAATTCCAAGGCTTAACTTAGCCTTACTTGTTAACTCGAATATATAGACAACCATTAACTTGATATTTTAGAAGAAATAATTAATGAGACATGTATTCTTTATATCCATTTTTCTAGGTGCTCTTGCACAAAATATCAACAAAAAAATCTAGGCAATAATATTGCACACCAAAGTCAAAAAATAAAAGGAGAAATAAAACTAAATAATTGGAATAGTTTATGACATATAGACATCATTGAACCATGGATTTTAATTTTCTATACCATAACTTTAAATGTATTTTCTATTATTTGGCAATGCCATCATCTACAATTCTTAGATGAAGTCACTACTACATTTGGACCTGAATTGAGATAGAGGGAGGGAGAGGAGGAGAGGGGGCAGGAGGAGGGTAGGCAAGAGGAGGTGAAGCCATATAAGGAGGGAGGATAGGAGGCCCAAGGGCTAGTTGGGGGAGGAGGAGGAGGAGGGGATGGTGGGCTGGTAGGGAGATATGCATCCCTATATTAGGAACACAATATCATGAGTTAGCTGCTATGGGACACATATTAGGAGAGGGACCAGCTAAGAGACAAGCAAGATTAGTTCTAAAGGGAGTGGGATGCTACCCAAAGGTAACTAGATAGAAAAAAAATTGAGCTAGGGGGACCATAGCTAGAGTTAGGGCATTTGGGTGGAGGTTGGAGGTGATGGAGTCAGAGAGGGACACAATCCAGGGGAGGGTGGATACTCTGTAGGAGGAAAAAAATAGGATGGTGGTGGATGTGGCAACTCTCAAGGCATAGATGGTAGTGGGGGGAGGGTTAGAGGATCTAAGGTGACTAAGAGGGGAGGTGGAGGATCTGTGGGAGAGAGCAAGTTTTTATAGGGGAAGATACCATGCAACCATGCCAAGGGATCAAATTTAGAATTATAGGTAGTTGACATAGTTAGGTATAGCTAGCATGCACACATGCATGCAGGGTGGTGGACAGAGTGGGTGGAGTTCTAGAGGATCTCACAGGATTGGTGGGTCTCAAAAAAGAGGGTAAAACCATAGATCAAGGAAGAACCAGAGATTAGAGAAGGGGATAACTAGAAGGAGGGATGAGGGGGAGAGCTCAAGGAAAGGAGGAGGAGGAGAGAGGATGATGCCACCACCAATTAGACAAGGTGTAGAGGGACCCCTATGAGTCCCATAGACAAGAGGCTATGGACGAGGATGCATATGAGTATTGATATGCTATAATTTTTTGATTTATAAGATATTATTGGTATAAAGATGTATTTTTGTGGGCATATGATCAGGGAAGAACCAGAGATTAGAGAAGGGGATAACTAGAAGGAGGGATGAGGGGGAGAGCTCAAGGAAAGGAGGAGGAGGAGAGAGGATGATGCCACCACCAATTAGACAAGGTGTAGAGGGACCCCTATGAGTCCCATAGACAAGAGGCTATGGACGAGGATGCATATGAGTAGTGATATGCTATAATTTTTTGATTTATAAGATATTATTGGTATAGAGATGTATTTTTGTGAGCATCCTAGGTTTCCTTGTAATCCTACACTTTTTGTTCATTCTGTTAGTTTCTATTGAGTTTTTAGTGGATGTTGAGTCATTCCTTTGGTTTTCAAGCTCCTTTAGTTTCTGAGTGATTTCCTTTGGATGCTGAGCTCCTTTGGTTACCGAGTAATTTTCTTTGGTTACTAAGTTTGAGTTGATGTCAAGTGATTCCTGTGGATGTTGAGTCATTTCTTTAGATGCTGAGTTCTTAGTGGTTACTGAGTGATTCTTTTAGATGTTGAGTTCATATGGATGTTGAGTGCCAGTTTTGGAAAACTTTCATTTTCCAAGTAATCTGTGTTTGGTTCTAGTTTGATCCAACTTCTCTTGAATTTAATTTTGGTATAGGTAGTTATATTTACTAAGGGCTGACTTGTGGCTTCTCCATGTTCTAGAACCTTTTGTAAGCCATTTTGGCAAGTATATATAGAGTGCTTAGTCTTAGAGTTAGGTAGTTTTAAAGGGGGACTTAGAGAGAATTCAAAAAAAGGAAATGCATATGTGTCTAGAAGTGCAAATTTGAATTTGAATCGTGAATCTAGAAATTATATTTTGTATTTGGCCATAACCCAGAAGGCCTTATAGCTAGGCATGTATAAAGATATTTTGATGAATCAATAAAGTATTTTACTCTTCTTTCTCCTTTGGTTGTTGTTCTTTGTGTTTGCTTCCATTGTGTTAACTCTTACAGGGTGGTATGGATAGTTGGGTGAGCTTGTGGCCCTAGTTATTCACCCCTTTGCCTGCATCAAGTGGTATTAGAGCCTGCAATTCGTCCTTGTGGAGATTGGATAATGTAGAACCCTAATTTGGATTTGGTTATAGGGTGGAAAATTTGTGAATTTGACCTATAACTTGTAGAGGGTTACAATCTTGTAGGAACCTAATTTGTAAATATGGTTTCTGGTACGGAAAATGTTGATACTACCATATTGGATCAGTTGAGACAAATTGAAGCTAGATTAGATGCTGTGGAGATAGTCTAGAGTATGGGAGCACATCTTGATGATGTAAGTGATGATGAAGTAGCATTACCAAACCATAATCTAAAACCTAAAGAAGATCAAGATGAGGAAAGATTATTACGAGTGTTGTCTAGGGAAATTTCAAAGCTTGTGGTAGAAGTTGTTCCTTATGATAGAAAATTGGTTAACAATGCTATGTTGGATTGGATATTAGATATGGAGAAGTTCTTTGCGTATGAAAACACACCTGATAATAGAAAGGTGAAGATTGCACTCACTAGGTTGAAAGGTTATGCATCACTATGGTGGGAACATTTGCAAACTGATAGACAAAGGAGAGGAAAGGAGAATATTAGAACTTGGCCAAAGATGGTGAACAAGGTAAAGAACAAATTCCTTCCTACTGATTACCAAGTTAGCTTGCAGAGAAAGATGCAAAATTTGAGACAAAGAGACATGAGTGTTAAGGAGTATATTGAGGAATTCTATAGATTGGACATCAGATCTAGACATGTGAATGATGATGTTGTGAAAATTGCAAGGTACATAAATGGATTGAGATTAAGAATTCAAGATGAAATAAGTTTTGTGAAGTTGAAAAGTGTGGAAGAAGCATACCAATATGCCTTGAAAGTTGAGGAGATCTTAGCAAAGAAGTTTGAACAAAGACAAAGAGGTAGAGGTGGTAGATTTAAAAGAGGAAGAGGTAGATCTTATGGTGAAGGTGGCAGATCTGAAAGTATTGTGTAGGATAAAGACAAATCTAAATGGAAGAATGATGAAAAAGGCAAGATTGAATGGAAAAGTGGTAATTCTTACTAAGGAGGTACTAATTCTTACCAAGGAAGAGGTAATTCTTATTATAGAGGTTGATTTAATGGTAATTGTTTCAGATGTGGTAAAGAGGGACATAGATCTTTTTAATGTAGATCCTCTAAAAGTGGACAAGATAACATAAATTTTGTGATTCAAGTAGATGATGAGGGTTTACCAAGTGGACCTAAGGCTAGAGAAAATTTTATGGTGAGAAGAACCTTATGTAATAAGAGGAGTAATGAGGAACCTATTTTAAGGAGAAGTCTTTTCAAGACAAAATGTAAGATGGCTAGAAAATGCTACAAAGTGATCATTGACAGTGGAAGTTCTACAAATTTGGCATCAGAAGAGCTATTTACAAATTTGAAATTATAGAGGTTGAAGCATCCTAAACCCTATCATGTTTCATGGATCAAAGATGAGCATAAGATATTGGTAAGTGAGCAATGCCTTGTGAAGTTTAAGATTGGACATTACTTTGATGAAGTTTTGTGTGATATTATGCCTATGGATTGTTGTTATATTCTATTGTGTAGACCTTGGTAATATGATAGATATGATGTGCATGATGGAAGATTGAATCAATATACTCTTTCAGTAAATGGGAAAAAACAAATATTGCTCATAATTGGTATGAATTTTGTGTTGCATGCAGGTCTGCCATTGTCATTATTTAGAACAGCCTGCAGTGATGTAGCCTTATTTGTTTGACTCTCATAATTATAATGATTGAAAGTCCAAATGAGGTTGGTTGTACTACAGTAAAATTTTGCATGGTTAATGGAAAGCAATTTGAAAAGGAAGTAAAGAGGAATTAGTCTTGTTTTTCTATAGTTCCTAGAGGATCAAGTGTTTGTAGTAATGACCAAGCAACAAAAGTTGGTATGACAAAAGAAATTTTTGAATTGAAAAATGAATATAAATATATTGTTACTAATGATATTCCTAATGGTTTACCTCTAGTAAGAAGAATAAGTCATTGTATGTATTTGAATCCTAGAGCTAGTTTTCTGAACAAAGCACAATATAGATTGACACCTATAGAGAATGAAGAACTTAATAGACAAGTGCATGAGTTGTTGCAAAAAAGGTTTGATCAGAGAAATTTTGAGTCAATGTGCTATACCTACTGTATTAGCACCTAAAAAGAATGGAGAATGGAGAATGTGTATTGATTCCAGAGGTATTAACAAGATCACAGTGAAATATAGGTTTCCTATGCTGAGGATGGATGACATAATAGATTGTTTGAGTGGAGCAATGTATTTTACCAAGATTGATTTGAAGAGTGGCTATCATCAGATCAGAATTAGAGAAGGTGATGAATGGAAGACTACTTTCAAGATAAAAGATGGTTTGTATGAATGGTTGGTTATGCATTTTGGTTTGACTAAGGAACCTAGTACTTTCATGAGGTTAATGAATGAAGTTCTAAAAATATTTTTGGGTGAGTTTGTGATTTTTTATTCGAATGATATTTTGATATTTAGTAAGACTAAGGAAGAACATCTTGAGCATATTAGACAAGTATTATAGATGTTGAAAGAAGAAAAGTTGCTGATCAATCTAAAAAATTGTTCTTTTATGCAAGAAAAGATTGTGCCTTTGGGATTTTTGATTTTAGCTGATGGATTTAAGATGGATCCTAAGAAGGTTAAAGAAATTTTAGAATGGCCTACACCTAAGAATATGGGTGAGATAAGATCATTTCATGGTTTCGTTAGTTTTTACATAAAGTTTTTAAAGAATTTCAGTGTTGTTTGTAATGCTATGATTGAAACAATGAGAGGAGATAAAAAGGAATTTAAGTGGACACATGGAGCTGATAAGAGTTTTGAGACTTTGAAACAAAAGTTTGTTGAATTACCTATATTGGCTTTGCCTAATTTGAAAAAAGTATTTCAAGTTGAATGTGATGAAAGTGGTAATGCAATAGGAGCTGTATTAAGTCAAGAAAGTAAACCTACTACTTTCTTTAGTAAAAAGTTGAATGATGCTAAAAACAAGTATTCTATGTATGATCAAGAATTTTATGTCATTATTCAAGCATTGAAGAAGTGGAGACATTATTTGATTCCTAAGGAGTCTGTGCTATATATTGATCATAAAGCTTTGCAATATTTAAGAAGTCAACATAATTAAATTAGAGGCATATGAAGTGGGTTGAGTACTTGCAAAGTTTCACATTTTTTATTAAGCATAAGAGTGGAGTTACTAATAGAGTTGTTGATGCATTGAGTAGAAGATGTTCTTTGTTGACTAAAATGAAGGTTGAAGTTCTTGATTTTGATGAAATGAAAGAGTTGTATGATGTTGATCTTGATTTTTTTGAGGTGTGGAGAGAGTGTAGAGCATAAATCTAATAGATCACATAAGTAAGTATGATGAGTCATTCAAGAAGGTATGTTGTTCAAAGGCATTTAGTTGTGTATTCCTAGAAGTTCTATTAGGTTGAATCTGATTAAGGAAAAATATAGTGGTGGATTGACTAGACATTTTGAAATTAATAAGACATAGAGTTTGCTAAAAGAGAAGTATTATTGGCCAAAAATATATAAAGATGTTTAAAAATTTGTAAAGAGTTGTGGAGTTTGTCAAGTTACAAAAGGAGTGAGTCAAAATACTAGTTTGTATACACCTATTACTGTTCCTAAGAAACATTGGAGTGAAATTAGTATGGATTTTGTTCTTGGATTGCTTAAGACAATGAAGGGGTATGATTCCATATTTGTTGTAGTGTATAAATTTTCAAAGATGGTTCATTTCATACCATGTATGAAGACATCAGATGCAAAGCATGTTGTTGAACTTTTCTTCAAAGAAATTGTAAGATTGCATGGATTACCAAGAAGTATTATTTTTTGACAGATATAGTAAATTTGTTGGTTAGTTTTGGAAGACTTTGTGGAAGAAGATGGGTACTAAGTTCAATTTTAGTTCTACATTCCATCCACAGACAAATGGACAGACAGAGGTTGTGAATAGAAGCTTGGGTAATTTGTTGAGATGTTTAGTTGGAGATAAGCCAAGTAATTAGGAGATGGTATTGGCACAAGCTAAATTTGTATATAACAATTCTATGAATAGGAGTACAGGGAAAACACCTTTTGAGATTGTTACTGGAATGAAGCTTAGAGGTATATCAAATTTGAGAGATGTTGCTGGTGAAGAAAAGAGAAGCACTATAGGAGAAGAATTTGGTGATATCATGGAGTCTTTGCATAAGAAAGTGAAGTTGAGGTTGGAACAAAGAAATCAAAATTATAAGGAGAATGTTGATAAGTCTAGAAGACATCATGATTTGAAGTTGGTGATTAGGTGATGGATCATTTGAAGAAAGGAAGATTTACAATTGGGACATATAGTAAGTTGAAGATGAAGAAATTTGGACCTTATAAGATCTTAAATAAGTTTTACAATAGTAATGCTTATCAAGTTGATTTACCTGAGGACATGGATATATCTCCTATATTCAATATTACTAATTTTTATAAGTATCATGAGTCAGATGATGAAGTGGTTGTATCAGATGATTATCAAGTTTGAGTTGACTTCACTTTAATTTAAATTTTAGCATGGGTAGTTATATTTATTTAGGGCTAACTTGTGGCTTCTCCATGTTCTAGAATCTTTTGTAAGCTATTTTGGCAAGTATATAGAGTGTTTAGGCTTAGAGTTAGGCAGTTTTAGAGGGGGAGTTAGAGAGAATTCAAAAAAAGGGAATGCATATGTGTTTGGAAGTGCAAATTTGAAATTGGATCGTGAATTTGGAAATTGTATTTTGTATTTGGCCATAACCCAGAAGGCCTTAAAGCTGGGCATGTATGAAGATATTTTGATGAATCAATAAAGTATTTTACTCTTCTTACTCCTTTGGTTGTTGTTCAATGTGTTTGCTTCCATTGTGTTAACTCTTGCAACATGGTTTGGATAGTTGGGTGAGCCTTTGGCCCTAATTATTCACCCCTTTTCCTATGTCAGCATAGACCTAGATGTACTTATATTAGTGTACGTATGTGCTATATGGATGTCATATTGGACAATGATAGACATTTTTAAATTATGTTAGGGTTGGATGATGTATTCTTTATTCTTTGAAGGATATGATATATAGATATGATGAGAATTCTTTGGGGTGGGATATGTGTGTAATGAGTACTATGCCTATGAGATGTTGTTATACTATATGATTTTATGAGATGTATTTGGATATATGTATGAGGTAGACTGGCATATGTTATGTAGGATGTGATGTTGGATATGAGATGGATGATATGTATGATTTTACTAACATGTGTTTGCAGGATGTGATGTTTTATAGGAGAGGTATGAGATGTATGATGGTATTTTTGGAATTATTTTAGAAAAAATGAGAGGGGGGGGGGGGAATTAGTTATTCAAGGTCTAGATGTACAAATTAAACTTTTCAAAATTTAGTGAACCCATAAAACATTCTTAACTATGCATGCATTCATTGTGTGGTAACTAGAACTGATATGTTGTTATTGAATCAACCTGCAAAAATGTAAAGCATGAAACACAACACATCCATCAGCACATTTGACAAAATTATTTAACATGGAAACCAAATTTAGAAAAAACCACAAGTAACATGCTACTCCTTTTTCACTTTTCTAAAGTGATGCCCTGTTAAAGGCCAATCCTATTAAAGGTTACAATACACACTATTAAATGTGACCTGGTTAAGGGATTTTAGTCACCCTATCAAAAGTGAGCCTTGTTAGAGGACTTTAGGCCATTCACTTGGAATTCCACCCTGTTAAAGGATTTTCTAATGACTATTAATTCAACCTTACTCCAAAATATTTACCCTAGGCTAATACAATTGTTAGAAAGTAACAGTAGAGATTTGATCTAATACAATTTACAACCTTACCTACAGATTACATATCAATATACAATCTTCAAATCTACTTGTCTTCCATTTTTTTATAACTTTGATAGCTTGTTCACCCTTCAAGCATTCATTCTCTTTAAGCCTTCTAGCTCAATACACCATTGTAGACTTCTTCACTTGGGTCACTTGATGAAGAAAAACCCATTTTCTTCTCCTTATTAGATTATTGCATAAAACTCTCTAACCTCTTTGCTTCATTACCAAATATTCCTACATATAGGAAATTAGAACATTTTTCCTACTCATTATCCATCATCAAAATTAAGGTTTTTCATGGATTAGGTAGGACACAATGTATCTACCCCATATCTTGTCTTTTCTAGAAACTTCTCTTAGAATCCTTTTTAATTTGCCTCCAAAATGGTTTACATAAGATTCTATGTCACCAGCTCATCAGTCTTATCTTCCTCCTAACTCATAAGTTCCAAGAAAATA
The DNA here is from genome assembly GCA_028749045.1 of Cupressus sempervirens. Lineage (NCBI taxonomy): Eukaryota > Viridiplantae > Streptophyta > Pinopsida > Cupressales > Cupressaceae > Cupressus > Cupressus sempervirens. The sequence continues at coordinate 160,778,350 of CM053788.1, read as the reverse complement.
AACTTCTTGGCTTTTATTTGGCGAATCCTTGATCTTTTTCATAATGCAACAGCTTAGCATTATCAACCTTCTAATGCTTGGCACATACTGCATTACTTGACATCAACTGTAAAATCACTCGACATCAACTAGATTTTATTAGTGCTCAACATCAATATAAAATTACTTAGCATCTACTAACTTTCTCGACATCCACTAGAATTTGCTTCCACTTAGCTCCAACTGACTTTTTGCTCAAATTGTACTAAATTTTCTCGACACCTACTATCCACTTGGTCAAGCTTGGCAAATGAACTTTGTTTAATTTTATTCTTTTGAACTTTCTAAGCATAGCTAGTCATTTTGTAACCTCAAGTAGATCATCAATAGATTATGTTATAATTGTCTTAACTAATTCTTGTATTTCAATACATAATCATAACTCAACCTTTCCTCTAGGTACTTTTGTTACATCTTGTTGATCAAATCCTCCTCATCAATAAACTAAGTGATAGTACTTGAAACAAATAAGAAATTGTCTTACTAGCATATAACAGGTTTGACATCAATGAAAAAATAATGATTAAAACACATGATCATCTTCAACAATCTTTCTAATCAAATGATCTTTCCAATTAGATATCAATAATCTCCCTCTTTTGCATTGATGGCAAACCAAACTAATCAACCAATCAACCAAATGATGAATATCTTGTTCCATCAAACTAACTAGGTTAAAATAGTAAGACAATACCAAAAAAAAATTATATTTGAAATTTCTCCCTCTATCAACAACTCCCAATTTTGATTAGGTTACAAAATATAACTCCCTCTTTTTGTTCTATTCCTTCTTGTTTTGATTACTTTCTAATTTCTCCCTCTTTCTTTCTTTTAATCTTTAGATCTTCTGATGGTGTACTCTCTTCATTGTTTCTCTTACACTTGATCAGTTTAACTTAACTTTCTCCCTCTTTAACAACTGTTAAAGATGTATACTCAACACTTGGCATCTTTAATATATGTAGATATAGGCTCTTGTAGGTTCTTCAATTTTTCTCCCTCTTTCACCTTGCTTGTGACTAATTTGTAATTCCAGTTCTATAATTACTTTAGGTAATTCCTAAAGTAAGATCCATTGCATCAATTTGTATGAAATGAATGTCAGCTTGTTTGATGTAGGGTACTTCCTCTATCTTTTACATAGCCTTTTATAGGGGTATCACCATATTTTACCTCTTAGATACTCATAAGCATCCTTAGATAATGCTTTTTTGAAGATATCAACAATTTGCTCCTTTGTGTTGATATATTCTATCTTTACCTCTTTATCTTGAACCAATTCTCTTACATAATGATACTTGATTGCAATGTGCTTTGTCTTGGTATGCATCATAGGATTCTTTGATATATTTTTAGCACTTGTATTATCACAATAAAGTATCACTGGTTTTATGATTTCTTCCTTCATTCCCTCAAGTAGTTGTTTAATTCATACAATGTTTGTGTGCAGTTAATAGTAGTAGCAACATACTTTGCTTCAATAGTAGATTGGGAAGTACAACTTTGCTTCTTGCTAGTCCATATAACAAGTCTTTTACCTAGGAAGAATGCTCCTCCATTGGTGCTCTTATGTCATCAATATTTTTAGCCCAATCAGCATCAGTGTAGGATTTCAGTTCAAAATTTTCATTCTTCTTATAGTATAAACTAGATTCTTCTATTCCTTTCAAGTATCTGATTATCCTTTTCATAGCCATCAAGTGATTCTCTCTAGGATTAGCAAAGAACCTTGCAACTATCCCATAGCTAATGCAATATCAGGTTTGTTGTGTACTTCATATTGCAATTGTCTGATCATGGATCTGTATAATGTTTGATTTACCTTAGTTGAATTATCATTCTTTGATAGCTTGACTGTTATCACCATTGGTGTACTTACTAGTTTTGAATCCTCTAGTCCAAATGTCTTCAATATATCTTTGACATATTTTGACTGAGTGATATATACACCATATTTCATTTGATAAACTTGTAATTCCACAAAGAATTTTATATCACCAAACATTGAAATTTCAAATTCGTGCTTCATATGATCTATAAAATCCTTACACAAAGCATCTTGTCCTCCCAATATGATATCATCAACAAATACTTCAAATAATAGTATACCTTTTTCTTTATTTGTCTTCATTTACAAATTATTGTTATCATCTATTCTTTCAAATCCAATTTTAACAAGATAAGTATGAAGTCTCTCATACCATGCTCTTGGTGCTTGTTTCAATCCATGTATGGCTTTGTGTAGTCTACATACCATATTCTTATTATTTTTATCAAGAAAACCTTCTGGATGTTCTATGTAGACTTCTTCTTCCAATATGCCATTCAGAAATGCAAACTTGACATCCATCTGATAAACTTTTAAACCTTTGTATGCAACATAAGCCAATAGAATTCTCACTCCTTCCATTCTTGCAATAGGGGCAAATGTTTCACTATAGTCAATTCCTTTTTCTTGTGCATACCCTTTGCAAACTAGTCTTGCTTTGTTTCTTGTTATTTTACCATTCTCATCTAACTTGTTTCTGAATACCCATTTTGTGCCAATCACATTCTTATCTTATGATCGAGGAACTAGACTCTAAGTCTTGTTCTTCTCTATCTACTAAATTTCTTCTTCCATAGCCTTGTACTAGTCATCATCTTCCAATGCATCTTTCATTGTCTTAGGTTCCTTCATGCTTAACAAACATGATTCACTTCTCTATATATTTCTCGTCATTGGCCTTGCATCTTTATCTCCTATTATTTGATCTGTAGGGTGATGTCTTTTGACATATTTGGATAGTTTAGGCTTAGTTCTTGTAACTACATTCTATCTCTCAGCTTAAATATCATTGTGTACATCTCTATTAGGTGTTTTAGCATCTCTTTCATGTGTGCTAATCTTAGAATCAAATTGTGCATTTTCCTCATTTTGGAACTTAGCATTCATAAGTTGTGATTCAGTAGTTGTTGAGACTTTCTATTGGTTTGTAGCATGATTTTTAGCATCTACTTCAGCAAACATTCCTTCATAATAGTATACAAATGATATGTATTCTTCTGGTTCTTTTGTAGGTCTAGCCTCATGTACTTCTATAAACTTATCAAAAATTACATTTTCACTTTCCACAATTTTGTTAGCGTTAGTATTTAAGCACTTGTACACATTACTTCTTGTGGAGTAACAAAGGAATATACCTTCTTTACTCTTTGTATCAAACTTTCCATTCCTAACATCTTAAAGAATATAGCATTTTCTTCCAAATACCTTAAAGTATTTCACATTAGGTGGATATCAATACCATAGTTCAAAAGGTGTTGAATGAGTACCTTTCTTGACTTGCACATGGTTCAAAGTGTATACAATAGTACTTATAGCTTTCTCCAGTATTTTAGAGCAACATTCCTTTCCATCATGAGTGTTCTAGCATAGTCCATTATAGACCTATTTCTTCTTTCAGCAATTCCATTTTGTGGAGGGGTCCTAGGTGTAGATGTTTGTCTCTTGATTCCTCTCTCATTAGAAAACATCTCGAAGTCATTTGAAGTGAATTATCCTCCTTTGTCTAATCTCAAGCATTTTAAATTCTTACCTATTTCTTTTTCCACTCTTTCCAAGTACCACTTAAACATTTGAAAAGCATGTAATTTTTGTTTTAGAAACATGACTATCATCATCCTAGAGTTATCATCAACAAATAGCATTATATACTTATCTCCTTTGTAGCTTTGCATTTAATTAGGTCCACACAAGTTAGTATGAACAATTTCAAGTATTTCCTTAGAGGTATAAGTTTTACTTTTAAAGCTTGACTTTGTCATCTTGCCTAGTTGACATTGTTTGCACATTATATTTTCTAATTTCTTCAACTTAGGAAAACCTCTAAATCTTTTCATGTTACTAATACTAATTAGATTATCAAAATTCACATGACATAATCTCTTGTGCCAAAGCCATACTTCATCAAATTTTTCAATTAGACAAGTAGCATTTTCTATATCTAGATAGAATAGATTACTTCTAGTTTGATCACCTTTTCCAATCAAGTTTCCATTTGTATCATATATCTTTGCTGATTTATTTTCGAACTCAACTTTGCATCTCAAATTATTCAATTGTGACACACTTAACAAGTATAATTCAATATTTCAACATAATAAGCATTGTCACATGAAATCTTGTCTGTGAGTTTGATAGAACCTTTTCCTTTTATCAAACATGGTGCGTCATTACCAAATCTTACACAAGTCATAAATGCAGCTGCCTCATCCTTATCAAATTTGTCCTTTATTACAACATATACCACTTCATCATCATTTTCATTAGAGTCATGTTCATCATCAATGTACCATGAATTCTTGTCTTTGTCTTTGTAGTCTCTTCCACCATCTTCTCTTCTATTTTGTGATTGTTTCCTTCTCTATAGTTCTTCTTTTGTGTACATCTTGTAGCAATATGACCAACTTCATTGCAATTGAAACAAATGATAGGTAACTTACCTTTAAACTTGCCTTTTCCTCTATGAAATCTTCTAGCCAACAATGCTTCCAATTTTTCAATGTCTTCCTCATCTATGTCACTATCACTAGATGCATATTTTATCTTTCTTTTCTTCTTCTTCCTCTTCTTCTTCTGCTTTACCTCCTAAGAATCCTTCAATAACAGTTTTTCTTTGAAAGCTAATTCAATAATCTCTAGTCTATAGTTGTCAAAATTAGATAGCTTAAAAGTAGTGAGTCTTCCTACCAAACCTTCAAGGGTTAGATCATTTCTTGGTATATATCTTAACTCTTGGGTCATAGATACTCTAATGGCATACACAGGAAACAATGTTCTCAAGACTTTACTTAGCACAGTATCATCATCTATTTTACTAGTAGCACCTTTTACAGCACTAACAACTTCTTTTATTCTAGCAACATATTGGGAAATATTCTCACCTTCTTCCATTCTCATGTCATCAAACTTACCTCTAAGGCTCTCTGACTTCGCTCTTTGAACATTTTTGTCTCCTCCATAGATGGTGTCTAGGGCATTCCACATCTTCTTTGCACTATTAATGCCTTTGATATCATCAAATTTGACATAGCTTATGGCAAAGGCAATCTCCAACATCGTCTGATTATGTTATTTCTTTTTCTTCAAATCTTTAGCAATTAGGGCTCTTGCTAGATCAACATGTTCTACTATAATGCAAGATTTTTTATAATCCCCAAGTCCTCCAAGGTGTAGTTTCGTCAAACTTTTCCATGTAAGAAAGTTATCTCTATTGAGCTTGGGTACCTCTCTTTTTGACATCTTGATCTTTATGCTTCTAGTACCTTAAAACTAATCCTCTTAAGTAGATGGCTCTGATACCAATTGTTGAAATTCTTTTATAATAATAGAGGGGGGGGGGGGGGTTAATTAGTTATTCAAGGTCCACATGTACAAATAAAATTTTTCACAATTTAGTGAACCCATAAAACATTCTTAACCATGCATGCATTCATTGTGTGTTAACTAAAACTGATATGTTACTGTTAAATCAACTTGCAAAAATGTAAAGCATGAAACACAACACATCCATTAGCACATTTGACATAACGATTTAACATGGAAACCTAATTTGGGAAAAACCACTAGTAACATGCTACTCCTTTTTCAGTCTTCTAAAGTGATACCCTATTAAAGGCCAACCTTGTTAAAGGTTACAATACAAACTGTTAAATGTGACCCAGTTAAGGGATTTCAGTCACCTTGTCAAAAGTGAGCCTTGTTAGAGGAATTTAGGCCATTCACTTGGAATGATACCCTATTAAAGGATTTTCCAATAACTATTAAGTCTACCTTACTCAAAAGGATTTACACTTGGTTGATAATTTTTTTAGAAAGTAATAGTAGAGCATTGATCTGATACAACTTACAACCTTACTTGCAGATTATAGATCACTATTTAGTCCTCAACTCTACTTGGCTTCCATTCTTTGTAGCTTTGAAAACTTGTTTACCCTTCAAGCATTCATTCTCTTTAAGCCTTCTAGCTCAGTATGCCATTGTAGACTTCTTGACTTGGGTCACTTGATGAAGCAAAACCCCTTTTCTTCTCATTACTAGATTATCACATAAAACTCTCTAACCTCTTTGCTTCATGACTAGATATTCCTACATATAGGAAATTAGAACATTTTTCGCACTCATTATCCATCATCAAAATTAGAGTTTTCAATGGATTACGTAGGATATAATGTATCTACCCCATATCTTGTCTTTTCTAAAAACTTCTCTTAGAATCCTTTTGAATTCACCTCCAAAATAGTTTACATAAGATTCTGTGTCACCAGCTCATCAATCTTATCTTCCTCCTAATTCACAAGTTCCAAGAAAAAAAACTCTTTGGCTTTTATTTGGTGAATCTTTGATCTTTGTCATAATGCAGTAGCTTGACATTATCAACCTTCTGGTGTTCGATACATATTGCATTACTTAGCATCAACTGTACAATCACTCGACATCAACTAGATTTTACTGGTGCTTGGCATCAATAGAAAATTACTTGACATCTACTAACTTGCTTGGCATCCACTAGAATTTGTGTCCACTCGGCTCCAACTAACCTTTTTCTTAACTTGCACTAACTTTGCTCGACACCTACTATCCACTTGGTCAAGCTTGGCAAATGAACTTTGTTTAACTTCATTCTTCTAAACTTTCTAAGTGTAGCCAGTCATTTTGTAACCTCAAGTAGATCATCAATACATTATGTCATCACTGTCTTAATTGATTCTCGTACTTCAATACATAATCATAACTCAATCTTTCCTCTAGGTACTTTTGTTACATCTTGTTGATCAAATCTTCCTCATCAATCAACTAAGTGATAGTACTTGAAACATATAAGCAATTATCTTACCAACATATAGTAGGTTTGACATCAGTGGCAAAACAATGACTGAAACACATGGTCTTCTTCAACAATCTTTCTAATCAAATTATCTTTTCAATCATATATCAATAGGTATTGATGTGTTTTGATATAGGATGTCATTTTTTTTAATGAGATATAAATTACAAAGAATTATAATAAAAAATGCATGCAAAAAATAATGCAAAGAACACCTAAAATGTACTATAAATAACAAATGCAATGGGTATTTAAAAATGAACCTAAAATGAATTTAAAAGTTATGATGATGTTAATGACAATTTAAAAGAAATCTAAAACTATGATGATGCAAGATGATAACTAAAATAAACCTAAGAAGACTATGATAATGCAAATGAACCTAAAAATGAATCTAGAAAATACTACGATGATGTAAATCAAAATTGAAATGAACCTAAAAGGAATCTAAAATTTATGATGATGCAAATAGTATCTTAAAAGAAATCTAAAACTATGATGTTTCAAGATGATGACTGAAAGGAACCTAGGAAGACTATGATAATGCAAATAAACCTAAAAATGAATCTAAAAAGAGTATGATGATGAAAATAATATTTTGAAAGAAATCTAAAACTATGATGATGAAAGATGATAATTGAAAGGAACCTAAGAAAAATGATAATGCAAATGAACTTGAAAATGAATCTAAAAAGACTATGATGATGTAAATGATATCTTGAAATAAATCTAAAAATATGATGATGCAAGATGATAAATGAAAGGAACCTAAGAAGACTATGATAATGCACATGAAACTAAAACTAAATCTAAAAAAGGCTACGATGATTCAAATGATAACTAAACCTAAAAAGACCATTATAATGAGGTAAGAGATGAATGAATATGATGAGAATGCAAGTAAGTGTAAGACACCTTCCCTAGTACTGTATTATAAATCATAATAACATGAATATGATTAGAGCTAGGAAGAGTAAGGAGATGAGATGTAATGTTTCTATCTCTTGTGTATAGAATTTGAATTATATATAGTTACCATACACCTTATGATAGATTGATGGTAAGAAGCTTTTGGGATCTAAGTATGTCATGATTGGTATCTTCCTTATCACTAATGAACCTGAGATCTTATTGTGGCTAATATATATAGCTATTGTTTTGCTAAGTATTTTATTAGGAATTAAATTAGGTTGATGAGCTAATACCCCATGGAATAAAGGCTCGAGGTGTCATAACTTAGAAATTATGTTGAGGGGTTCATGTTATTTTATGATCTATTAGGATAATTGATTTAGGTGATCATTGTGGAAAGATGAATCAACACCTGCTCTTGTGAGTACTACTAATAATTAGAGATGGAAATTGTTATCAAAATGGGATAAGGGCCTACTTTTTAGAACTTGATATGATGAAATATAATAAGCCAATTTTTGTGCAAGTAGTATTAGGTGGATATGTTAAGGTGGATGATAATTAAAATAGGGATATAATATATTGACTAACAAGATACAATTGATTTATCCAATGAATGATTTTGAACTTATGTAGACATGATTATGCAAGCATCCTATTTACCTAAAATAAGTGATTTTAAAGACATATGCCTTATGATGTGTTATCTCATAATGATATCAAGATACTATTAGAAATATCATCATGTGTGATTGAACAAAAGAAACTAGTTGGGACTTTTACATTTTGGTAGATTTTTACTTATGATATGTACCCTGACCTAAATCATATGCCTAATGAATTAATAGTTATGGATTCAATATTTCATCACCATGATAGAAAATGGAATATGATGTGATTTAGAATATAAATTTGATTGTGTTAGGAAAAGATTAATGTTGATACATAGATTTTGATATCTTTATATTTTGAATGCTTTTAATATGAAAATGATTAGAAAAAGAAAGTTAATTATGAAAATTTGAATATGTTAATTTATGTAAATTATGCAATATTAAAACTTCATGCACCTATATACATGTATATTTATATGATTGATGCTTGAGTTTAGTGTGTAGGAAATTGAACCATGGAAATTAATTGGGGAAACAACCTCCAACTTATGTGGACACAGTATAACCAAGGTGAATCTTTGGAAGGATTCAAAGCCTCGGTGTGATGTGTTTATTTTGTAAATACAAGTTTTCATGTGTATAATAAATATATATTGATGAATGAATTAGGGACATGTCATTTTCATGTGTAATGTGTTTTAATGTGTCACTTGACACTTGTAATTGTCCATGTGTTGATGACATGTCACCTTGGGTTTTGGTCATGAGCTCACTTAATCTTAGTTTAATTTCCATTAAATTTTTAAGTACACCCACTTGGGAGAGAGTTTTAGGATGGGTCACTATTGTGGTTTCACAATGTATCCCCCATTTTGCCTAGAAATGGGCCCCCCCTAGTATAATTTTTTGCCTTTTTGGATCCCTAGTTTGGGGTCCAAGTCTTTTTCTAGTGTTTTTGGTCAGGTCTTGGTCTTAGTTCAAAAAACCCAAAGTCTAGATTTCATCGTTAGAGGAGATAAGTCTTTTTGCAAAGTAAAAAGGTGCACTAGCACACCTACCTAGGTGCACTATTGCTCCAAAACACATAAGAGGGCACTCATCATTGCACTAGAAGAGATGTGCACCACCCCATCACCCCCTCCCCTACCTACACTCAAGTAATGGAACAATTTTAAAACTTTGAGTTAAGGTGCACAATAGTGCACCTAATTATTCATTTTTTTGGTTTAAATGCGCATAACAGTGCACCCATATGTTACAATTTGATGAAAGGTGGGCCAGGTGCATCCTCTTTTTGCATTCCAAGGGTAAAATTAGGTTCTTAAGGTGATTTTGACACTTAAGGTTTTTGGGTTGTTTCTTTTCATTATTAGGATTTGTCTTAATTACGTGTTTTTAACTCTTTGGATTAATGTTTGCATTTTTGTGCAGATAAAAGGGCATCCTCAACTTGTCGGGGTTATAACTTTTGACCTAGAGCTCACAACTCAAAACTATTTATACTGTTGGAAAGAGAAGCTAGAAATCTAATTTTCGTCCCTAAAATAGTGAGCCTTTGGCCGCCCAATTTTAGGGACCGATGACAGTTTCAACTTGAAATTTTGAGTTGAAGACCTCTGAAAAAGCCAGTTAAAAGCACCTAAAAAAACTTGTAAAAAAGTATGCAAAGTTCCAAACATTTGATTGTTTTGGACAATCCGGATCACTTGGTCTCTGACTCGGAAGGATCACACAGTTGGAGAGAAGAAAAGATCAAAGATATAAAGTTTAGAGATATGAACTAGAACAAGTTCTTCATCTTATGCAACTCTTAAATGATAAGATTCAACACATGCACCTTGGGATTTTAGAAGCAAGAGGAGTTCAGGCCTATGAAATTTTTTGGCTATAAAGAGGGTATAAATCATCAAAAGGATCGAAGTAAATAAAAGTAATCTAAAACCCCATTTGAGAAAAACCCAGAAACCATTTTCAAAACTGAGAACTTTGATTTTTTGGTGAATTGAGAACCTTGCACAAATTTCATCAAGGTGCGTAGGTGTGCAAGTATACAAGTGCACATTTTCATAAGTGTTCTAGAAGTTATTGAAGAGGTGCACAGGTGCACAAGTTTGCAGGTGAGCTGGTGCACTTTTCCAGAGGTGCGCTGATAGTTAAATACTAGTTCCAAAAATAGAACTTTTCATGCATCAAAAATGCTTTTTTAATAGTAATTTAACTTCAACAGACACCTAGTGAAGGATTAGCTTCTATTTTTGATGCTTCCAGACACTTCCACATTGGTTGAAGGCTTTCTTATTCTTTTTCTCTCATAAATTCTTTGTTTTATGACATGGAAAGGCTCATGCATCCAATTGATGAATATAAAAATGGAGAGTCCTACTAAGCACTAGTTAGATGGTTAGTTTGTATATAGTTAGTTTGTTTTATTTAATTAAAAGTATATTATTGCATGAAGATATCTCTCACTCTCAACACAAATTGAGGAGTTCTTATAAATACTTCATTGTAATATGTAATTGGGGCTGCCATTATTTTGCAATAAAAATATGCTTTTGGTGCTCGCATTTGGAGTGTAGTAATTATTTCCTGAGTGTGTCATATTTTTGTGAATGTATGTTCATGGAATTATGATTGAGCCAAAAGTTTATTGCTTTGTTTCTAGTTGTGTGATCTTTTAATTCTAGTGTTTGCTATGGGTCTACAAGTTTTGCTAACATATCTAGTTCAAGAAGAGATCAGCATTTTGTTCCTTCATAGCTTTTTGTCTCGCATGAGTGCACTTTCCATGGCCTTGTGATCTGATGAAAAGTGAAATAGCATATGGTTATTGAATTCCTCATAGAAAATTGCATCAGTGGAATTTAGGAAGTGCTACTCCTACTTTCATTGGTTATCCACCGATCTTTTCGAAAGGTTAACTCGCAGACATGTTGTTCCCACTTTTTATGTCCATTACGAATTTCCCTTTCATGTTATTTACTTTCATCTCTCATTACCTTATATTTTTTATTTACTTTGCTAAAACCTAGTTAAGTTAAGAATTTATATAGTTGCATTGTTAGATTGCATTCATTAAAAAAATAGAAACTACCAAAAAACATATCTCTTTTGTGGTTAATTTTGAAATAGCAAGTAGATTGATCATTTGATCCAAAATTGGTTTGAACCAGAAAAGGCCTCATTGTGAACAAACACATTTATCTTGAACTGAGCAGATTCCAATAGGTCGCAAGATCACTTGGAACCTTAGAGTTGATCCTTAGATTAGCTTTTCAAGAGAAGAGTTTGAAAGCATTCCTTCTGTTAAGCATCATTGATGGGGACATGAGCCAAGTACAAAATGGACACAACAGGAAAGGGAAAATTTTATTAACTATAAAAAATATTCTAGTACACTTAGTGTAGAGAAACAGACTGCAAAACATGCCCTAAGGGCTTACAATAGCATAAGTCTAGAGATAAATTCTTCTCCCAGTACCTTTTCTCAAACTCCACTTCGGACTGCCTTTAATAATGCCAGAAATGTTCTTAAATAGATTCCGGAGGGTTAAGGATTAGAAATACATTCTAGAAAGTGCTAGTAGGCATCCACTAACCAAATAGAAGGCTCTAGAAGTCACATTAGAAGTCAGCGCAAAATTAGAAGAATCCAAAAATGGTAACCAAACTTTTGGGAGGCATAACTTTTGAATCATAGCTGACGAACTGTTTACATTTTCAGAAAGCTCTCGAAGCACCCTATAGCCCTATGGATGAGCTTTTCTCCTCCCCTATTTTTTGGTACTATTCAAGATCATTTAATGCCCCTAACCTAACTTTGAAGCATTCTTAGGATGTCTCCAGAAACCAAAAAATTGCAATAACTTTCAAACCGTGGGGCCTTTTGACTTGATTCTTTTTTTGGAATGCTCTAAATTACAATGAAAATCTTCTGACCAATTTACACCTTCTAGTTCACCAAAATTATGGCTCAATTACATACTTCTATTTTTCTAGCATTTACACGTACCCCAAGGTGATTAAAAACTCTATCTTAGGACACTGATAGTGGAACTGTGAGAGTTGGAACCTTTATTTGACCCAAATGGGTATCCAAAAATAAAAACACCTAAAATAGAAACTAAGTCTAAGTACATTTTTTTGGGTGACACATGATTGCCCTTATACCTCTGGATGCTCCTACATCAATCATGCAAAATGACTACCCAATAGAAGTGGCGCTAGAAGGAGGGCCTAAAAACCATTTGACTTGAAAAACCCAAGTTGTTGTTTGAAAATTCTACAACTTTTTAAAAAATTAAAATTAAAAATAAAAGTTAAAAATCTAACTCTAGAAAATTTTGAAGTTAAAAAAAAATCCAACTCTAGAAAATTTTGAAGTTGAGAAAAAATTCTAACTCTAGAAAATTCTAAAGTTGAGAAAAAATCTAACTCTGGAAAATTGTCACTTAAAAGAATTTTTGGATTTTTGGGTCTTGTCACCAAGGTGCATAGGTGTGTAAGGTGTGCTATTTTGAGAAAGTTTTCTTCTTCAGAGGTGCACTTTTCCAGAATAAACAAAAGTTCCTAGAACTTAGTCACTTTCACAAGAATTGCAATGATTAAGGGATACCAAGAACTCCACCCATTCACATTACACATTTCAGCATCATTGTTCACTTTACATTCTACTTCACACATTCCCATCATTATGCACCATGTCTTTGTTTAATGCCCAAAGTTCACCTTTGAATCTAATTGGTCCATTACATGACTTGCCAAAAAATCTTGAAAAGTTTTTCCCACAGTTCATCTATGGAGAATCATGAACAATAGAAGATCATATTAAAATTTTCAAGGAGATCTATAATCAAAACTAGATTCAACATATGGATGTGGTATGCCACCTTTTTCCTTACACTTTGGGGGAAATGAAATTCAATTGGTACCTCAATCTTCCATCATCATCAATAAGGGATTGGAACTCTTTTGAAAGAAATTTTATGGAACAATTCAAGATCTATATTGATCCAGCTATCCTACATCATTAGCTCATCTCAATTAAGAAGAATCCCTATAAGAGTATTTCACAATTTAATCATCGCTTCTATAGGATGTATCAGAGAATGGAGTTTTCATACATTGTATTACAAGAGGCTACCATCCATATCTATTTTGAAACAATGGATTCATTAACTTCTATTTTTCTAAGAAGGCTCCCAGCTAGAGACATTGATACTATTGAAAAGGTCTTCAGAGAGGCTGTTACATTCACGAATCAGGTTACTACTACTCTAATGCCAACAATTACATATTCAGGGTATGAGTCCCAAAAGATTGTATTCTTTGAGCAAAAGACTTCTCCTCTTACTAAACTCGAGAACAATATGGCTAGAGAATTTAAGGCCATGAAGGAGATGATGTGTCTTTTATCCAATGAACTCACCAAAATAAAGTTGAATTCCTCAAGAAATCAAGGCAATCATCCAAAACAACTTGCTGCCTAGGACAATTATTCTCAAAATGAAAGCAAAAAACAATATGGCTCCTATGATAACATCAAAAATGTGAATAATGGTGTTATAGATATGAGACCAAGTGAAAATGGATACAGGTACAATGATGTTTTGGATCAGCCTCCCCAAATCATGGAGGAACAATATTTGCAATTTAGTGCAATGGTGTCCAAATCATGCAATAAATCTGTAGGAGGATAAAATGATGAAGATGATCAAGAGAAGTTTGTGTTCCCATTCAATGAAGAAATTCTTTCAAGTTTTGATGTTTTAATAAGTGTGGCTATGCCAATAAATTTTGAGGACGCAAAAAATCTTGAAGTTCTAAAACTCCATGAAGTCGCAAAAAGTGATGGAAATGTAGAAGATTTTGAGGTTGGTGAGATTTTTGAATCAAAAAGTCATCAAGAAGAAGATACCAATTCTTCCTACCATGATATTGATTCCCCATTGGATAAAGATAAGATACCACCCACAAAACAAGATTTGTCATTAGAAGAGATGGATAGTGTGCTCAATTTGGTCTCATGCTTGACTAAGGAAATGTCTATTTGTGGGTATTTCACACACATATCAAACCATGTAATAATCGAGTCATGTAGAATCCATCCGTTTGGGTTCCATTTAGAAGAAAGTTGTCCCAATTTCTTGTTAGCTTGGGAGATTGCAATGGAGGGAAAGTATATTTTGAACAAGCTTCTTTGGGATATGATGCAGAAAACATCTTGGTCAATGATAGTAATGAATCTTGTAATTTGAAAGGAAGGCTGGTGATTGATTTTTCTAGTCTGAAGGAACCTAAAATGTTTTCATGTGCACATGGAGTTGTGTACCATGAGATAAGACCTCCAAAAGGAGAAATTATAATGTGTGAGTGTACCCCTATGGTGGGAGACTCACTAGATCAGGTGATATATTACCATTATCCCTCTTAGTTCGATGATTTTCAATTTGAATATGATGCTAAAGGTAAGAGAACTTGTTTCTGGATTAATCATGGTCATGGAGAGTTAACACAACTTCTTATTTTGTGTGATTTGTGCTTGAAATTTGAATGAAGATTGCCCAAATTTTATTTTTCTGAGTACAAAGACAAATCATATTTTCTTAGGACTATATGGGGTGGTTCATTAGTATTGCACATCATGAGAAATCTACTGACAACCACCCCACATTCTTATTATTCAAGGTTTTATGTAGATAAGTTTGTTTTGTTTTGTTTTGTTTTTGTTTTTGTTTTTCTTAGTCTTTTCAGTCTTTCTAATTAAATGTTAGTTTTCTTTGAGTTGAGTCTTTTTGTTTGGGTTTCATTTCTTTTTCTTTCAAAGTTGCGTCAGTCCAGGGGTTAGGTGCACTCAAGATTTTATCTTGACGTATCTCATTAAACCACTTTTTGGTTTCAACTTTTAGCAAGAGGTATTTCTTTGTCAAAACATTTTGATGATTTTGTTTCTTATACAAACTGAGAAATGGATGCTACTTGCAATAATAGGGGACTTTTAGTCTTGAATTCAGGATTGCCAATCAACAAGTTCTCAACACTTTTGCAAATTTAAAGGTCGATTATCTCAAGTGTTTTCAAACCAAAGTTAAAGAAAGCTAGGGATAGTCCAAGCCCTACTAGTTCAAATAGAAGGATCTTCTCGAAGGAATTGCTAAGATCATTGTTTGGCATGAGAGTTTCTAAAAAGTTCTTAAAAGAGGAATGCAAGGGATGTTCAAAAAATTTTGAATTTAAGAAACAACACCAATTTTTAGGGTACAAAAAGAGAAAAGAAAGAAATAAAGAAAGAAAGGTGTTAAGACTGAAGGATTCTAAAAGATCCAAAAGGGAGAATTTGATAAATAGATACAAAATGCACTATCTAGTATCAAAATAATGCTTCATTCAAGAATCAAATGATGACATTATGAGCTACATGGAGTAAGTATTCAAAGGATTTTCATGGAATTCAAATAAAAGGTGACAACCCATTAAGATCCCTCAGAACTGATTCTCTTATCTGGTGAGACAAAGGATTGATAAATAGCTTTCGTGAAGATTCTTGACAAACAAGCTAGATGGGGTGGAAGATTGTTTCCAAGTTGTCAAATTTTTTTGATAGATTATATTCTGAGATGTCAAAGGAAATGGATACACTGAACACACATTGAACTCAGAGATTCAAGATTCTAAGGTTTTGAGTATAAAGTGACTCAAATTATGCTTGGAGTATTCATGATTCAGTTGATGTTGGACACATATTGAAGAAATGTTTGCTGATGAAGAAATGCCTTTGTCATTTCTTCCTTTTTGTTGGTGCTATTTTTTATTTTTTCACAACTCATGCCCCATTTCACCTAGAAATGGGACCCCCTTAGTATAATTTTTTTGCTTTTCGAATCCCTAGTTTGGGGTCTAAGTATTTTTCTAGTGTTTTGGGTTAGATATTGGTCCCATTCGAAAAACCCAATGTCTGGATTTCATCATCAGAGGAGATAAGTCTTTTTACAAAGCAAAAAGGTGCACCAACACACCTACCTAGGTGCGTTAATGCACCAAAACACATAAAAAGGCATTCATCATCACACCAAAAGAGGTGCACACCACCCCATCACTGCCTCCCCTACCTACACTCAATCAATAGAACAATGTTAAAACTTTGAGTTAAGGTGTGCAATAGCCCACCTAATGAGGTGCACCTGTTGCACATTTTACTATTCATTTTTTTGGTTTAAATGCACTTAAGTCAGCATAGGGTGTGCATTGGTGCACCCCATAAGGTGTGTTTCTGCGCACCCATATGTTAAAATTTGATGAAAGGTGGGCTAGGTGCATCCCTTTTTTACATTCCAGGGGTAAAATTAGGTTCTTAGGGTGTTCTTGACACTTAGGGTTTTTGGGTTGTTTATTGTCGATATTAGGATTTGTCTTAACTCTTTAGATTAATGTTTTCATTTTTGTGTAGATAAAAGGGCATCCTCAACTTGTCAGGGTTATAACTCTTGACCTAGAGCTCAAAACTCAAAACTGTTTACATCGTTGGAAAGAGGAGCTAGAAATCTAATTTTAGTCCCTAAAATAGTGAGTCTTTGGTTGAATAATTTTAGGGACTGATGAAAGTTTTGACTTGAAATTTTGAGCTGAAGACCTCTAAAAAAGCCAGTTAAAAGGACCTAGAAAAACTTGTAAAAAGGTATGAAAAGTTCCAAACATTTGATCATTTTGGACAATTTGGATCACTTGGTTTCTGACCCAGAAGGATTCGATAGTTAAAGAGAAGAAAAGATCAAAGATACAGAGTTTAGAGATATGGACTAGAACAGGTTCTTCATCTTATGCAACTATTAAATGACAAGATTCAACATTAACACCTTGGGATTTTAGAAGCAAGAGTTCAGGTCTATGAAAGTTTTTGGCTATAAAGAGGGCATAAATCAACAAAAGGATCGAAGTAAGTACACAAAAGTAATCTAAAATCTCATTTGAGAAAAACCTAGAAACCATTTTAAAAACTAAGAACTTCAATTTTTTGGCGAATTGAGCACCTCACCCAAATTTCATCAAGGTGCGTAGGTGTGCAGGTGCACATTTTTGTAAGTGTTCTAAAAGTTTTTGAAGAGGTTTGCAGGTGAGTTGGTGCACTTTTCTAGAGGTGAGCTGATAGTTAACTACTCATTCCAAAAATAGAGCTTTCCATGCATCAAAAATACTTTTTTGACAGTAGTTTAACTTCAACAGATGCCTAGTGAAGGATTAGCTTCTATTTTTGACACTTCCAAACACTTTCTTATCGACTGAAGGCTTTCTTATTCTTTTTCTCTCATAAATTCTTTATTTTATGACATGTAAAGGCTCATGCATCCAATTAATGAATATTAAAATGGATGGAGTCCTACTAAGCACTAGTTAGATGGTTAGTTTGTGTTGGAATGTCTTAATGGAAAGAATGCTTCTGAGAGGGGGGGTGTGAATTAGAAGTACTGGCCTTTTTATCCACTTTTTAAACCCTTAATAACATATAACTGAAATTAACATGCATGCATATAAACATTAAACAATCATGAGAAAAAAACATGCATCACCACATAACACTTGAGATTTTGGTGACCCAGAAACCCTCCACAAATAAGAAGGTAAAATTGGGGTGGGGACAATACCCACAAAATTACTGTAGCAATTGATTTCAACCACTTTCAATGGTTTTCCCTATTAAAGACTACAACAAAATATTAAATGTGACCCTGTTAAAGGGTTTCTACACCCTGTTAGGAGTGTGCCTTGTTAGAGGACTTAAGAACATTCAACTTGGAATGCCACCCTATTAAAGGATTCACATAAGGTTGTTAAACCTACCCAAGTCCATGGGATTTCCAATTTCCTAATACAATTGTGAGAGAGTATTAGAATAATACACTCGATCTAATGCAATCTTTGATGTTGATCTTAGGTACTTGATCTGCTTTACTATTGACTGATCTCTACTAGATCTGATTTTCTGATTGTGTTCCTTATTCTATTTTGATCAACTAAATGTGTAAATGTTGTCTTTTCCACTAAATCTTTGAAACCAATGTTCTACAATGACCTTAATAGGCTCTACTTTTCCTTCTTCACATGATTCCTCTCTCTTCTCTTACTCTTGCATTGTTCAATGGCATCAAGACTCCATTATAAATATTAGTGTTCCATCATGCATCCTTGATTCAAATGTTCCTACTCAAACCCTTGAAATTCACCCATTGGTTGCATGCAATCTTCAATTTTCTGATTGGCTACATGAGGATCTCATAGGTGGATGTGAGGATTTGATCTTATCTCCTTATCGTTCTATGAGTCATGCATAACCTTTTTTCATCTTTGTTTGTGATTGCACAAAATTTTATGTTGATCCTGCATTGCTTGACACATGAAGTAATATTGATGCTCAGCACCATCTATTCTAGATTGCTCGACATCCACTATGTTTCCTGCATTACTCAGCTCCTATAGAATTCATGTGTTATTTGGCACTTGTTAGTTTTCTCCATTTCTCAACTCCTATTAGATCTTGAGTTACTTGGCACATATTGGTCTCATCTACTTCACACCTACTGTGACTTGCTTGACACATACTGTAACTCGCCATGTATATTGAAAATGGTTAAGTGTGTTGACACTCATTTGTCAATCTTATTTATTTGATCAACAATCTCCCCCTTTGACATGAGTGTCAAAAAAAATTAACTGACCATTCATGATCTAAACCTTATGTGTACATTCTTCACTTACAAAATTTCAAAAAGATATTGTGAACAACAATATACCTTATGACTCCCCTTGAGTTGATTATGCCTTATTATGTCATGAATTTTGATATCTTGTGCCATTGTGCCTGATGTTTTCTGTTTCTATCATGTTCTTGCTTTCTGATCCTATTCTTTCTTTCTGATCCTATTTGTTCTCTATTTGATGACCCTATCTTCATGTGATTACCAACATTTGCATGTCCCTTGACTCTTTTATTGCTATTTGTAGTCAATCAACTTCAAGTTGAACAAAATTTCAAAATTTGGCAATTATGCTCCCCCTTAATATATCTCCTACATTATCTCTCCTTTTCTATATTATCTCCCCCTTTTTGACACTTATGTCAAAGGTTCCTAAATAGTAATGCCATGCTTGGCCAAAAATTTCTTATTTACCTCAAGGATAATTTTGAGAGCTGCATCCCAGTTATTCAATGCAATATCTAATGACTTGTGTTAGATTGCAAGCTCTACTGCTAGATCAACAAGTCCTTCATGTGTAGAAGTATTTGGATGCTTCTTCAAGATTGTTTCTACATACATATTCTCCTTGTGTAATACTTCTAAATGGGGAGTGATAGAGGCTTGCATTTGCATTAGTTTTTCTTTAATAGTAGCCTCTTCTACTGATAATGCAGCTAATTCCCTCTGAATATGAAGCATTTGAGAAAAATGTCGCTCACTTTGTGTAGGATTTGAGGCTAGTTGCATACTAGAGAGCTTAAGGTTGCTCTCAAGGCTCAAATTTTTTTGATTTATTTCTTATGTGAACCTAGAAAAATCACACAATTTTCTATAAAGGGAAAAGATGTTCCCTAGTACAATCTTTACCTTATCCAATTTCTTAGCTAGATCAACCTGCCCTAAAATAATGTTATTGGCTATCTTTTGGGTGACTTTGCCTAGAAAATTGTTTTCTAACCATTCCATGAGTTTTACATTTGTATCATGGTCTTCATTGATAACTTGATCAACTATATCAGATAGTTGCTCAAGGATTGGTCTGCTTGAATCTAGAAGTTGTAGGATGAATGCATCCATGAATATATCTTTGATCTCATTCATTGCCTACTTGTATTTGTAGTCTTTCCTCAATGCCTCTTGCCTCCTTCTCTTATCCAATGCACTCTATATTTCATTCATCTTTTCCTCAGTTAGAGTGCTTGAATCATAATAGGGTATTTTGATTTCTTCATCAAGCTTAGGAATACCATAATGAATGGTCCTGGCTACCCTAGTAAAGCTTGAGCTTGGTGTACTGACATGTAAGGTCATCTTTTTAGTAATTGACTACTGAACAGGTTTGGTAGGAGTTCCTATTCTTGGTAATTCAACCAAAGTTTGTATTGCAGACTCCTCCTTATCTTGTGTTTCTTCCTTATCTTCTTCTTCTGTCACTAATACTGGGGGTGTACTTGTTGTTTGTACTATTGTTGCACTCAGCTCCTAATGAGCTTGCATGGCTATTCTTGGTAATGATGGAGGTAGTAGATGTGGGAATCTAGTAGTTTGAGTGATCTAAGGTGGTTCTTGTGGTGACACCTTGCCTTCTTTGAGTTTATCTACTGCCTTTTGAAGCTCATCTAAACTGACCAATATGGGACTTGTACACAACTATGCTTGAAGAGTTGTTTGGTCAAGGATCTTAGTGAGATCCTCTATAGTTAGTGGATTGATTTTGTGGCTTGATGTGTCAAAAAAATTCTTAATCTTTATGATTTCTATAGGTGTGATAGTAGAGTGAGGAGGACTAGGAGGTGGTAGTTGTATGTCTTGCACACTTTGCTACTCATTAGTACCTTTGCTTTCCTCCTCTTCAACCTTTTTCTCTACTTTTTTCTTCTCTTCTCTCCTCTTCCTTCTTTCCTCTAGTTTAGTAGTAGCTTCTTCTTTGTATTCCTCTTCAAGGACATCTTCAGTTTTCTTATATAAATTCTTCCATGATCTTGTGGTTTTTTGTACAACTTCTTCAATTTTGTTTTTAAGAATGGAGAATGCCCTATACTTAGGTGTAAACCTAGTGTTATGCCTTTTGATTGCTTTAGTTATCTATTCCCTTGTCAAATTAGGTAGTATGCTTGCTAGAGTTGATTCCCTCATCTCCTTTTCCATCATTAAACAGAAATGCCATTTGTCTTCTACAATTTTAGACAATTCCTTTGGCAGTTGACCATCAAGTTCAAGAGGTGTATACTTGAACTGTTCCATTAATGCATAGATTGATTCTTCTATGCTATTCTATTCCTCTTTACTAAACCTATTTAAATAAATCTTTTTCATATCACTTAAGTCTCCATTCCTAATCTTTTCACATAATATATCAACTAAAGACTTAGGAGGATGACTTACCTTTTTAGTCTGATCTTCCTCATTAGTATTAGTTTGAGCCATATATCTTTTTTTTTTTCCTTGGCTCTTCCTATGTCTTCTTGGTTGCTTTCTTCTTTGTGGCTTCCTCTTTGGCTTTTTGTGTGGAGGCCCTTGTTGCAGCTCTAGTTGTTGGCTTCTTGGGTGTTGGCTTGGCATCTTTCTTTGGTGTAGGCTAAGAAGTAGGAGGTATCTTTGCCTTCCCTTTGATGATTTTGCCTTTGATGGGTGCTTCCTTGGCTTATCCTTCCTTGACACTCTCATCTTTGTCTTCACCTTGGCCTTGTGACAATTCAAGTGGCCCTTGTTCTAGCTCATCTTCATCTTTCTCATCATCGCCTTCTTCTTCATCATCACTAATCTCCTCTGCTTTGCCTGTTGCACTTGATTCTTCAACACCAAATTTTTTCTTTATCTTCTTCACCAACTTCTCTTTCTTCTTCACTTCTGTGGTAGTCTTGAGTTCTATAACAACTCTTGATTTGACAGTGTCATAAGTTCCAAATGCCTTGGCATATTTGTCGATTTCATCTACAAGTAGTGTTGTGATGGCTATTGAAGCTTGGTCAATATCAAGCTCATATCCTAATGGTCTAAGCCATCTTTCTCTTGGAAGGATTGCTTGGATGTAAGTATAGTCAATATCAACAAGAAAGAATATATCATTTACATGCTTTTCCACCAGTAAAACTGGCATCCTCATTTTTTTCTTCATTGCATTCTTCAAATCATCAAAATAGATAGACATTTGATCATCAAAGCGATCTCCCATTTGCGCAATAAAATCATTTATTTGATCAACAATTGTTTTGTTCTGACTCCAGTTGACTTCTCCAAATGAAGGGAATTCCTTCATCACATAGAAGAACATACAAACTAAGATTGACCCAAATTTACATTGTGCTCCCTTATACTTTCTAATAGCTCCAAGATTTTCATTAATCTATTGCAACATGAGCTCTACAAGATCATAGGTGTGGTCTTTCTTTACAAGCTTATATGCCACATCCACTGCTATGTAGGGTACACTATTCAACCTGCTAGATTGATAAAAATTATGTGATATGATCCTTACAACAAAGTTTAGAAGTGGATCAGTTATGTTGTCTATGGTCATGCCTCTGTTATTCCACTTTGCTCCTGTGTTCTTCTCAATTATTTCCTTTTTATCACTTCTCAATGTCTTTGGTCAATCTAGGGTTGGAAAACCTATGACCTTATGAACCATTTTCTTGGTTATTTTAACTAGTCCTTGCTCTAACCAGAATGATCTATCATGAATTCTGCTAAAGTATTATGCATATCCACTCAATTTTGAATATGATTGGAAAAACCAGGGCTTTGGTTAAACCCTTCTTCTCTATGATTGAAAATTCATCCTTCAATATTCCATTATCATAGAGTTTGTCAAAGGCATTAAAGATTTCCAAGTCTCCTATGGCTCCTATCTTGTAGTTATAACACTTTTGCACATCCTGAACCATAACAACTTTTTCAAGGATGGCAGATAGGGAACTAGCGGAATCATTTTTATATGCAACTTCTGGGATGGGCCTAAAATTAGGTTGTTTAACCTTGTTACTGACAAGTTGAATCTCATGGCTTTCCTTCCTTTGGGTTGACTTTGAACTAGATGCCATTATTTACCAAACTAGGGTTTTTTCGTTTAAAGTAAACTTCACAAACTTTAAAACTCAGCATCTAAAGGAAATACCTAGTTAAATGCTTAGATTGCTTGGGTAGATGCTGAATCACTGCAAATCACTGGTTGGATGCTTGGAAATCGCTCAATCGTGCACCTGGTAATTGTTCTTCATTTGAATGACTCAAAATGAATTATTTTTTGCATTTTGTACCTTCACCGATCACTCGGCTTCAAAAAAATTTCAACTCGACATCCACTCGGTAGCTATTCTTACTCGACATCTTCTAACTTTGTTAATAAATCGGCCACCACTTAAAGTTTTACTCAACTTCCACTAAAATTCTTGACTCAGCATCCAAATTAGTTTCACTCGGTAACCAAAGACAGCTCAGCATTATCATTCAAGTTTTGTCTTAGCATCTTCTCTGATGCATATTTATACTTTGTAGTGCTTCATCATGGTTTAGGGCTAATGTATGATGCCTCCTTATATGTATCAGCCCCATAAGCTCATCTTTTGATTAGTTGGATGAGAAATGATCACTTGACCTCGTGGGTGAAGTGATCCTTTCATTGGATGTACTTGATCCATCCTTTTTCTACCATGTCTTCTTCATGTTTGTTCTAATGTGTTCCTCATTAACTTTTTCTTTGCCCTTATTTGCTTTAGTCTTGGGTGCCTTGGCCTTTGTTGGAAAATTCCTACTGACATGTCTAGTTTTCAAGCAACTGAAGCAAGTAGTTTGGTTCAACCATCTTTTATAGTTCCCCTTAAAATGTGTTCTTATGTAGTTCTGGGGTATGTTTCCATACTCTTGACAATAGTGACAGATTTTCCTTGTATTGTAATCCCAATTGTAATGGTGTACATAGTTGTCCCTCCTTACATGTTGATTTGGTGTCCACATAGGCTTTGATCTACACTCAAAGGCTCTGTGTCCATACTTTTTGCAATTGTGGCAATGTCCATCAAATCTTTGTGTCCTTGTGACTTTGGACCTACAGTCTTGTGTCATGTGACCTTGCATGTTGCACTTGTGATAGTAACCCTTGCTTTTGGGTGTGTTTGGCTTATTGATCCTTCTACTCCTATAAACATTAGTAGTATGCCCCTTTTTATTATAGTAATGACAAGTGGGTTTAGAATTCTTACCTTTGTCACTTCTTTGCTCAGTTCTCTTTGATGATTTTCCAACTTTAGTGCTGGTGTATCCAAGTCCTGATGTATCATGGGATGACCTTGGGGATTTCAGCAACTGTTCAAAGTACTTGATAGCTTCACTTGACTTGTTGAGATTCTTTGTTGTTTCTTTTTCTCTATTTAATTCATTCTGCAGTTGTTCATTCTGCATCTTTAAAGTAGAGATCTCAATATCTTTCATATTGAGTTCATGATGAAGGTTCATCATTTGGGAAAGTGTATCCATTGGCATGTTTGAGATCCTTGTTAATTCAGTTCATTTTTCTTCAAGTTTGTTTGCAAGATTTCTTTTGTCATCTTCCATCATGATTCTATCTTCAACTGCTCTTTTCTTTTGTTCAGTGATTTCACATAGCATCATGGCCTGTGATTCATGCTCCATATTAAGAGTTCTTATCACTTCTATTTGAATTCTATTTTTCTCCATCAGTTCTGCTATTACTGCATCAAATTCTTTGGATTCTCCTTCGAAAAATACTTCGGTGGTGTCAATCTCCTTGTAGTGAATATCATTTTTGGCTATTACTATTTCCTTCCTTCTTTTTAAGGATTTTCTTAATTCCTCTCTAGCTTCCTCTACCTTGTGTAGAGTGAGATGCACATCTATCACCTGGTTCTCAATGATCTTTCCAAGTTTGAAAACTTTCATCTTCAAATCTTTTCCTCCAAGCTGTTAGGCTTCTCTTTGAGATAACTCAACTCTGATACCAATTGTTGGAATGACTTAATGGAAAGAATGCTTTTGAGAGAGGGGGGGTGGTGAATCAAAAGTATTGTCCTTTTTATCCACTTTTTAAACCCTTAATAACATATAACTAAAATTAACATGCATGCATATAAACATTAAACAATCATCAGAAACAAACATGCATCACCACATAACACTTGAGATTTTGGTGACCCAAAAACCCTTCCATGAATAAGAAGGTAAAACTGGGGTGGGTATGATACCCACAAAATTATTGCAGCAATTGATTTCAACCACTTCTGATGGTTTGCCCTGTTAAAGGTCTGCCCTATTAAAGGCTACAACAAACTGTTAAATGTGACCCTATTAAAGGATTTATACACCATGTTAAGAGTGTGCCTTGTTAGAGAACTTAAGAACATTCAACTTGGAATGCCACCCTATTAAAGGATTTACATAAGGTTGTTAAACCTACCCAAGTCCATGGGATTTCCAATTTCCTAATACAATTGTGAGAGAGTATTAGAATAATACACCTAATCAAATGCAATCTTTGATACTGATCTCAGGTACTTGATATGCTCTACTATTAATTGATCTTTTCTAGATTTGATCTGCTGATTGTGTTCCTTATTTTGTTCTGATCAACTAAATGTGTAAATGTTGTCCTTTCCACTAAATCTTTGACACCAATGTTTTGCAACGACCTTAATACACTTTGTTTTTCCTTCTTCACATGATTCCTCTCTCTTCTCTTACTCTCACATTGTTCAATGGCATCAAGACTCCCTTATAAATATTAGTGGTCCGTCATGCATCCTTAATTCAAATGTTCTTGCTCAAACCCTTGAAATTCACCCATTGGCTGCATGCAGTCTTCAATTTTTTGATTGGCTGCATGAAGATCCCATAGGTGGATGTGAGGATTTGATCTTATCTCCTTATCCTGCTATGAGTTGTGCATAGCCATTTTTCATCTTTTTTTGTGATTGCACAAACTTTTATCCTGATCATACATTGCTCAACATATGAAGTAATACTGATGCTCGACACCATCTATTCTGGATTGCTCAACATCAACTGTGTTTCTTGCATTACTCGGCTCCTATAGAATTCCTATGTTACTCGGCACATATTGGTCTCATCTTCTTGGCACCTACTGTGACTTGCTTGGCACATACTATAACTTGACATGTATAGTGAAAATGGTTAAGTGTATTGACACTCATTTCTCAATCTTATTTATTTGATCAACAATTTGTTTTATTAAATTAAAAGCATATTATTACATGAAGATATCTCTCACTCTCAACACAAATTGAGGAGATGATTTCTTACAAATACTCCATTGTAATATGTAATTGGGGCTGCCATTATTTTGCAATAAAATTATGCTTTTGGTGCTTGCATTTGAAGTGTAGTAATTCTTTCCTAAGTGTGTCATATTTTTGTGAATGTATGTTCATGGAATTTTGATTGAGCCAAAAGTTCATTGCTTTGTTTTCGGTTGTGCGATCTTTTAATTTTGGTGTTTGCTATAGGTCTACAAATTCTGTTGATGTATCTAGTTCGAGAAGAGATCACTATTGTGTTCCTTCATAGATTTTTATCTTGCATGAACACACTTTCTATGGCCTTGTGATCTGATGATATGTGAAACATCATATGGTTATTGAATTCCTCACAAATGATTGAATTAGTGGAATTTAAGGAGCGCTACTCCTACTTTCATTGGTTATCTACCTATCTTTTCAAAAGCTTAACTCATTGACACATTGTTCCTGTAGTTTATGTCCATTAAGAATTTCCCTTTCATGTTATTTACCTTCATCTCTCATTACCTTATCTTTGTTATTTGCTTTGGTAGCCCTTGGTTAAATTAGGAATTCATATAGTTGCATTGTTAGATTGCAATCATTAAAAAAATAGAAAATACCAAAAAACATCTCTTTTGTGGTTAATTTTGAAGCAGCAAGTAGATTGATCATTTAATCCAAAATTGGTTTGAACCAGAAAAGGTGTCCTTGTGAACAAACACATTTATCTTCAACTGAGTTGATTCCAATAGGTTGCAAGATCACTTAGAACCTTGGAGTTGATCCTCGAATTAGCTTTTCAAGAGAGGAGTTTGAAAGGATTCCTACCGTTAAGCATTGTGCAAAATGACAGCTCAACAGTCACCATCATATTGAATTTGGAATTCAAAAGTATTTTAGGGGGTCTAAATGTGGTCCTAAAGTGTCATTTTGTTTTGAAAATAAGCCACACATATGTTAGTATAGCATGTTAGGGGACTAAATCTAACCATTTTAGTGCTTGGCTAACTTAGGGGATCCCTTAACAATGCACTCTTGAACCAATTTGAAATTTGGGGTTTTCCCATGAGTATACCCTCACACTCCCACTTGGTCAAAGTTTCTTTTTTTGAAGGGACAACAATGTAATAAATAGTGGGCTTGATGTTTCTACCAAAAATGGGGTAGTAGAGAGTCTTTCTAGAGGATTTGGGACGAACTAGTGGGGTGTTCACCCACTCTCTAAGTTTAGAGACAACTAGGATTTGGAAGGAGAAATACTAAGGATAAGGGATCTCTTCATCAACTATCATTTTCATTTAGCTAGGACCAAGGTTGGTTCCCATGCCATGACCTTCTTTTGCACTTGCATAATGGTGTTTTAATCTTGTTATTATTGTTGGTGAAATCATATTTTGTATTGTGTTGGAGTGATTGTAAATTGTGTTGCATTTACTTTCAATAGATTTATTTCTTTTGTTCTTGTTTTTGAGTGTTGATTAGTAATGTGTGTGAAGGCTTCACTCACCTTGAGTGAATGGGTTAGTTGGGTTCAACAATGACATAGTGCAAGTCTGGATATACCCCAAAATGAGGTGATATAGAATCTAGCAAACCAACACAATGGAAACAATACAAAATACAAACAATAATGCAAGATTTTATACCAAATAACAACTCTTTATTCATAGATATAACTGATTACATGAAATATGCTCGATTGTAAGGCCTTCTAGGTTAGGGCCAATTACAAACAATAATTACAAAATTAGTTCTACAAGATCCAACAAGATCCAACTTACAAACATAATCCTAGCTAGTCTAAATACACAACTAGATAAGAACACTAAGAAGAATCCACACTTTTACCCTCAGGTCCACTAAGCAATCCTCTGGTTTCTAAGTTGCAGCCGTAGCTCTTCAAAATTTGCATCTAAACTTCATCCCCTTCTCAAAGCTGGAATGATAACTTCATTCTAAAGACTCCCAAAAACCATTTACTTATACCCAACTAAGCCACAAGTTAGCCTAGTTTTTGTGGTAGTGAAAGAACAATCTTTGTCAATTGTTATGCAAGAAATGAAAATAAGAAACAAATGAGAACCAATTTTAAAAGGTGAAAATTATCAAGACAATCTTTTAAAGTATTTTTTGATGCTCTAATGTATTGAACATATATTAATAACCAACCAAGTCTTATCAAATTTAACATATTACTTGTAAAAAAGCCTATGTCTTAAATCTTTTTCACAAGGAAAAAACCCATGGGATGTATTTAGAGAAATAAGAATAGTTTCTAGAGGCTATGTTTAATATTGATGAAAAGTTGACCTATCAACTGTTAAACAATATGGAAAGCTCCAAACAAGTATTAAAACCTTAGTGACAAAAGATATGTCAAAAAATTATTAAACCAAAGAACAAGCAAAAATAGCAAGATAAAAATTCATACAATGTCCCTTCTCTCTTGTCAAGTATTGTCTTCTATTTTACAATAAGCCTTAATTTATGAACCTGAACATGAATTAGGAAATTTTTTACAATCATATATAATATCATAAAAATAAATATAAGAGTATTAAGAGTCTTTCACAAATAATGGAAAGTCTTTGTACAAACCCTTTTCCTATTGACTTTGATTGGCTCATCTGATTCTTTTGATTGATTAAGCCCTAAGTTTTCAGTCTTTCCACTCGTACCATCTTCAAACAATGAACCAAGTTGAGTCTTCAAATCGTAATTGTTAGGTGATCTTTTAGCATATACCTCACCTTGGCAACCAAGTCTAAAGGAACTTTGAACACTTTTTGATGTCTGCATTATTTTTACAATAAGAAAGGTCTACATCCTTAGATTGCTTAGAACCATTGAATGGTCTCATGAAACAAGAACTGGCCTTAACTAAGGTACTATCTACAGGAGCACATTTTGAGAAAGAAATCTTGGAGGATGTATTGTCATCTACATTGTAGTTGACATGGGAATATATCTTAGCCACTACTACATCTAAAAGATGTTTGGATTTTCTCTCGCAAATAAAACCTTTCTCCAACTGCCTATCTATGGATGCATTAAAATTCAGTAAAATGATAGCTTTAGATGGGCATGTTGAACCAATAGATGTCCCAAATGAGTGCGATATGATTTTTTCACTACTTGCATGACTTCGTAGAAAGAATATGTCATCCCATAAAGCTTGCTCTTGTGTTTTTTTTGAAATAGAACCCAAAACATCCAAGAGTTCATCAGTGTTAGGAAGGGTAGTTGAATTTATAGAACTTCTCTATCCACTTGTTAAAGATATAGGATCATCAAAAGAATAAGAAATTCACCCAACAATAGTAGGAAGCCCTTCTACAATGACAACCTCTAAACTATTGGAACTTTCTTTTGCTGAACAAAAGTTATCAATCATAACATCCTGAAAAAAGACAATCCACCTTTTGTTGTCATTTCTCTGTGTCAAAGCTGAGATTCCAATTCAAAGGTTGTAGGTATCAAAAATTCATCTTATAAGGAAGGTATAAGATCATTTCTAACTAGATCATGTATAGAAATGTCACACTATCCAGATGTCATGCCCCAAGAATCATAGTGAGAATGCTGAGTCAGTGTAGTGCTTGAAGAAAATATAGAATCCTTTAGCCCAGAGCAACTAATATCTAACTCAACCAATGGAATTTCATCCAATTCTTCAACCCCATTAGTATGCAGTAGAGGAACCAACAAAGCTTCAAAAGGTATAGATTGCCTACAAACATCTTGGAGTGCTGGAAAAGAAGATAGTATCTCTTTCTATTTCAAGCTACTTCTATGAGATGGACCTATCTCAAACAAAGCTCTCTTATGGATACCTTCATCCCTAGTAGATTCACTCAAATTGTAGTGCATAATTGTATTAGAATTAGTCAATTTAACTACATCAAATGTTAGATTCAAAAATGATGCTTCTTAAAAAGTAGATTGGGTACTATTCTAAATATTTGATTGGCCCCTTCTCTGCAAATTAATTGGAAGGGGAGTCAACTGACCTTGCATCCTCATTTCCTTTTTTATTTGCAGCTCTATAAGTTATGAATTATTATTCCCTTTTCCTGAAGCAATAAATAATGACTGGTGATTACAATCCTTAAATGAACTTTATCGAAACATTCCCTGAAGAGGATATATTACCTTAGCATTAGACATAACCTTGTATTATTTTAACAAAGCTTCCTACTCAAGGGAAAGTGAAGGTGTGGGGAAACTTAATTGAATTTCATTTTTCTGTAACTGAGAGAATTTGCATATGTTTTAGCTAAAATACTAGAACTATATACAAAAGGCAATGCATGAGCCTCTTCTTGGGATCCTTTAGATATACCCAAAAGAGAAAATGAATCACAACCTTGTCAAATACTTTTGAACTTGAATCTTTTACTATCGTTAGATTAGATATCACATCAAGAAATTGTGAGAAATAAATCACAACTTTAAAACTTCACTTGGCACTAACTATTGTTGAGTGCCAGTTTGCTCAACACCTTAAGGAGCCAAGTGGCAGTTTGCTTAGCATTTGAAGGTGCCAAGTTATAGACAGTAGGTGCTGAGTTAGCTTGACACAAGAAGAAGCCAAGTAAGCTCGACACATGAAGAAGCCAAGTAAACTTGGCACACAAAGGGAAATGCTTGGCAACAATGGATGCTGAGTGAGCTCGGCTCAAACTAGAAAAATTATAACTTAGTGAAATTTCAATGTGAATGTTTCCACCATTAAAACTAGAGAGCCAAAGCTTGAAGATTCTAAATAAATTTCTCAAATGCAATGAATAGAAGAAGAACAATGGATTCAAGTATTCTTGCTTGCTTTCTATTCAACTTTGATTATAAATATTACAAAATCTGGGAGCATTCGACTTCAACTAGAAAGCCCTAAAATAACCCTAAACTAGTAAAACTTCAAACTTCAATGAACTTTAAACTTGCAGCTCTAATGACTGTATACAATGGTGCCTGGAGCAATCACTGCTTCAACAGGACGAATCCAACAATAACGAACTTACAAAATGAATAGAGGAAACTTGTGCAACTGGACACAACACAAACTTCCTTCTATCTCTACAATGATTGATCTACTGATCAACTTCTTTCTTCTTTTTTTGCTTTGCAACTCTCTGCTAAACTTCTATTCTGTTGAATATCACTTGAATGAATCTAAAACATTCCTTTTTTCATACTTTTCCTTCTCTTTCCTGATTTGAAAAACTCACCCATCGCAGTTATTTTTTCTATCTATTCTGGAGTGCATCAGGTGGTAGGTCGGTGTTTGGCTCCAGGGACAAATGACCATTGCATTTAATATTCCAACACTCCCCCTTTGTCCCAAGCCAAACAAATAAGGATCACTACTGATCCAAATCAACTACACCAAGACTCTCTCTTAGGTGTACAAAAGTTCCAATGCCTAATGGCTTTGTGATAATGTCTGCTAGCTGCTGCTCATACTTACAAAATTCCATTTTGATATCTCCATTCTCCACCAATTCTTTGATGAAGTGATATCTGATCACAATATGTTTGCTTCTCCCATGGAAGATTAGATTCTTGGACAATGCAATTGATGAAATGTTGTCACAATAAATTATGGTTCCATCCTCTTGCCTTTCATTCAAATCTATCAAGATCCTTCTTAACCAAATAGTTTTACATGTTGTTGCATTTGTTGCTATGTATTTAGGCTCTGTTGTAGATTGAGCAACAATAGGTTGCTTCTTGGATGCCCATGAAATTACACCCGATCCCATATGAAACATGTATCTGGAAGTGCTCTTCCTATCATCTAAACTTCTAGCCCAATCACTATCAGTATAACCCACCAACTTGAAATCATTTGATGCAGTATACAAAATTCCAAATCTCTTGGTACCTTTCACATACCTTAGGATCCTTTTTCTTGCTTTCCAATGGGAATTCTTTGGTGTTTCCATAAATCTGGAAATCAGACTTACTACATGCATCAAGTCTGGCCAAGTTGTAATCAAATACATTAAACTTCCAACCATACTCTTGTTATATAGTGTTGGATCCACTCTCTTGCTAGAGTCTTCCTTGCTCAACTTTAGACCTACTACTGTTGGTGTGGGGCTAGCTTACTATTCTGCATTTTTAATCTCTCCAAGATTTGCCTTGCATATTTTTCTTGAGAGATGAAAATGCCATCATGCATTTGTTTTACTTCTATGCCTAGAAAGTATTTCAAGAGACCAAGGTTTTTCATCTCAAATTCATTTTTCATAGCCTCTTTGAACTCACCAATTAGAGCCTTGTCATTACTTGTAAAAATTAAATCATCTACATACAAGATAAGAATCAACACATTTCCATTTTCTGCCTTGATGTAGAGAGTAGGCTCACCATTGCTTTTGCTAAAGCTATCACTCATCAAATATGAGTCAATCCTACTATACCATGCTCGTGGAGCTTTCTTGAGCCCATAAAGAGCTCTCTTCAATCTATATACTTTGTGTTCTTCACCTCTAATTTCATAACCAAGTGGGTACTCCACATAGACTTCTTCTTTCAATATACCATTTAGGAAGGCAGACTTCACATCCATCTGAAATACCTTCCATTTGTGTTGAGCTGCAATTGCTATGACAACATGCACAGTTTCCATTCTTGCAACTGGGGCATATGTCTCATCATAATCTCTACCATACTGCTTTTTGTAGCCCTTGACTACTAGCCTTGCCTTATGCCTATCAATCTTCCCTTCATCATTGCATTTGGTCTTGTAGACCCATTTCACTCCAATCACTTGCTTCTTGGGAGGCAAATCAGTTAGATCCCATGTCTCATTCCTTTCTATAGCACATATCTCCTCATCCATGGCCTTACACCATTTCTTCTCCTTAACAACTTCTTCAAAATATATTGGATCACTATGAGAAAATAATGCAAAATTAACACTCTCATCATAATCTTCATACCTTTCATTTTGGTATATCTCCCTAAGACACTTGGTATTTCTTGGTAATAGGGAGGAGAGTGTGGGATCAAAATCTTCACTACTGCTGCTTTGCCAACTAGTTTGGTCTTGATTGGTACTTGGCACTCACACTCAGTCATGCCTAGAGGAGCTCGGCAATGACTGAGGTTGCTTGCCTTTTCTTCTATTTTCTCCTTCTTCTTCTTGTTCATTAGCATTTTCTTTACTCATAATTGGCACTTTACTTGAAGTGCTTGGTGACTCATCAGTTGGACCATACCAAGACTGATTTTCAAGAAATTCCACATCTCTTGAGAGAATCATCTGGTTGTTCAATGGGTCATACAATCTATATGCCTTTGATTCTGAGCATTACCCGATGAAGATGCACTTCACACCTTTTTCATCCAATTTTTTCCTTTTCTCTTTAGGCACATGTGCATATGCAACACATCCAAACACCTTTAGGTGTTCAACTGTCCATCTTCCTCATGACCATGCTTCCATTAAAATTCTATCATGGACTGCCTTTGTCAGACACCTATTAATTAGGTAAACTACTGTTGCCATAGCCTCTCCCCAAAATTCAGTTGGGAGACCTTTCTCTTTCATCATGCTCCTTGTCATTTCAACAATGGTAATGTTCTTTCTTTCAACCACTCCATTCTATTGTGGTGTATAGCTAGTTGTGAGCTCTTTCTTTATACCATGTTTCCTACAAAAATTTACAAAAGAATTGGAGGTATACTCCTCTCCTCTATTTGATCTTAGGACCTTGATATAGTGTCCACATTCTCTTTTAGCCTAGGCTTTAAATTCTACAAATTTATCAAATGCTTCAGATTTATTCTTTAAGAAATACACCCATGTCCTACGACTAAAATCATCAATAAATGTCACGAAATAAGTACTCCCCCCAATGTAAGTAACTTGCATAGGACTGACTAGATCAGTATGCGCTAACTCTAATGGATATCTAGCCCTCCTAGAATTTCCAAAATTAAAGGGAAGCCTATGTTGCTTACCTAAAATACAAGCCTCACACTTGTCACATGAATTTCCTGTGTGGAAAACCTTCTACCATTTTTTTATTTGACAACAAATTTAAACCAGAATAGCCTAGATGACCATACCTGAGGTGCCATAGTTGTGAGGGGTCTTCAATCACACTCCTTAGAGCTGATTGTGTGTGAGGTGCAACACCAACTTGAGATGAGAAACATGTCTCTATCCTCAAGGGAAAAAATATGTTCTTTGTCATTTGAACTATTGCAAGTAAGTTCTTGCTCCCATCTTTTTCATGAATGACACACGTGTCATTCTCCATCAGCACTTTGTATCTATTTTGAATGAGATGACCAATGCTCATCAAATTGTGCTTCATACCAGGGGAAAAATACACATTTTTTATTTCCTTCTTCTCACCTTGCTTGGTGCAAACCATAATAGATCCTTTTCCTACTACTGGTAGGGTTCCATTGTTACCCATTTTAATTTCAGATTTGAAACTCTTGTCAATGAATGAAAACAAGGTTTCATTACCACTCATGTGGTTGCTACATCCACTATCAAGGTACCTAACCTCAGGTCTTCCTTCTTCACCAACATTACACATGATGAAGGCAGTGGCATTGTTTCCACTTCCCATGTTCTCATCAGCTACATTTGCATGTCCCGAATGATCATTTTTCTTCTTCCAACATTCATTTGCATAATGCCCATATTTATGATAATAGTAGCATTCTACATTACTCCTATTTGATTTTTAATTTTTCTTACCTCCTCTTGAAGTATTTTGTGAGCTATTTTCTCCATCTGCTCTTCTTGAGCTTTCTGTTGCAACATTTCTTTGTCCTCCATTACCTCGACCTCTGCCTCTAGAGTTTTTGCCTAAGCCATTTCTTCCTCTGCCCCTTCCTCTTGGATTTTATTGAGCCTTGAATGCTTGCTCTTGGGAAGAAGAAGATGTAAATCTATTGATCCTATACTCATTGGTTTGAAGAGTACCCATCAGCTCATCCATTGTAAAAAAAGTGAGGTCTTTTTCCTCTTCTATGGTCATGACCAAATTGTCATATTTATGAGGTAAACTCCTCAATATATTTTCCACTATCCTTTGCTCTTGATATTCTTCTCTATTTGATTTTAATTGATTAATCACATTGTAGGTCCTTGAACTGAAATCTGCAACTGATTCATTTTCCTTCATCTGAAGGTTCTCAAACTCCCTCCTTATATTCTATAGCTTTATTGTAACTTTATCAGTCCCCTTTAAGTTCATCTCAAGGATATCCCATACTTCCTTTGCATAATTTTCTACTGCAATCTTTGAGAATATTGTCTCTGTCATTGCTGCTTCAATCAAACTTAATGCCTTTGCATCTTTCCTCCTTAATTCTTTCAAATGAGTCTTTTGTGCATTTTTGAGGGTAGCATACTAAGTTGGGTCTATCACATCATTGAAACCATTTATAACAAACTCCCATAAATCATTTTCAACCATTATGGTTTTCATCTTCTTTGCCCATGTGTCATAATTTTTCTCATTAAAGGATGGTGGCTACTACCATATCTTTCCTGTATAAATTGCCATGTCAAATGTCCCAAGAAAATAAATTCCCTAACTCACTTTGGATGTGGGGCGTCAAAGCTCTGATACCATGTGAGAAATAAATCACAACTTTAAAACTTTGCTCGACACTAACTATCGTCGAGTGCCAATTTGCTCGGCACCTTAAGGAGTCGAGTGGCAATTTTCTCAGCACGTGAAGGTGCCAAGTGACAAACAGTAAGTGTCAAGTTAGCTCGGCACAAGAAGAAGTCAAGTAAGCTTGGAACACAAAGAAGTCGAGTAAGCTCAGCACACAAAGGGCAATGCTCAACAACAGTGGATGCCGAGTGAGCTTGGCTCAAACTTGAAAAATTATAACTTAGTGAAATTTCAACGTGAATGTTTCCACCATTAAAACCAAAGAGCCAAAGCTTGAAGCTTCTAAAAAAACTTCTCAAATGCAATGAATAGAAGAAGAAAAATGGATTCAAGTATGCTTGCTTGCTTTCTATTCAACTTTGATTATAAATATTACAAAATTTGGGAGCATTCGACTTTAACTAGAAAACCCTAAAATAACCCTAAACTAGT
The DNA here is from genome assembly GCA_028749045.1 of Cupressus sempervirens. NCBI lineage: Eukaryota > Viridiplantae > Streptophyta > Pinopsida > Cupressales > Cupressaceae > Cupressus > Cupressus sempervirens. The sequence goes on along the minus strand of CM053788.1, from coordinate 160,741,845 downwards.
AAAACTTCAAACTTCAATGAACTTTAAACTTGCAGCTCTAATGGCTACATACAATGGTGCCTAGAGAAATCACTACTTCAAAAGGAAGAATCCAACAATAATGAAATTACAAAATGAATAGAGGAAACTTGTGCAACTAGACACAACACAAACTTCCTTTTATCTCTGCATTGACTGATCTGTTGATCAACTTCTTTCTTCTTTTTCTACTCTGCAACTCTCTGCTAAACTTCTAATATGCTAAATATCACTTGAATGAATCTAAAACATTCCTTTTGTCATACTTTTCCCCCTCCTTCCTGATTTCAAAAACTCACCCACCACAGTTATTGTTTTTATTTATTCTGGAGTCCGTCAGGTGGTAGGTGGGCATTTGGCTCCAGGGACAAATGGCCATTTCATTTAATATTCCAACAGAAATGATGTGTTTTTCATTCCTGTAATGGGCTTTTTTTTCATGTATCCCTTCACTAAATAATTCTTTAACATGGTCATGAGTAAATGCTCTTGATGCATTGTGAATGCTTCCAAATAATGTCTTACAAAATCTAAATCCTCCATAATCTACACACAAATACAAACCAAACTTACCTTGAATAAAATTCAGAACAATTCATTTGAATTTGGCTATGCATCTAATGTACATTACAATTTACATGTAAAGAATATTTTCAACTCTCCCTCATTTCCAATGTCTAAAAATATTTATGTTTGTCATTTTATATATCAATTAAAAACATTAAGAGGACTATATTGCAATGTGTTTTTAATTTAGAATTGGCATAGCAATAATAAATTACACAACACTTCATTTAATGCAATAAGTGAAAACTACATTTTATGCATGCTTGGTGACCTCGATCATTTGTGTTGTGGGCTGAGAAGTAGGAAAACCCTCATGGACAGACTAAAAGAAGTAAAAATGTGTATATGGTTTTAATTTCAACACTCCATTCCTTAGTTACTTGAAGGCAAGAATCAACTCCTACCATAGTGGAGCTTCTAAGTTATCTCTACCTTTATTGTCTACATCTTTTAAAATTTTGCAAACCACAATGTCTTATTTATCTTTGAAGAACATAAAATATTGTACTCAGGGGAAGAGAAACATTTAGCTAACATTTGGTAATGGTCATCTACTCACTGCTTAAAAACCTATTTTTTGCATGCCTCAAATATAACTCTTAACTAAAAGAATTATCTAATTATCTATGTTGCCCAAAGGAGATTGTAATAAAGCTCCAACTAATAATTTTCAAGAATCTAGGAATTTAATACTAATGGGATCATTTATTCTATGATCTAGAAGACCAGGTTACCTATTGGCAATCTAATGAGACTTTATCCTTAGCCATAGGTATATAGCACCAATAAACAAGAAATCATTCCTGAAATAACTTTTCAAGATTGAGGAGGATTATTAATTTAAGTTTGATAAGTTACAATGAATACCAAAATATTCACCATGCAGTTGTCTAAAATCTATACTTTCAATTACAGGCACAATATGTCAGTATTTTTGGTCAATAGAAATAAACTATGGGTATCAAGTCAAGGCAAATTCAAAACTCCAAAAGAAAATTCTACAAAGAGATCAAAATAGATCACCCTTGGTAGCTAAGATGAAAATCTCCAAGTAAAGCATTAGAAAGACTCTAGATATTTGTTCTCACATTATCAAAGTATCTCACTGATCCCATTGAACAAATTGTCAAATAAGCTTCACACAAGAGCTCAAAAAGGATACAAAATGGTACTCTCGAAAGACAAAAAGACAATCTCTAAATAAATGAAATGTACCTTTCTTCAAGACCACAACATGGTCTCAAGCATAGTATACATATTTTTTGAGTACTTGATGAGTCAACAATTTTGGCAAGCACTCACAAGTAAAAACCATAAAAAAGTAAATAAAATTTAACTCACCACTCATGAAAAAATGAATTTTAGCAATTCCACAAACCAAACATGAATACTCAACAAATCTAACACATGGACTTTCCAGACGTAGCATGGATACATCAAGTATATTTGAGGAGAAATTTTTGATCAATTTTAGGTTTTGATGTCCAATTTGTTACCCCTCCTTTCCAAACATTACACAAATGTGGTATACTATGTTTCATGACAATTTTGTTCAGCATATGTGCATGCATGATATCTGATATTTTAAACTAATTCATGTTCTTAGGCTAAAAATATGATATTTACATTTTTTTATATTATATACAAATGTACCCATTCCTAAAATAATGGTCATACCAACACACCATACCAAAGTGCCTATACCCATACCTCATTTCAATCAATATATTAGGGTATCACTCTAGTGAGAATCAAGAGTTATTATTATACAACGCCATATTAGCTACAATTCAATCCAGTTCTTTGAATTTCTTGTAAGCTAGCTGATTTAGTTTCCTATACCAACTTTTAAATCTAGTGCCAATCCATCAGTTGGGATATTAGTTAATGTACTAAGATTTGTTGCCCTAGTTTTGTGTTGTACCATCCATGGAAGCCATGTGCTGATCTAAAGTTTTCAATGGGTTGTGAAATCAAAGTATTGTTCACAATTGAGAATCAAAACTCACTTAGTTGCGAGGCAACAATGCATTACAGACTAGACAATGAGTTCAGAATAGATTGTGAATCTGTACTAGATGTGCTCCAGTCAAAACTTAGAATACAATAAAGCAAGGAGAATATATTTCTCAGAAGAAAAAATAATTTAACTCTAAGGGCTGCAATCAGTCACAAGGCATAGAACACATGCAATTATTCTGAAGAAACCATTTTGACCCAGGCTTCTTGATCACCAAGATTGGCATCTTCTTGATTCTTAAAGGAAAACCAAACTTATAACATTACATTTACCCAATATTGTAAATTTATATACTCAAATAATCATTCTAAAAAAAAATTAAATAGAAAATGATTGTTATGATTCTCTTTTACACCTACCTGAATTTACAAAATATGTTGCAAGAGCAAATAGTACTCTATATAGAACATGTTTGGTTACAACAAGAGTAACTGGAAAATATTTGTTGTAGTAGAAATTTCTCCTATCCCCACAAGCATGAATTAACAAGAAATATCTTATTCCCTTTTATCCATGTAAAATTGGCTTCAAGTTTAGCAATCTTAAATGCAATGCATGTTGCATAGATTACACGAGTAATCCAATATCAAAAGTCTAGATATGCCAAAAAGTACAGATTGTTGGGGTGAATCAATGAAAAAATCAAATCACAAGTCCACATATCATATTTCTTCTGAGTGACAGATAAGATAGGTGAATATGTTATTTGCATATACTTTTTCATGAGTAGCCAAATACACCTATGTCCCTCCCCACAAAGGTATACTACCATATCCAATAACATATCTGTATTTGTATCCATAGTACATACCTGTGTCCATGAAACTTTAATTTTTTCCAAGATAAGGTTTGATTTACTCAGCAGTCAAATTTTTAAATATTATCATAAAGCTAGGACCAAAAAGCAGTAGAATTTTCTCCACAAAACTAAATTAAAATTTTCTTTAGTTATAAGTTAAGATTTTTTTTAACAAATAATCAGTTTGTTACCTCTTTGTATACCATGTGCTATGGAATTTATGTTATATGAATATCATTTTTATCAAATGATATTTACTATTTATTACCCCTTCAATTATTCATAATCATACTCTTCCAAATCAAATATTTCCTTCTCGCTTCAAATAATAGCTACCTTGACAAAATTGACAACCCTCATAGTGACACAATGCAAACCATCTAAAAGATGAATTATAGAAGAGAAATGACCAAGTTATTAAGAGTTAGAAAAGATAAATCCATAATCTATGAAGGATAAGCTTTACATTACTAAATTTTAGCTAGTTACATGTTGCTTGCTAAAAAGCATAGATAATTGCATAATTCTTGTATGCTGACACCAGTCAAACATTACATGGTTGAATAAATTAGTGTTCATTAAAATAATAGTTTATTATGGATAGTGCACAAGACAAGAAGGAAACTAATACTTCTATACATGTTAATAATTTAATCTTGATCAAGGTACATTTGGTTGTGGTGGCAGAAGTTGCAATTGTTGGTGAAGGCTTCGAGCATGTTTATCATGCAAACAAGTATATCATGGGAAGAGCATGATGTAGTGGACAAAAGAGGGAGAAAATTATGTAGGAGACAATACCAAGAGGAATAGTATAAGAGAACATTGAGACCATATAGCAATGCACCTACATAGCCCACATGTACCATGCAATGTGAATGGAAATCTTAAGGTTCAACTTCTATTACAATGGTACTATATTTACCTAAGTGAGAATGGTTGGACATTATATTGACTATCAATAAGGGTTAAACTAGACTAATAGCACTTTCTTGTTTAAAAACCAAGTTATGACATGACATACTTGTTAACTGGTGGCCCTAATTAGATAGGTTCTTGAGGATTTTGAGGTGAATATTAGTAAAATTATAGACCTTTAAATTTATAGAAAATAAAACATTATTAAAAAGGCATTATAATGACTTTCAATGTTAGATCTGTGTAATATAACACAAAATGTAATTCATCACACAATGGCACCACAAAATAAATGTAATTCATCATGTAGTAGCAACACAAAATAACTATCCTTAAACAAATCAAAACTTTGTAGTGCACTTATAGTCTACCTTGAACCAAGTTGAATCACACCATATGGCACTGCTACTATAACTACAATTGTCTGCGTGAGGATAGACATAATATTTAATAAACAATATCTGATGGTGCAGAGTTGTTTTGAAAATTAAAAAAAGGCATTGACACACACAAAAATTGAAACCATTTCTCACACAATAGTATACATTTCTTTAAACATGTGCCTACCCAACCCCCAGAGTGGAAAATATTTAAAGTATAAAAATTATGAAAAATCCTCTCACTTTTGTCCAGCTACAAATTGATTTTTTGAGCCATTAGGATATTGCAATTAACATGAACAAGTTCATATAAAAAAAGATAAACTGATAAAATGTAAATCTCACCCCTATCAAAGAGAAGACAAATTCTAAAAAGCATACTTCAAATTATTATCTAGTGAAATAGATAAAATTAGTAAGTAGTTTTACATCCCACGTGAGAATTTTTGTAAGGACCATTTGTATAGACAAAAAAGTTATTCATAGTCATTGATCAACACAATAGAAGAATTTCTCTAAGTTTTAACCATTAGTAAAATAGAAATGGTTAATTAGTTCATTTTTTACTTCATAGTCACATATGTTGACTGACCTGGTCCAAAGAAATCACAAGCATATGTGCTTTGCATATTATTTGGTTACTAACCTAAAAACTTGAGGATCCACTTAGTGACTCAAGAAAAGTCCTCCCACTATGAAAGTTCTCTTGAAAGATCCACTAATGCCTTACAAAAAAGGAAATGTTTCCAATGGTGGTGGGACAAGAATTTTTAAGAACTTCCATAAGTAAATTGTTAAAAAATGTTTTTAATTAACCAGGGAAGATTAGAAACCCTCAAAGTTTAAAACTTGTGAATAAGATTTAAACATAAAGCATGAAAATAGAGAGAAATTTATATGAATCATACTCCATGCAGTATTTATCAATCTTTGAGCCATAAAAAAATACTTTAATGTCACCCCTATCAAAGAGAAAACAAATTCTAAAAATTGTACTTCAAATTATTATCCAATGAAATAGATAAAATCAGTAAGTAGTTTTACATCCCATGTGAGGATTTGTGTAAGGACCATTTGCATAGACAAAAAAGTTGTTCTTAGTCATTGATCAACACAATAGAATAATTTCTCTATGTTTTAACCCTAAGTAAAATAGAAATGGTTATTAGTTCATTTGTTACTTCATAGTCACATATGTTGACTGACCTAGTCCAAAGAAATGACAAGCATGTGTGCTTTGCATATTATTTGGTTACTAACCTAAAAACTTGAGGATCCACTTAGTGACTCAAGAAAAGTCCTCCCACTAAGAAAGTTCTCTTGAAAGATCCATTGATGCCTTATAAAAAAGGCAATGTTTCCAATGGTGGTGGAACAAGAATTGTTAAGAACTACCATAAGTAAATTGTTCAAAAATGTTTTTTAATTAACTAGGGAAGATTAGAAACCTTCAATGTTTTAAAACTTGTGAATAAGATTTAAACATAAAGCATGAAAATAGAGAGAAAGTTATATAAATCGTACTCAACATAGTATTTATCAATCTTTGAGCCATTAAAAACACACTTTTACCAAATTTAAGAAAAATGTAGAACAATCTATTGTTGAATGTGGAACTTGAAAAATAAAGTGGCACAACCTTTGATAAATGAATAGAGGAGGTTTACTACAACATTTCCTATGCATATACAACTTAGTTAAATAAAATTACTATTTGTCACTGTTGCCCACCTCAACATAAAAGGATCTTCTATCATATTTTAAATACAGTTTTGTATTGTCATGTCAAGTGAATAAATTTGTTGATTTGTGCACTTATGTTCTATAGAATGAGACATTTAATTTCCTTCAATTTCTCTGTAATAGGGTGGATTTAGTGAATGATCTTGTGGTCATTTACCATTTTTTCTTCTAATCATTCACATATGTAACACATTCATTTCATATGGATGAGTGAATGTCAATAGCCTTCATGTCTTTATGTTAAAGACATAATCTATGTTTAATTCATTGAATATCTTTTAGAAGAGAGTCGAGCCTTTGTATTAAAACTCAAAGAGAACTTGCACATAGCCATTTCAAGTGACTAAATTGTCATTCATAGGTTGTGCCTTTCTATTTGGGTATTCTTGAGTCATTTTGTAAACATTTATAAAAGGGACAAATCTATTTACTAGCAACATTGATGATTCGATGTCACAATCAATAGTTTGAAAGTTATGCAATGATGTACTAATGAAATGAGCTACACTTCAAGTTTTGGCATCAGGCAAGATCACTATGCCAAATAAAAATGGAATATGATCTCTTTGAATTGAGAGAGATTATTGTAGATCTCAACATCACAATCTTATAGCATTTTAAATTTCATCTATATCCCTCATGAACTATGAGTTACAATCATCAGAAGATCAATCTCCAAACACACTTAGTGCATCTTAGAAACACTTTAGTACTAGGTGGCCGCAAATATTTGAGGCTCTTTGTGTTTAGAATAGGGGTTCCATTAGGGTTGCATCTTACCATCATCAGCAGTTTGAAAGTTATGCAGTGATGCACTACTGAACTCAGGTACACTACACGTTTTGGCATAAGATGAGATTATTATGCCAAATCCAAATGGAATGTGATCTCTTGAAAATAAGAGGGGGAACTATAGATCTCAACACCATCTTCCTATAGCATTCAATTTTTCACTAATAGCCCTCATACGGTTAGAGTTATGATCATTGGAAGATCGATCTCTTAACATGCTTAGAGCATCTTAGACACACTTCAGTATAGGGTGGTCATGAATGTTCTATGCTCTCATGGTCAAAATAGGGGTGTCACTAGGGTTCACCCTCCCATCTAGAGCTAATGGTGCTAATTATTCAATTCCACAATCATTAGTTTGAAAGTTATGTAGTGATGCATGAATGAATTGAGGTACACTGCAAGTTTTGGCATTAGACAAGATCATTGTGCTAATTCCAAATGGAATTTTATCTCTCCTAATTAAAATAGGCAATTATATACCTCAAAATCACCATCCTGTAGAATTTTACATTTCATTGATAACCCTCACAAGGTCCAAGTTATGTTCCTCAAAAGATCAATCTCCAAATGCACTTAGAGCATCTTAGAGACACTTTGGTACGGGGTGGTCATGAATGTTTAAGGCTCCTTTTGGTTAGAATATGGGTGTCACTATGGTTTTCCCACCTATCCAAAGCTAATTATATTGATGATTTGATGCCACAATCAATGGTTTGAAAGTTACACAGTGATGCACCAATGAACTAAGGTACACTGCAAGTTTTAGCATCAAGCAAGATAGTTGTGCCAAATCCAAATGGAATGTGATCTCTTCAAAATAAGAGTGGTTATTAGACCTCAATATAACTATTTTTTAGAATTCAACATTTTATCAATATCCCCTAGGAGCTCTAAGTTATGACCCTCAAAAGATTGATATCCAAATGCACCTAGAACATCTTTAAGACACCTCAATTGACAAGTTTTTACAATAACTACAATTTGTGTCAGTATTATGTCAATCACACTTTCAACTTTGTAAACATTAGCAATATTAATTACATTAAGTAAAAACCGCAATTTTTAGCTCCCTCCATTTTAACTACATTAAGTAAAAATATCATTGTTGATTATATTAAATCAACAAGTTCACATTTACAATATCTCAAGTGTTTCATCATTATTACATCAATACACAACTACCAAAAATTGTAGTGTCAAAAATATAATAGTTTTTCTTCATTCCACTCCTTATTGGGTTTCTATTTTCATGTACTACTACTCTTCATGATGTACCTACATTCCAATATCATACTATATATATATATATATATATATATATATATATATATATATATATATATATATATATATATATATATATATATATATATATATATATATATATATATATATAGGCATAATAATAAGTAGATTGATAACCAAGATTCTATCATAAGTCAGTTGAATTTAAATAAGATATTAATTGGGTCACCAAATCATTACGAACAAAAGAACATAAGAAGTAAATATATCTAGTCTAGTGTTTTTGTATGGTCATCTCTCTACTTTAGGGTCTCCAATAGGGCTTCATGATAAAAATTACTAATAGTAAAAAGAGTTAGCATGAGTGTTGATGGTATTCCTTTCGGGGAATATCCTAAGCACTATTCAAATATTTGGGAGATTAACATGTTGCATTCATGACTCCATTTTTCATTGATGTCAATATAGTATTGTTTCTATAAAGACCGTAGAAGTAGAAGGTAGAGAATGAGTATGTATAAATTAAATATTGATGATAAGGTCATGTAAAGTTGAGGATATGTTCTATAGTGTGTCTTGGTGACATAGATAAGTGTGTGCACAAGAAGTTGAAGACATGTGAGAATTATTTATGATTTATAGAAGACAATGAGTAGATAGAGTACCTGAGAAGTGGTTTCTAATGTTTTGATAGTATATCCTAACAAGGATAGAATCATGATGAGAAATTTAGAGAATGGTAGTAGGAAACCTAATGATGATCTTAGAAAGTGCATGAGTTTTAAGGCCACACATGTGAAAAGTTGTGAAGATTGTGAGCCAAAAATGTTTTGTAATTATGAAAATGTGTAATGAATTGAATTATCTTAATGAGGTCCTATTGTAATTAATTGGGAAAGCCTCAAGACCAACTAAATGAATTAACTTGAGGACATGGTATAAAGGAAAGTTATTTTCTTTGTGATTTTTGGATACAATTGATTAATTGTGTGTTGTTTTTTATGTTACGCAAATGTCATATCATTATTAGTCAGTTCATGCCAAGCTCACTCAAGTAGTGAGGACAATTTTTTGTGTCTATCGGGAATTCCTATGGTTCCCTTGTTCAAAAAGTAGTGTCTATCGAGCTCACTTAGGCATCAAAGAAAAGCTTACAAAAAATGAGTGTTAACTGAGCTCACTTGATTAATAAAGGAAAGGTTGGACAGAATTAGTGTTAACTGAGTTCACTCAATTACTAAAGGATTTTTTGCAAGTTTGTAGTGTTAACCAAGCTTCTGTTGGTTAACATAGGAAATCGCTTATGAGTTAGTTTCTATCAAGCTGGTCAACTAACAAAGGATTTTCTTATTTTGGCATATTAAGCCCAATTAATTTATCTATTGGTTCTAGCCAACTATGGTGATAAATATTAATTATTCTAAGTTGTATTTGAGCCAACTTGACAATATGAATAGTATAAGTATAAGGTCAAGTTGTAGTTTCAAAGTGTGTAAGATGCTATGAATGAATAAAAGGGATGAAGAGAGGAAGTAAATTTGAAGGATAAACATAATATCCTTGTGGAGCAAAAAAACTATATTCGATCAGAAAGGATTAAAAATAAGCTAGAACAAAGATTTATAATCAACAATTCAATTGCATCTCAATCAGGTCAATTCATTGTTACTCTCTAACCATTGTAGCAATGATCTAAATCTCTTAATAGAGTTGGTTAACAACCATTTGTAAATCCTCTAACAAGGTGCTAGTTCTATTGAATTGTCTAAAGACCTCTAACAAGGCCACTCTTAACAAGGTGATTCAATCCTTTAATAGGGTCACACTTAATAGTGTGCTTTGTAACCTTTAATAGGGTTGGCTCCTAACAGGGCTCAATTCAAAAGAGTGAAAATAGTAACTAGTTACAATTGGTAGTTTTTCCCAAATTGGGTTTCCACGTTAAATCTTGGTGTCATATGTGTTCATGCTATTTCTTTCATGCTTACAATTAAGATTAAGTAATGATAATCATAAGTAACATCTAAAGGTTGTATAGTAAGAATTTACCAGGAACATACAATACTTACCGAGTTACAACATTAATTGTGTGTATGTCGAGCATCAACATTTTAGTTATAAGAGTTTCTTTTGTGCCAAAATCTAAGGGATCTAGGATTTATTTTTGTAGTAATTGATTCACCCCTCCCCTTTTAGTTACTCCTCTTATATTTCAAACAATTGGTATCCAAACTTTTGGTGCTTGCAGAGAAGGTTTCAAGGACCTAAGCTAAAGATCAGAATGTCTTACAAAAGAGAGATTCCAAAGCTAAATAAAGACAAGTTTGTAGCATGGCAAGGACTTATGAGGTTACATCTAGCTACCATTAATGATTTAGGTTGCAAATATATTGATACTAAATATAAAACTCCCACTGGAACATTATTAGTTGAAGACATTGCTGAGAAGAAGAACCATAACATCATGATGATTGATATTGCATCTATTCTCAATTATGCTAAATTTGGTGAAGTAAAGGATTGTAAAACTACTCATGCAATGTGGATCAAACTAAAAGATATCTATGGAGGAGATGACAATTTAAGAAGATCCAAATTAGAAAGTCTTAGAGGATAATTTGACCAAATGAGAGTGAGAGAAGATGAAAATATTGCAAAATATGTGGAAAGAATCAAAGCTAGTGTAAGTGCAATGAAAGCATCTGGAGGAGAAATTAAGGAGGAAACTATTGTAAGGTACTCATAACTTTTCTTCCTATCTATGCAATTAGAGTGTCTGCTATTCAAGAAATGAGATGTGATCCAAGTAAAAAATTAACCTTAGATGCTCTAGTTGGAAGATTGACAACTTTTGAACTAGATAACTATGATAATTATGTTCTTGTTTCCAAGAATATTGAGTCTGCATTTGAAGCCAAACTCTCACTTAAGGAAAAGGGCAATAAATCAAAAGAAAATCAATCAAGAAGTGAGGAAGAAATTGAAGAAAGTTCTAACAGTGATCTTGAAATTGTTGAAGCTCTACTTGCAAAGAAATATTCCAAAACTAGAGGAAAGTACAAAGGTAAAATCCCTCTAATCTATTTTTGTTATGAAGAAATTGGTCATATTGCTGCTAGGTGTCCAAATAGAGAAAGCAAGGATGAGAATGGAAGCCACAAGTACAAAGGCAAGAAGGAATTAAAAAGTCACAAAACCTACAAGGACAAAGGTAAGAAAATTTGTTTTATGGCTGAAGATTCTGATGACAATGAAGATGAAATAGTGTATATTTTTGTAAAAGATGAATTTGATGATGAAGAAGATAAGATGGAACTTATCTCTCATGTTAGCAAAAATGATACATGGATTATAGACAGTGGATGTTCACACCATATGACTAGAGACAAATCAAAATTTGAGAATTTTGAATATTATGATGGAGGAAGTGTAAGATTTGGTAACAATGAACCTTGTTGGATAAAAGGAAAAGGTCATATCTCATTAACCAATGAACTTGTTTGTGATAATTCCTATTGGGTTGAAGGACTAAAGAATAATCTATTGATTGTGGCACATTTGAACAACATTGGATTCAAGGTTGAATTCATGGATGATAAGGAAAAACTGTTGGATGACAAAGGAAATCTAGTTGGATTAGGCAAGCAAACAAAAGCTAATCTATTTTATCTTGATATTGGTGAATGCTCATGTTTTATTGGTCAAGTAGAAGAAAGCTAGTTATGGCATAGGAGACTATGTCATGTAAAATTTGATAATATGGTCAAGATAAGAAAACTCATAAGAGTAAGAGGCATTCCTAGTTTAAAGAAACCTAATGTTGGTTTGTGCAAGAAATGCCAAATTGGCAAGATGGGAAAGACTAGTTTTAAAAGCAAAAACTATCAGTTAGAAGAAATCTTTGGAATTGTATATATTGACTTATGTGGAACTATTGGAATAGAAAGTTACAATGGAGAAAACTTTTTCATTCTTTTTGTTGATGATTATTTCAGAATGATGACTATGATGTATCTAAAAGAAAAATTAGAAGCTTTTAAAAAATCCAAATGGTATCTAGAAAGAGTAGAAAAAGAAACTGGAAAGAGATTGAAATGCTTAAGATTAGACAAAGGTGGTAAATTCATCTCCAATGAATTCAATAATTTCTATATTGAAAGAATAATCAAAAGACAAGTATTAGACCCTGGTACACCTCAACAGAATGGTATATCTAAAAGAAGGAATATATCCATCATGGATTGTGCAAGGAAACTGATGATTGAAAAGAATGTTGCTATCAAATACTAAAAGGAAGCTATCAGCACTACAGTTCATACTTTGAACCGAGTTTAGTTGATGAAGGACTCAAACAAAACTCCCTATGAACTATGGTATGGCTACAAACCTAATGTAAGTTACTTGAGAGTATTTAACAACAAATTTTATATTTTGAAAGAATCTAGAAAAGGAAAATTTGATGTAAAAGGTGATGAAGGTATATTTCTAGGATACTCCTACAGAAGTAAAGAATACAAATATTTGAATTTTTCTACTCATACGATCATAGAAAGTGTACATGTGAGAATTGATGAGTTTGCAGAAAAGAGTGAAGAAGAAAGCAAAAAGGAGCTAGAGGATTATAGAAGATTTGTTTACTATGAACTTGATACATTGCTAAATCTATTTTAAAGAAAGGAGACTTAATCTCCCAAGTCCCCTAAATCTCCAATAGTTATCGAGTTGTAGGAAGTGCAGACCGAGTCCCATTCTGAAGGACCCAAGTCACAATCAGAGGCTACTAAGCTAGTTCAAATGGAGTTTGATGAAATCGAGTCACACAAAAAAGGACTTGAGCTTGAAAATGAAGTTCATAATGAAGACAGTGGAATTCATTCAAAGCCCAAAGAGCCTATGTTAGCAAGATATGTTAGAAGGCATCATGCACCTGATCAGATCATTGGAGTCAAATTAGATGGAATAATGACAAGAAGCAAATTAAAAGGCACATGTTTACTTGCTGAATTTGAACCTAGAATTATTAAAGATGCTCTAGAAAATGAAAGTTGGATTGAAGCAATGAATGAAGAGATAAAATAGATAGAAAAGAACAAAACTTGGACTCTTTTTCCTAGACCTAAAGATAAAAATGTATTTGGTATCAAGTGGGTATTCAGAAACAAGTTGACTGAAGATGGAAAGGTGTCTAGAAACAAAACAAGATTTTTATGCAAAGGTTATTCTCAAGAACAAGGTATTGACTATGGTGAAACTTTTGCACCTGTTGCAAGATTAGAAAGTGTTAGAACTCTATTTGCATATGCAGCTCATACAGGATTTAAAGTGTATCAAATGGATGTTAAATCTACATTCTTAAATGAAATTCTTGATGAGGAAGTCTACATTGAACAACTAGAAGGTTTTGTAGATCCTAACAAAAGGGACATGGTCTACAAATTACACAAAGCAATACATGGTCTCAAACAAGCTCCTAGAGCTTGGTATGAAAGACTGCATAACTATATTATATAGATTGGTTTTCAAAAAACAAATGATAATAGTAGTTTGTATATCAAGGAAGGACCAAATAAGAAGATTGTGTTGACAGAAATATTTGATGATGATACCCTATTTACAAGAAATAATGACTTATGAAAATAATTTTTTTAGAAAAAATGAGTAAAGAATTTAAAATGTCCATGTTTGGTGAGATAAAATTCTTTGTTCGATTGTAGATAGAGAAGAACAAAAATGGTATCTACATCATTCAATCTAAGTATAGAAAGGAGACACTAGAGAAGTTTGGAATGGAAGATTTAAGACTAGTTGGAACTCCCATGTCTACTAGACATAAGCTTTCCAAAAATGATGACTCCAAAGAAGTAGATCATATTACATGTAGATCAATGATTGGGAAATTATAGTATGTAGTACATACAAGGCCTGAAATTGCCCTAGAAATTGGGATAGTGGCAAGATTCTTAGCAAATCCTAAAGAAAACCACATGATGGCAATTGAGAGAATCATGAAATATCTGAAAGGTACTAAAGACTATGGCTTATGGTACAAATGTGGAGGAAATCTAGACTTAAAGATGTCTATCAATGCCAATTGGGCAAGAAGTCTTAATTATAGAAAAAATACTAGTGGAGGAGCATTCTTTCTTGGTAAAAGACTAGTGTCTTGGAAAAAGAAGAAGCAAAATTGTACATCTTAGTCCATAGTAGAGGCAAAATATGTGGCAGCAATAATCAATTGTTCTAACATTGTTTGTTTCAAACAATTGTTGGAAGGAATGAAAGTAGAGATCAAAGATCTAGTAGTCATATATTGTGATAACACTAGTGCAATAAATATATCAAAGAATCCAGTAATGCATTCCAAAATAAAGCACATTTCTATAAAATATCACTTCTTGAATTGGTGTAGGATAAAGAAGTTAGATTGGAATATGTGAATACATAAGAGCAAATTGTAGACATATTCAACAAGCCATTACCTAAAGATGCATTTTTGTATCCAAGAGGTAAGCTAGGGATCATTCCCCTATCTGAAGCTCACTAAATGAAGATTAGTGATGCATCAACCATAACAAGTTGAAGATCAATTAGTTGATGCAGCATTGACAAGAGCATATTGCAAATGGATCAGTATTTAAGGTACATTTATATTATCAAAACTATTGTCTTTGGCATGTGTTGTCAAAGAGGGAGAAGTTTATTGTCATATCTCTCAAAAAAAAATTTGTTACATAGAGGGACAATTTCTATGAAGAAAAGTCATAGAGGGAAAATATTTCAAAGAGGAAGAATAAAATTGGTAGAAGATTGTTGTAGACAGAAGTTTTCTCATAGAGGGAGAAAGCCAAAGAGTTCACATTGACAGAGGGAGTCTTGTTCTCAAAATTTCATTATGCTATGACATGTTGTGTTGTCATCAATGCCAAAGAGGGAGGTTGTTGGATAAAATGGATTGATTGTGTGTTTTTTTGATGTTACACAAATGTCATATCATTGTCAATTAGTGCATGCTAAGCTCACTCGGGTAGTTAAGATAGTTTTCTATGTCTACTAAGCATTCATATGGTTACCTTGTTTAGAAAGTAGTGTCTACTAAGTTCACTTAGGCATCAAAGAAAAGCATGTAGAAAATGAATGTTAACCAAGCTAACTTGGTTGATGAAGGAAAGGCTAGACAGAATTAGTGTTAACTGAGTTCACTCAGTTACCAAAAGATTTTTGCAAGTTTGCAGTGTTAACTGAGATTCTCTTGGTTAACATAGTAAATTTCTTCTAAGTTAGTTTCTACCAAGCTAGGATAGCTAACAAATTATTTTCTTATTTTGGCATATTAAGCTTAATTAATTTATCTATTTGGTTCTAGCCAACTATGGTGATAAATATTAATTATTCTAAGTTGTGTTTGAGCCAACTTGACAATAGGAAAGGTACAAGTATAAGATCAAGTTGTAGTTTCAAAGTGTGTAAGATGCTATGAATGAATAAAAAGGAATGAAGAGAGGAAGAAAATTTGAAGGATAAACATAATATCCTTGTGGATTATAAAAGCTATATTTGATCAGAAAGGATTAAGTACAAGCCAAAATAGAGATCTATAATCAGCAATTCAGTTGCATCTCAATTAGTCAATTCATTGTTACTCTCTAAACATTGTAGTAGTGATCTAAATCCTGTAACAAAGTTGGTTTATCAACCATTTGTAAATCCTCTAACAAGGTGGTAGTTTTGTTGAATTGTCTAAAGACCTCTAACAAGGTCACTCCTAATAGGGTGATTAAATCTTTTAACAAGGTCACACCTAATAGTGTGTTTTTTAACCTTTAACAGGGTTGGCTCCTAATAGGGCTCACTTTAGAAGAGTAAAAATAGTAACTTGTTACAATTGGTGGTTTTTCCCAAATTGGGTTTCCATGTTAAATGCTAGTGTCATATGTGTTCATGCTATTTCTTTCATGCTTGCAATTAAGATTAAGTAATGATAATCATAGGTAACATCTAAAGGTTGTATAGTAAGCATTTACTAGGCACATACAGTACTTACTGGGTTACAACATTAACTGGGTGTATGTTGAGCATCAATATTTTAGTTATAAGAGTTTCTTTTGTGCTGACATCTAAGGGATCTAGAATTTAATTTTGCAGTAATTGATTCACCCCTCCTCTCTCAGTTACTCCTCTTATATTTTAAATAGTGATGATGTGTGCAATGTGTATAATGTATGTGTGTGTTATGAAAGTGATATACAAAGTTGGTAAATTCAAGTAAGCAATTAAAGGGATAATTGTAATGCAAAGTTGGCAATCTGGTACTAAGATATGTGAAGTATTTGATAAGATGTTGACACAGTAAAAGGATAGAGAAAGAATTTGAATTGCTAAGATTAGTTACATTTATATTATTTTGAAAGGAATAATACAAAAGCTAGTTGGACAGTGAATTCGGTGGTCTTGCCCCTAAAGTTGTTTGAATAGTTGGTCCATCTGCCTTCTACAAATCCTAATAGGGTTGGCATAACTCCTAATAGGGTTGGAATCACCTCATAGAGATTCAAAATCTCTTAATAGTGACTGATATGTACTAAATGTAATTCATTGGCTTGTAATAGTGTCTGTCCTCTTACAAAGAATTTATATATTACTACATCATGTTCTGGGTACCATCCCCACTAAAGTTTTCCCTTTAATCAAGGGTTTCTCTAGTTAACATATCTAGTGTTATTGTGTAAATGTATCTTCTTATGGTTGTTGATTATATTGATCACATGTTTAAGTTTTAATAAGGTTGATAAAAGCAATATTGATTTGATCACTGATTCACCCCCCCCCCCTCCCCCCATCTCAATTACCTTGGTGGACTTTGATTTATAACAAATGGTACTAGAGCATCAAGTCCTTGAAGGAAAATATTAACAAGTTAAGGAGATCAACAGCGGCTCATTTCCCTAAAGAAAGTCCTAAGTTTGATGATGTTAACTATGACAACTGGAAAGAGAAGATAAAGACACATCTAGTATGCATGGGTCCACAATTTTGGCTAATGACAAAGAATGGAAAGTAAATTGTGGAAGAAAGAAAACTTGAAGATTGTAGTGAAGCTGAAAGAGATCTATTCATGTGTAACATGCTTGCTAGAGAAGCACTTTTGTTAGCTCTTTCTGAAAATAAATACAATTAGGTAAATATTTTGTATTATCTCATGAAATTTGGGAAGCTTTGGAATCTAATTATGAAGGTGATAAGCATGCTAAAATAATCATATTGCAAAATTGGATATGCTTTTTTCAAGAGGCTAAAATGATGGAAGATGAATTTGTAAGAAGTTATACTGTCAAAATATCATATTTAACTGTAGGAATCAAGTCTTTTAATAGAACTAAAGATGAAGATGAGATCATATGGGAGATCTTGAAGACCTTGGCACTAGAATTCAAGAAAGTAATGTAGATGATTGAGCAAGTGATACCTTTTACTGAGAATTTTTTCAAAGAAACTCTTCTTGGAAGATTGGAAGTACAAAAAGTAAGTTTAAAATAGTTTGGAGATTTTCTAGAGTAGAGGTTGTCTTTAGCGCATTGAGTATTTGCCCTTCTTTTTCAAGAAGTAAAAGTACCAGTTGAGATTATGCTAGTAGCAGTAGATCCAGATTTGAGGAAGACATAATAATTAAAGAAGGAATTTCCTTGCTTGTAAGAAGAGAACTAGATGGTAAGAAAATATTTAAATGTTGGACTTGTCATGAATTTGGTCATTCTAATTCTATATGTCCTAAAAGAGTTAAAAAGTATAAAAATAATTTGAAGTTAGAAGGCCTATTATTGTAAATAATTAATTATTATTTACACTTCACTTAAGTCTACTTAGGTTAATGCATTATCTAGACACCTAGGAGTATGTGTTGTCCTATGAGTTGTCTTATTGGAAACACAAGAGTTAGCAACTAATTTAAGCACGTAGTCTCTACAACATCTTTATACGAGATACACCTTATCATGCTTATCCTCTCATTGTTGCACATACATTCATGCACAATGGAGGATAATCCATTTGTGGTGAACATGTGATTAGTTTTCATGCTTATCTCCTTGCTAACTCCTAGTCATTCTAGAGGCCTTTATATATAGGCACTTCTAGTGTATATGTACATTATTCATTCTCGTATTGTTATTATAATCATACATCATTTGGTCCATATTGTGCTAAGTCATGTGTTTCTTGACCTTGGTGTCATTTTTCCCTAAGGAAAATTCTTACATTGTATCAGAGTTATACCAATTTTTTATATGGTATTAGAGTTGAGGGAGCTTCATTTCATAGCCATTAGAGACCATTTTTTTGCTTTACCTCTTAGAGGACCATGATTCAGATCTAGAGTATCTACAGCTATTGGGAGCATCTAGAACTAAAGCAAAGCTCACCATTGCATTTGGAGCATCGATTTAGTGAAATTTAACTATAAATTTTCCTACCCTAAGCTATAGTCAAAATTAAGGCAAATTTTTTTTGCAAACCAACACCTGAAAGCCTAATTTGTGGAATTGGTATGATCATTTTAGATCTGTGCAATTTATTTTCAGATCTACATTTTTTATATTCACATCTCTGCAATTTTTTCTAGATCTGTTGTATTTTTTAAAGAATTTTTTTGGCCTACTAGACCTATAGAGGAGCAATTTTTATTGTAGGAAATCAAGTGGTCAAATATTGGCACCCACAAAATATTCTATAATATTTCCAACACATTCCTCCACATAACTGACGGTTACCACAACTTGACAAACCATTCACTTCCAACGACATTTCAACACACAACAACTAGTGAGTCAGGGCTTCAACACATCGATTGGACTTTAGAACCTGGCAAACCAAACCACATCACAACAAAATATTGTGGTGGCTCACAAAACCAATGGCTTCTAAGCTATTTCATCTTCCTGTGGGCTCCATCTTTTAAAATCCATTGTGCATTTGATTAGGGTGAATGTGGGACTAAATTCCCACACCTATTCTTGGCATTTCCATGTGGGTGACTACCCTAACCACTTTGGAAACCACTCCAAAAAACTCCTATAATGTCATTTAAACTCCACCAATGCTCCCACCAAGCTCTTCTTTGTAGCTTCTCTCGAGCTCTGCTCTGCTGGTCCCACTGATCACTACAATAGTCTCCTGCTAGCAACAAACTTTGACAACCATGCGATGTCCTCTACTATGACCTTTGGTTGCCACATTAGATCTCATTCAGTAGTGACATGTCAATGCACAACCCCATCTATACACTATTGATGTCATTTGACACATCACTAATCATATTGCCAGATAAGCTAGATGGGTCTTTTTTAATTAACATCACCATTTCACTATCTTAAATTTGATAGTCATTTGACCATAATCAATAGGCTAGATTGTACTACCACAACAACCATTTTGATGTCAAATTTAACCTTTCAATTTTGGAGTAGACCCCTCACCATATGTAGTTTTGATTTGATAGTCCAACTTTGGGAGGCCATATCTCAGTCATCCAAACTCCAAATCAGGTGATTTTTTTATTTTTTTTGGCTATAATTTCTTGAATTTTTAGTGGTGCTATTATTTTCTAGTTTTGGTACAAGGATTCATTATAAAAATTAGTTTTGGTAACTATACCTATCCAATCTTACGTTTTACAACTTCAAATGCTCTGTACAGGCTCATCTGGACACATTTTCAAGTTCTATTTTTTTTTGAAAGTGTGTAATTTTTCATCTACCTTCTAGATCTACAATCAAATTATAGAATTTTGTGGACAAAAAAACCACTTTCAAAAATAGGTCCTTCATTGCATTGTATTGCTTCAAAATTGTTTTACATTTCTTAGTACCAGATTTTAACTCCAAGAGGAGGTTGTAAATAGAAAAATCAGAAGTCCACTTAGACCTAAGTTGTCAAGTAGCTATTGTAAACACACTAAGTATAAAGTGCCAAAATAATTCATTGGGGGAGGGGGGGTGGGGTGTTGATTGAGTGAAAAGGGGGATGTCTCTTAGTTTTGTGTTCCTCTTTTAATATCCTCTTTTTTTTCTTGCATTATGGGAAACCTTAAGGGTCCAAAGTTAACACCACATAACTATGCCACATGGGTAGTTAAAAAATGGTGTGAATTGATGAATAAAGAAATTTCTTAATATGCATATGGCTCTTTTCCTAAACCAATAGGTGATCAAGTATCTCAAAGTGATATCAATGATTGGGAAACAATAGATAGGAAAGCCCTAGGACTCTTTAGGTTAGGGGTTGATGAAAAAATCCTCTATCAGATCATAAAGTATAATACATCCAAGAAAACTTGGTATGTCCTTAAAAACCTATATGGGAAAGTGACTAAGGAGGATGTCTACAAGATTGAATATGAGCTTGTCTCCCTAGATCTTGAGAGTTTTGATTCTACCCAGGATTTTATCATTAAGGTGAATGAGTTGATAACAAAACTTAATGATTATGGTAATCCCATCAAGGATGACAAGTTGATTTATCTTATTCATAATAAGCTACCACCTAACTACTCCATATTTTTCTCTTCTTTCAACACCATAAAGGCTACCCTAGGGTCATCTTATTAGAAAATCACTTTTGATGATTATGCTCATTGTTAGAGGATGAACAAGCTATGTTGATCACAATGGGGATTATCAAGTCTTCAAAGTCTAAGGCATTGGTGGCTAATAATGAGAACTCTAAAAATTTAACTGGTGAAAGTTCAAACAAAGAAAATGGAAAAAAGAAGAAGTGGAAAGATAACAAACAAGGGGACATAGAAAAGTCATCAAATCAACAAGAAGGCAAGTCTTCTCCTAATATTAACAAAAAGGGGGACACTAATCGAGAAAAGAAGAAGTGTGCCTATTGTAAAAAGGTGGGTCATGATGAACATCAATGTTATCATAAGTAGATTGATAAATTGAAAAACATCATGAAGAAACACAGTGTTCCATTTCCTAATGCTTATAAGGGGAAAGGATCTTCATCTTCATATTCTAAGAGCAAAGGGCATGCTTTACTCACAAACACTGTTAGTCAGGGAGAATGGATTATTGACTCAGGTGCCACACATCATATGGGTGCTTCAAAGAGAGATTTTTCTTCCATGACACCTTTAGAGGTACCTCACATATTTGTAGGAGATGATACTAAAGTGGAAGTTGAAGGAAAAGGTGAAGATGAGATGGAAAATAGAGCATTCAAGGATGTTCTCTATGTTCCTAATCTTACCTCCAACCTTCTTTCAGTTTACCAAATCACTCACTATGGAGGTGGAAATAAGGTTGAATTTCTTCCAAATTTAGTGGTAGTGAAAAGCATCAAAGATGACTCTATGGTTGTAATTGGGGAAGCTAATCATGATTCAAGGCTTTACACTTTCTCTTCCTTTGTGCCTAAATCCAATGCACAAGCCTTGTTAATGCATTCAAATATAGAAAGAAAATTGTGGCATGAGAGATTTGGACATCTCAACTATAGGTATCTTCAACAACTTAGCAACAAGAACATGGTTCATGGTCTACCTCAAGTCCAATTTTCAGATGGTGTTTGTTTAGGTTGCACACTTGGAAAGCATCCAGAAAAAATGTTTGACAAGGGGAAGTCTTGGAGAGTATAATGTGTTCTTGAATTAGTTCATAGTGATGTAGCGGGTCCATTTCTAGTGCCATTGTTTGGCAAGTCTTGCTATGCACTCATCTTCATTGATGACTACTCTCACTATACTTGGGTCTTTTTCATGGCTCATAAGAGTGAAGTGTTTGATAGATTCATCATCTTCAAGGCTCAAGTAGAAAAGTAGTCAGAGAAAGCCATCAAAGTTCTTCAAATAGATAATGGAGGGGAGAATGTGAACTCAAGACTTATAGAATTTTTTACTCAAGAGGGAATTGAGCTTCAGCATTCAGTTGCATACAAACCACATCAAAATAGTGTTTCTGAAAGGAAGAACAAAACCCTCAAGGAAATGACCACTTGCATGCTACTACATAAGTCTGTTGATCAAGTATTTTGGACTGAAGTAGTGAATTGTGCTAACTACATCCTGAATAGGAGTCCTCATAAATCTTTGGATGGTGTAACTCCTTTTGAAGCTTGGACTAGTAGGAAACCTTCTATAAAGCACTTAAAAGTCTTTGGTTGTCCAGCATGGGCACGAATACCTCCATAGAAATGCAAGGCCTTGGAACCTCAAAGAAAACCTTGCATCTTTGTTGGATTAAAGCCTAAAAGTTGCTGGATCCAAAGACACATGACATATTCTATGAGAGGAGTGTACACTTTGAAGAAAGTTGTCCAAGCTTTACTTCTTCAACTCCTCCTTCTTCCTCCTTTAGTGTAGAGAGTGATAGTGATGATAGTGACTTGGGATATGTTTGTCCATGACCCAAATAGTGACATCAGCCATATGAGGTTGAGGATACACCTTCTACATCTTCTTCCACTAGACCTAAATGGGCTAAGTAGACATTGGATGCAGTAGGACCATTGGTAGGGAATCCTTCAGATACTAGGAGGACAAGATCACAACACCACTCACTCCCTCGAGCTTATATTAAAGTTGCTTTCAATCCATTATCATTCAAAGAAGCTTTAGGTATTATAGAACGGGATAGAAAAATGGAGGAAGAATATAGTTTTCTTATGAGAAATGATACATGGGACTTGGTCTCTCTTCCTAAGGGAATAAAATTGGTTCGATGTAAGTGGATCTATCGGACCAAGTTTGTAGTGAATGGAAGTGTGGATAAGCATAAGGCTAGACTTGTTGCAAAAGTTTTCTCTCAGGTACCTAGCATTAACTACACTAAGACCTTTACACTGGTGGCAAAAATGAACTCCATTCATTTGACACTAGCTATAGCGGTAGCTCAAAGATGGGTTGTTCATTAGATGGATGTGAAGAGTGCATTCTTCAATGGTGATCTTTATGAGGAGATTTATATGGAGTAGCCATAGGGGTTCATTCAGGATAATACCTTGGTTTTCCAATTGAAAAAGTCTATATATGGACTTAAACAAGCTCCAAGAGCTTGTTATGCCAAGATGGATTCTTTCCTTCTCTTAGCAAGGTTCACCAGATGCCATTCCAATCCAAATGTCTATATTCTTTAGTAGGATGATTCTCACTTGCTACTTGTGCTTTATGTTGATGACTTGATCATTATAGGGAGTACAACATCCATCATTGATAGTGTCAAGATTACTTTGTAGGGAAAGTTTTTGATGACATATTTGGGTCTACTTATTATTTCCTTGGTATTGAGATACATCAGTCTTCATCAGGGATCATATTATCACAAACCAAGTATGCTCTTGATCTACTTGCTCAATTTTGCATGATTGACTACAAGGCTGCATCAACTCCATTCCTTTTAGGTGTAAAGTTAGAAGCAAAGTGTTCACTCCACTTATTGATGCTACTTTGTATAGATAGTTGGTTGGAAGCCTCATCTACTTGACACATACATGCCCTGACATATAATTTGTAGTTGGCATGGTTTCCTGCTTCATGCAAGAGCCACATGAACTTAATTGAAAGGTAGCCAAATACATCCTACACTATATCCAAGGTACACATACATATGGGATATACTATGCAATTGATACTAGACTATAGTTAGTGGGTTATACAGACTTAGACTATGAAAGAGATATTGATTCTTGCAAGTTCATTTTAGGATATATGTTTCATTTTTGTTCCAACCCTATTTGTTGGCAAAGTAAAAAGTTGAAAACTATTTCTCTTTCATCGATTGAGGCTGAGTATCGAGGAGTTGTGAATGCAGCTACAAAAGCTATTTGGTTGTAGTAGATTTTGAAGGAGTTTGGTTTTAACATACCTAGACCCATAGTCATACATTGTGATAATCAATGTGCCATTGAAATCTCAAAACATCCAGTGCAACTTCAATGCACCAAACACATTGAGGTTCATATGCACTAGATTAGATAGCTAATTCATGAGTAGGTCATTGCATTATAGTATTTTCCTACAGAGTAGTAGATTACAAACATCTTCACCAAGCCCTTCATTGAGGTCAAGTATCTTCATTTGTGAGATCTCTTGAGGATGCACAATTTTTCACCAGGGGGTCACATGAATCTTCTCTTCTTTATTGTACATATCTCTCTTTTTGGGGAGGGTTTTCCCATGAGGTTTTCCCTCTTTCCCCATTTTTAGAGAGATTTCATTTCATTGCATCTGTACATGGGTACCTAACATGGCCTAGTAGCCGAGACCCATCATAGCTTTTGTGAGCTTAAGTGTATTCCCCTAAGTTTCACTTGGGGGGGTGTTAGTATAAATAATTAATTACTATTTACACTTTATTTAAGTTTACTTAGGTTAATGCATTATCTAGACACCTAGGAGTATGAGTTGTCTTGTTGAAAACATAGGAGTTAGCAACTAATTTAAGCACATGGTGTCCACAACATCTCTATTAAAGATACACCTTGTCATGCTTATCCTCTTATTTTTTCACATACATTCATGCACAATGGAGGATAATCCACTTCTGGTGTACGTGTGCTTAGTTGTCATGCTTATCTCCTTGTTGACTCCTAGTCATTCTAGAGGCCTTCATATACAAGTACTTCTAGTGTGTATGTACTTTATTCATTCTCATATTGTTATTATAATCATACATCATTTGGTCCATATTGTGCTAAGTGTTGTGCTTCTTGATTTTCATGTCATTTTTCCCTAAGGAAAATTCTTACATGGTATTAGTGTTATACCAAATTCTTACAAGGCTTAGAGAATGTTTGTATGCAAATGAAGATGATTGGTTTGATGAGAGAGTTTAGAGTCAAATTGGTGATGAGTTAGGATTTGTAGCTATAAAAGAAAAAAATTATGAAAAAAAAGTCAGAGAAGAGAAAGCCCAAGTGTCACAAATTGAGAAAAAAGTTGATTAGATCATAGATAGTGATTATTCACATCATATGACTAGTGATATGAATACTTTTTTTAAGTTCAATAGCCATGATGGAGGAATTGTTAGAGTTGGTAACAATGTGTCTTGTCATATCAAGGGAATATGATCTATTACTCTTGTTGGGAAAACCAACACAGATGTTGTTTACTTTGTTGATGGATTAAAACATAATCTACTGAGTGTTGGATAGTTAGTTAATAAGGGATATCAGTTACAATTCACAAAAAAGATATGCACTATTAAGGACAAGATGGTAAGTTGATTGGCACTGGTACAAGATCTAGTGGTAATTTTTTTTAGATGAACCCTATAGAGATGACATGTTTGGTTGCTAAAGTTGATAGCAGTTGGTTGTGGCATAAAAGATTTTGTCATATAAAATTTGAAAATATTGTAAAGTAGTACATTTTTTGTTAGAGATCTACTTAAAATTATTAAGCTTACTAATGTTGTGTGTAAGGAATTTTTTATGGCTAAGAAAAAAAATCTCTTTTCCTAGAAAAACTTTCCCTACAATAGAAAAATTTGAGATTGTTCATATAGATCTGAGTGGTCCTACTAAGACAAGAGGATTCTATGGTGAAATGTATTTTGTGATTATTGTTGACAAATTTACTAGGATGACGTGGGTAACATTCCTTAAAGAAAATTTTGAAGTATTTGAGAAGTTTAAGTTGTTTAAAAATAGAGTTGAGAATGATTTTGATAGTTTTACAACTGAGCTATTAGCACCTACAATTCTAGACCAAAATTGAGTTGTTGAGAAGAGAAATAGGTCTGTAATATAAGTAAAAAGAGATATGATGTTTGAGAATGATGTATCAAAGACATTTTGGAGAGAAGTAGTCAATACAATAGTATATATAATGAATGAAGTGCAAATCAAAAAAGTTACAAACAAGACACCTTATGAACTAAGGTTTGGACATGCACCATTAGTGAAGTATTTTAAAATCTTTGGAAGTAAATGTTATATCAAGAGAGATGGTGAAATTGGTAAGTTTGATGCAAGAAGAAATGAATGTATGTTCCTTGGTTATTCATTGAAAAGTAAATCTTTTTTGATGTTTTAACCAAATAACTAAGACTATTGTTGAGATCACAAATGTAAAAGTAGATGTTAAGTTTGGAGTTAAAGAAATAATGCGTGATTATAATTTTGATGATGAAGAAGCTAATCCTAAGAATATCCATGAAAATTTAAAGACTTTTCATGAGCATGGAAATGATTTGTAGAATAAAATTCAAGTTGTGGAAATGAAAGAAGAACCAGGATCTAAACCTAAAGAAGAAGTAAGAATTGAGTCAATAATGCCAACACAAAAAGTGAATTTGAAAAAGAATCACCTTGGTGATCATATTATTAGAAGAAAAGAAAGAGGAGTTATGACATAAAATAGAGTACTTAAAGAATTATGTTTGATTTCTCAAGTTGAAACTAAAGAGTCCAGATGAAGCATGCAAGGATTATCATTAGATTCAAGCAATGAAAGAAGAATTGGATTGGATTGTGAAGAATAAAACATGGGAATTGGTCCTTAGACCTAAAAAGAAGAATGATACAGGAACTAAGTGGATTTTTAGAAACAAGATGAATGAACAAGGTGATGTTGTTAGAAATAAAGCACAATTGGTATGCAAAGGATATTCATAGCAAGAAGGTATAGACTTCAAAGAGACGTTTGCATCTATTTCTAGAATTGAAGTAGTAAGAATGTTCTTGACTTATGCAACAAGTAAGAAATTTAAAGTGTATCAAATGGATATGAAGTAAAAAATTTTGAATGGAGAACTTGAAGAAGAAGTATACATTAAGAATCCTGAAGGATATCCTTTGATAGAAGAAAAAAACATAGTATGCAAGTTAAACAAAGTATTGTATGGACTAAAGCAAGAAACCAAAATTTGGTATATGAGGTTGTACAAGTATTTGGAAAAATTGGGATTTGCAAAAGGTACTATAGATAGTAACTTATATTTGAAAGAAATTGAGAATGAAATTTTGATTATTGTGATATTTGTGGATGATAAAATCTTTAGACGTAATGATGAAGCAAGTGACAAATTTACTGATGAAATGAAGAATGGATTTGAGATGAGCATGATCAATGAAATGAAATATTTATTAGGTTTATATATTGTGAAAAATAATTATGGTATTTCCTTATCACAAACAATGTATCTCAAAGTCATGTTGAAGAGATCTGTCTTGGAAAGTTGTAAGCTTTTTGGTAAACCTATGATAATTGGTCACATGTTATCTAGAAAAGATGAGATACCTATAGTTGAGCAGAAGAAATATAGATACATGATTAGAGGTTTGCAATATTTGACTTGCACAAGACTAGATATAGAAAATGTACTTAGTATAGTAGCAAGATTTCAAGCAAACCCTAAGTAATCACACTATGCAATAGTTAAAAAAAATTCATATATTGGAAGGATAGACCTAATTTTGGATTGTGATACGATAGATCTATTGGAAATGTAGATGGAGTAACTGAGAGGCCGGGAGGTGGGGTGGGGGGTGAATCAGTTACCACAAAAATATTTCACATATCCCTTAGATGTCATCAAGGCTTATAAAAATAATTACTGTTGTCACTTGGTAAACATGTAGAAAAATGTTGTAACTCGATAAATGAAAAGTATATCTTACTTTAGCAAATTTAACATTAACAGTAATAATTTGCAGACATGAGAGAAAGTAGATGAACACAAGATTCACAGACATGAGAGAAAGTAGATGAACACAAGAGACATAAGATTTAACATGGAAACCTATTATGGGAAAAACCACCAATGTAACTAGTTACTATTTTTCACTCTTTTAAAGTGAGCCCTATTAGGAGCCAACCCAGTTAAAGGCTACAAAACACACTGTTAGGTGTGACCTTGTTAGAGGATTTAATCACCTTGTTAGGAGTAGCCTTGTGAGAGGTCTTTAAAACAATTCAATGGAATTGTTACCCTATTAGAAGATTTACAACTAGCTATTAAACCAACTCTATTAAGAGATTTTAGATCACTGCTATAATGTTTAGATAGTAATAATGAAATGACCTAATTGAGATGCAACTGAATTGCTGAATCTAGATCTCTATTCTACTCAAAAACTTGATCCTTCTTGATCAAATATTACTTTTCTACTCCACAAGGATATTTTCCCATCCTTCAAGTTCACTTTCACACTTTCCTTCTCAATTCAATCAATACATTTGCATACTACTAAAAATCACAACTTGACCTTATATTTATATCGTCCAGATTGTCAAGTTAGCTCAATGCAATTTATAATGACCAATAATCATTAACATAGTTGGCTAGAACCAATACTTAGGCTTCATACAAAAAAATTCTTCATTAGCCGACCTTGCTTGGTAAACATTGGTTCTGAAATAATTTCCTAAGTTAACCAACAGAAGCTTGGTTAAAACTGTGAACTTGCACAAATCCTTTAGCAACTGAGTGAATTTGGTAAGTAATAACTTTGACCAACTTTCCTTCATTAATCATTGGAACTTAGTTATAACTGTTGCCTACCATAATTTCCTTCAATGCTTGAGTGAGTTTAGTAAGCACTAACTGACAACTAATATGACATTTGTGTGACATCAAAGACAACACACAATTAGACAATTGTATCCAACAATCTCCCTCTTTGGCATTGATGTCAACACAATCATGTCATAGCACAATGAAATTTGAGAATAAGACTTTTCTTAATAGAAAGTATCTCCCTCTTAGATTTTACATCAAAAACTTCTCCTTGATGCAGTAATCTCCCTCTATGAAGGAATTACATAAATTTTATGATAGTATACTTCTCTCTCAATCTCTCCCTCTTTGACAACACATGCCAAAGACAACACATACCAAATTAGTATCAATGTACCTTGAGTATTGATTCATATGCAATGTTCTCTTGACTATGCAACATCAATTGATTGATCTTCAACTAGGTTCCTATTGATGCATCACTAAAACTTCACTTAGTGAGATTCAGATAGGGGAATGACCCCTAACTTACCTCTTAGATACATGAATGCATCCCTAGGTAATGACTTGGTAAATTTGTCTGCAATCTATTCTTTTGTATAGAAATATTCCAATTTGATTTGTTTTTCCTACACCAATTCTCTGACAAAGTGATATTTTATAGCAATATACTTGGTTTTGGAATGCATCACTAGATTCTTTGATATGTTAATTACGCTTGTATTATCACAGAACATGACAATTGGTTCCTTGATCTCAACCTCATACCTTCCAACAATTGTTTAAACTAAACAATGTTAGAACAATTTACTACTACTGCAACATATTTTGCTTCTGCCATGGATTGGGATGTACAATTTTGTTTCTTGCTTGTCCAAGATACCATCCTTTTGCCAAGAAAGAATTCTCCACCACTTGTGCTTTTTCTGTCATCAATATTTCGTACCCAATTAGCATCAGTAAATATATTTAGGTCTAGATTTCCTCCAAGTTTATACCATGAACCATAGTCTTTAGTGCCTTTCAAATATCTCAAGATTTTTATGATTGCCATCATATGATTTTCTCTAGGTTTTTCTAAGAATCTTGCCACTATACCAACTGCTAGAGCAATATCAAGTCTTATGTGAACTACATACTGTAATTTCCCAATCATTGATCTATACAAGGTCTGATCTACCTCTTTGGAGTCATCATCTTGTGTAAGCCTTAGTCTAGTACACATGGGAGTTCCAATTGGTTTTTAATCTTCCATACCAAACTTCTTGAGTGTCTCCTTGATGTATTTAGATTTAGTAATGTAGATACCATTCCTTCTCTACTATATCTACAATCTAACAAAGAATTTAACCTCACCAAACATAGACATTTCAAACTCTTTGTTCATTTTCTCTAGAAATTATTTGCATAGATCATCATTCTCTATAAATAAAGTATCATCCACAAATATTTTTTCTAATACAATCCTGTTATATTGTCCTTCCTTGATGTAAAAACTACTTTTATCATTAGTTCTTTGAAAAAAAATCTATATAAGGTAGTTATGTAATCTTTCATACCATGCTCTAGGAGCTTGTTTTAAACCATACAAAGCTTTGTGTAACTTGCAAACCATGTCCTTTTTATCTAGATCACAAAACCTTCTATTGTTCAATGTATACTTTATCAAGAATACCATTGAGAAATGAAGATTTAACATCCATCTAATATACTTTAAATCCTTTATGTGCTACACATGCAACTAAGGTTCTGACACCTTTCAATCTTGCAATAGGAGAAAAAGTTTCACCATTAGCAATGCCTTATTTTTTAGAATAACCTTTATGTACCAATTTAGTTTTTTTTCTTGATACCTTACCATATTAATTCAACTTATTTTTGAATACCCATTTTGTTGCAATCACATTTTTATCTTTGGGCCTAATTACAAGAGTCCAAGTTTTGTTCTTCTCTATTTGTTCTATTTCTTCATTCATGGTCTCAATCCAACTTTCATTTTCCAATGCACCTTTAACACTTCTAGGTTCAAATTCAGCAAGTAAACATGTACCTTTTAGCTTACTTCTTGTCATAGTACCTTTTGATTTATCTCCAATAATTTGATCAAGTGTATGATGCCTTCTAACATACTTGGCCAATACAGGTTCCTTGCCTTTTGAATGAATTACATTGTCTTCATTTTAAATTTCAACTTGAGACTTAGGTTGTTCTGTCTATGGCTCAGGTCCTTCAGACTTGATAGGCATTAACTCGATAGCTTTAGATTGTAACTCAGGTCCTTGTGATTCAGTTTGAACTACTTGGGACTCGGTAACTACACTGGGCTCGGTAGATGAAGTTTCCTTATCATCAAATGTGCCTAGAAAAGCGTTTGATTCATAGTAGACAAATCTTCTATAGTATTTTGGTTCTTTCTTTCTTTCTTCTTTAGTCTTTTCTACAAAGTCATCAATTCATATATGTGCACTTTTAATGATTTTGTGAGTAGACAAATTCGAATATTTATATGTCTTTCTTTTGCTGGAGTATCGTAGAAATATACCTTCATCACATTTTACATCAAACTTACCTTTTTTAGAATCTTTCAAGATATAGAATTTACTTTGAAATACTTTTAGGTAACTTACATTGGGTTTTTAGCCATACCATAGTTCATAGGGAGTCTTATCTAAATCCTTCTTTAATTGAACTCGGTTCAAAGTATGGACTGTAGTGCTAATAGCTTCCTTCTAGTATTTGATAGCAATATTCTTTTCAATCATGAAAGTCCTTCCACAATCCATGATGGATCTATTTCTTCTTTCAGCTATTCTATTCTACTTAGGAGTACCAAGGGCTGATACCTATCTTTTGATTCCTCTTTCAATAAAAAAGTTATTGAATTCATTGGAGATGAATTCACCACCTCTGTCTAATCTTAAACATTTCAATCTTTTCCTTGTTTCCTTTTCTACTCTTGCCAAATACCATTTGAATTTCTCAAATGCCTCTGACTTCTCTCTTAGATACATAACATTCATCATTCTAGAGTAGTCATCCAAAAAAAAAAAAAGAATTTTTCTCCACTATAGCTTTCTACTCCAACAGGTCCACACAAATCAGTATGCACAATTTTCAAGATATCTTCAAATTGATAGTTTTTGCTTTTAAAATTAGTCTTTCCCATTTTGCCAATTTGACAGTTCTTGTATAAACCAACATTTGGTTTCTTTAAACTATTTATATCTCTTACTTTCTTGAATTTTCTTATTTTCACCATGTTATCAAAATTTACATGACATAACCTTCTATGCCATAACCAAATTTCTTCTACTTGAGCAATGAGACATGAGCAATCACCAAGATCTAGATAAAATAGGTTACCTCTTGTTTGTTTGCATGATCCAACTAGTTTTTATTTGTCATCTAGGAGTCTTTCCTTTCCATGCATAAATTCTACCTTGAATCCAATAATGATAAGTTGTGCCACACTTAGAATATTATGCTTTAGTTCTTCAACCCAATAAGTATTGTCACATACAAGTTCATTGGTTAATGAGATACGACCCTTTCCTTTGATGCAACAAGGTTCATTATTTCCAAATCTTACACTACCTCCATCATAATGTTCAAAATGTTCAAACTTTGTTTTATCTCCAGTCATATGATGTGAACATCCACTATCTATGATTCATGTATCATTTTTGCTAACATGAGAGATAAGTGCCATCTTATCTCCTTCATCATTAGATTCATCTTTCATAACAATGTATACTATTTCATCTTCACTATTATTAGAATCCTTCACCAGAAAATAGGTTTTCTTACCTTTGTCCTTGTATGATTTGTGACCTTTGGAATCCTTTTTGTCTTTTTACCTGTGACTCTTCTTATCTTTGTTTGGGCACCTGGCAGCAATGTGACCAACTTCTTCACATGAAAAGCAGATTAAGGGAATTTTACCTTTGTATTTTCCTTTGCTTCTAGAATATTTCTTTGCAAGAAAAGATTCAACAACTTCAAGATCGCTATCTAAGCTTTCCTCGATTTTCTCTTCACTGTCTGATTGATTTTCCTTTATCTTCTTCCCTTTTTCTTTGAATGAAATTTTGGCCTCAAAACAAGACTCAATATTTTTGGAAGCTGGAACATAATTGTCAAAGTTGTCTAGCTCAAAGGCTATCAATCTTCCTACTAGGGCATCCAAACCTAACTTGTTACTTGAATCACATCTCACTTCTTGAATAGAAAATACATGGATGGGAAGCAAAGTTCTAAGAATTTTACTTACAACAGTTTCTTCTTTGATTTCTTCTCCAAATGCTCTAATTGCACTAACACTGGCTTTGACTCTTTCCACATACTTGGCAACATTTTCATCTTCTCTCATTCTCATATGATCAAATTTTCCTCTAAGGCTTTCCACTTTTGCTCTCCTTACATTGTCATCTCCTCCATAGATGTCCTTGAGTTTGTTCCACATTGCCAAAGTAGTTTTACAATCTTTGACCTCATCAAATTCTTCATAGCTAAGAGTAGATGCAATGTCAATCATCATGATGTTATGGTTCTTTTTCTCAGCAAGATCTTCAATAGATAGTCTACTACTGTGACTTTTGTATTTTGCATCAAGGTATTTGCATCTTGAATCATTGATGGTAGCTAGATGAAGCCTCATGAGTCCCTGCCATGTTGAAAAGTTATCTCTATTAAGCCTTGGGGTCTCTCTCTTATAAGATATCCTGATCTTTAGCTTAGGTCCTTGAAACCTTCCTGCAAGCACCAAAAAAGCTCTGATACCAATTTTTAGAAATGTAAATGGAGTAACTACGGGGGGTGGGGGGGGGGGGGGGGGTGTGGGCGGGGGGGGGGGTTGAGGAGGGGGTGAATCAATTACCACAAAAAGATTTCATAGATCCCTTAGATGTCATCAAGACTTATAAAACTAATTACTATTGTCACTCAATAAAAATATAGAAAAGTGTTGTAACTTGGTAAATGCAGAGTATTTCTTTCTTTAGCAAATTTAACATTAATACTAATAATTTTCAGACATGAGAGAAAGTAGATGAACACAAGAGAAACTAGATTTAACATGGAAACCCAATATGGGAAAAACCATCAATGTAACTAGTTACTATTTTTCACTCTTCTGAAGTGAGCCCTATTTGGAGACAACCTAGTTAAAGGTTACAAAACACACTGTTAGGTGTGACCTTGTTAGAGGATTTAATCACCCTATTAGGAGTGGCCTTATGAGAGGTCTTTAAAAAAATTCAATGGAACTATTACCCTATTAGAGGATTTACAATTGGCTATTAAACCAACTCTGTTAAGAGATTTTAGATCACTGCAACAATGGTTAGATAGTAACAATGAAATGACCTGATTGATATGTAACTGAATTGTTGAATCCAGATCTCTATTCTTCTCAAAAACTTGATCCTTCTTGATTGAATATTAAATTTCTACTCTACAAGGATATCTTCTCATCCTTCAAGTTCACTCTCACACTTTCCTTCTCAATTCAATCAATACATTTGCATACTACTAAAAATCACAACTTAACTTTATATTTATATCATCCAGATTGTCAAGTTGGATCAATACAATTTTTAATGTCCAAGAATCATTACCATAGTCAGCTAGAACCAATACTTAGGCTTCATACAAAAAAAAATTCATTAGCCAACCTTGCTTGGTAAACACTAGATCTAAAATGATTTCTTGAGTTAACCAATAGAAGCTTGGTTAACACTACAAACTTGTACAAATCTTTTGGCAACCGAGTGAACTCAATTAATACTAACTCTGACCAACTTTCCTTCATTAACCATGGGAACTCAGTTAACATTGCTACCTGCCATAATTTCTTTCAACACCCAAGTCAGTTCGGTAAGCACTAATTGACAATTGATATGACATTTTTGTGACATCAAAGATAACACACAATTAGACAATTGTATCCAACAAGATGAAATGAATTTACTCTATGTACATATACTAATGGTAGGAAGTATGGATGATAGAATGAGTACAAGTGGTGGAGAATTTTTTTTTGGAGGAAGATTGGTTTCTTGGCTAAGAAAGAAATAATATTGTATTTCATAAAGTACAACATAAGTAGAGTATGTAGCAATAGAAAAAAGTTGCAATCAAATCATGTGGATGAAGTAGATGCTGAAGGATATTAGGACAGAGTTTTCAGAACCTATTATCATACATTGTGATACCACAATATAGTGAGTATGTCAAAGAATCCTACATTAAATTCTAAGACAACACATATATCTATTAAGTATCATGTTCTAAAAGAGAAAGTTGTAGAGAAAGAAATTAGATTAGAGTAAGTTAACACAAAGGAGAAAATTTCAAATATTTTTACAAATCCTTTTCTTATGGATACATTCAAGTATTTATGAGGTACACTTATGGTTATGCCCATGCCTAATTTATAGTAGATGATGCAAATATTTCATTAGACTAGTGGTACATAACACTATTTTTTATCTAGATTAAATGCGAATGCATTTTGTATAGGGGAGTATCTTTGGTTAAGAAGAGTCATCAAGGACTCTTGGTAGCTAGTACAGAATAATATCTTTGGACACTTGAGTTGGTTGAAGAAATTCAAGTGTAGATTGGCATAATGATACCTTTTTAATTGATGTTAATGGGGGAGATGATTGCATGAAAATCATCTTCTGATAGTATGGGGAGATGTGTAATAACAGGGGAGAAATGTATTGAAGGAAGATGATGAGAACATAAGAATGGGGGTGATGAGAATAACATCTTCTAACACATTGGAAGAAGTGCATTGAGTTATGTCAATGGGCAAAAAGTATGAGCGATTGATGTCCATCCATGTAAGCATGAGGAACCACTCATGAATAATTGTTACTGAGAGTTTTGGATTTGATTGATTAAGAGGATTTGAAATTAGAGAAGCAACAACATAGTTGAATTTGGTATTCTTGGAACTTAAAATTGTTTTCATCTATGTTTCCATCAATGCCAAAGGGGGAGATTGTTAGCATGAATGTTGATGGTATTCCTTTGGGGGAGTATCCTAAGAATTATTGGAATATTTGGGATATTAACATGTTTCATTCATGATTTTTTTTTCCATTGATGTAAACATAGTATTGTTTGTATAAAGAGTGTGGGAGTAGAAGATGGAGAATGCGGATGTACAAATTGAGTATTAATGATGAAGTCAAGTGCAGTTGAGGATATTTTCTATAGTGTTTCTGGGTGATGTAGACAAGTGTGTAATGCCCCGCCAAGGGATCCAAAGAATTAACCTAGAATTTCACTAAGTTTGGTAGCATTTTTTTATTTTTTTCTAAAACATGAAAGTAAATACCACATATAACTTATGGATAACAATGGAACCAATAGCAATGTCCATCTGAAAGTAAACATAACATACATAACAGATTACATTCTTTAAGGATCCCTTAACGTTTAATTACATCTAACATACATGAATCCATCTAGTACAACATCCACATGAAATATTAATGATAAGTCCAATGTTTATACATTACATTTCCAAATTCTCAATCATCTACTGTACATGTCACAGGTTATGAAAAGCTCAAAAGAATATACATATGTAGAATAATGGTACATCATCCTATTCTAATCCATGATACATCAAAATAAAGATAATCACATGATATACATGATACATCCTCATAGAAGATCAAACATAATAAACTAAGTGCATGGTTCCTCCCAACCATTAATAGAATCATTAGACCATCATGGATCCTAACCATCCCTCCATGCGTAACATTCCCAAATCACCAAAGAGATCATCGGTATTAACATAGTAGGAATGTCACTCCTAACATATACTATATCATATGTAGAAAGTAATCTAACATGCAAGTATAAGCATAAGATAACATCATCTAACATATGCTAATCATCAATGAAAGGACACATGTCCACCATCATGAAGGATGCATCAACCATGATGTCTCAATGAATCTTAAATGATAAGAGTGGAAAAACACTACCACCCAACCACATGGTACCTAAGTGGTCCACTCCCACCATGCTGAGGAGATAACCTCAAGTCCCAAACAGGCTATTCAAAACACATAGCACAAATCTCTATAAGTTCACGAATCCTAAAAGCATACTAACTCAAAGGCTCCAAACACAAAATTGACATCTAATCCCAAAGGCACACAATGACATTTAGGAACCTACTATGCAAGTGGGAAAGTTTCATCGTATTTATCACATACAAGTTACCCTGGCAGTTAGCTAAACTCCATGGGTCCATACTGATCTCATGCGGCCACTAGTATCCTCTCATACTGACAAGGCATACTATGGAATGCAAGGTTGCAACCATGCATTCTCACTACTCCCATCCTAGCCTGTACAAGCACTCAAGGCATGGGCAAGAACCAAAACTCTTATCTTTTTAGGTTCATTCAATTAGTATTAGGTGTGAATGTTATCACTTATTAATCCAACTTACAATGAGTTACCCTGGCAGCCTCTTAGGGCCCCAGCCCCCATTTCAAGCCACTTCCTAACACTACACGTAGATAACCTACCCTAATCTCATGGAATCATAAATCTCAAAATCACAAAAGATAATCCATAATAAAATCATCAAATATGCATAAAAGCATCAAATCTCCATGACCAAGCATCCATAGAAAATCATGAACACAACATCACTCTATTGGCAACTGAAGTATCACTGATAATCAAAAGTATCCAGTGGTTCTCAATAACCAAAATATATCTCAATCATATTGATCGAAGACTCCAAAAATGGTTGAGTCAAACATGTCACATCATGACATCATCAAGAATAAATCCACATTATAGTCCCATCATGGTGACTAGAAAATAACCAAGGATAACTGATCGATGACCAAAAATGGTTAAGTCAAGTGTCTCATACATTAGAATCTCAACTATAACAATCAGTAGTTACAACCAATACATAGAGCATTCCATCACATAACCATGGTTGGGTTTATAAAGATCAAGATTAAAACATCATCATGACATCATAATCACATAACCCCCAAGCCTCTGGTAGACATCCTATAACTGGTCAACACTAGTCAACCCAAAACCCAAAACAATAGCATAGAGAATACACAATGCAAACACATGTTTTGGTTTTGCTAAATTTACAAACTTGAATTTACATGTAGAGATCTCGGTTTATGTTTCCAAGTTTAGAGAATGAATTGGAGGAACATTTTGTACGTTTTGGATGAATAAAAGTTTTTTCTTAAATTCCATCTTCCAATTATAATCTTTGTTTGAAAACATCCCCCACCAAACTAACAATTAAATTTCATATACTTTATAAAACAATTAATTAAATCTTAAAAATTAAACAAGAGTTCACCATTATAAAAGAAATGAACCTTTGGTATAAATCATTTATCAGTTATATAATCATAATTCAAATTATTATTAACATATTTACATATTATATATATACATATATATATTTATTTATATTTAAATATATATATATATGTACATATATAAATATATAAATTATTATTACATTTTACAAAATCAAATTAATAAATTTGATTAATACCATTTAACATATTAATAACAATAAAAAAAATTGACTTCATATGTGGCAAGTGTTATAAACATACATATAACATATAAATCACCGGCAGTACGCAGGACCCTGTGATCGCAAGGCCTGCAATGTCAGCGGGTACTGTGTACCCCTGCCATCATAGTACCTATGATAGTTGGTACACTGTGACCACAGTGGCACGAGGGCGTGGATCTCGTCCCCCCCCCACTTATGCATATTACTTTCTTTAAAATCGCTTATGCGATTTTTCATTCGAGTATGCGATTTGGTTCTTAATAAAGTTTAATGTTTTTCAAAACATTTTCGATTAATGGTATAATATTCAATTTTTTAATAAATATATATTATATATACATATGTATGTATATATATATATATGAAGGTATATGTATATATATGTGTGTGTGTGTGTGTGTGTGTATATACATGTAGAATTAAAAACATCACAACATATAAACATGTATATATATATATATGTATATATATATGCAATTATATATATATATATATATAATTGCATATATATATACATATATATATATATATATATATGTATATGTGTATGCAAATTAAAAATATAAACATATATATACACAAGATATATATATATATAAATTCCAATCCTTAGAATTTTCCTATAAACCTTTGATCTCAAAATTTTTCCAATAATTAATCTAATGGGTTTGATTATGAATCTAAACCATAGCCCCGTGTTCTTTTCAGATCTATGCATATAAAATTCTCAAATAAATTAACTACCCATATTGAGAATGCATACAATAAAAATAGGAAAAATCTTTAGAAGACATACGGAAGACACGAAGAAGACAGGGAATGCAAGATGCGAAAATAGCATAAGTAAAATCACAAGAATCTACCTGAATTCTGATGCTAATTCG
Source organism: Cupressus sempervirens (assembly GCA_028749045.1). Classification (NCBI taxonomy): domain Eukaryota; kingdom Viridiplantae; phylum Streptophyta; class Pinopsida; order Cupressales; family Cupressaceae; genus Cupressus; species Cupressus sempervirens. The sequence continues at coordinate 160,702,413 of CM053788.1, read as the reverse complement.
CTCTTCCTCAGAAAACCCACAGAGCAAGCTCCCTTCTTCAGAGTTCTCGAGTCCTCCAATGCTCCAATTGCTCTCCAAACGCTATGTCTAAGCTTCTAGGAATGCCTGAATATAAAGAGCTCTTAGGAAACATCTAGAATGCTTCTAGAAATAGCTAGAAGGTGTCACCAACTAAACATGGGTCTTTTCCAACCTTCTAGATGAGCCATAGGGTTGTAGACACCATGTGCTTAATTGATGCACTAACCTCCATTTTGTTGACATAAAAGAAATAGAAAGGTGGGTTAACTCCCATGCAAGCTTATAACTCCAATTCACTTTTTATATAATTTCTATTTAAATATTTATAGCTTTCATTTTAATTCTTATAACTTTTATTATTATTATTTATTTATTACTCTATTATTATTATTTTATTATTATTATTAATTTTAATTTTCTATTTTTTTTTTATTTAATTCTTTTTCCTCAATTAATTCTTATTTAATTAATTATAATCAAAATATCAAATAACATGATATTTTATATTAATTTTATCAAATAATTAATTTATTAATTAAATCTATTTATTAAGACTTAATTAATAAAAAATTCACCATAGACCTCCAAGATAAAATATGAAAACCCATCAACCTAAAACTAGTCTGACATAGTCTGATAATAATAACAACAATGTGTCTAGAAAAGATGTGAACGAGGGTAGGCACTACAAAGTGCATGTGTAGGAAGTCAAAGACATGTGACTATTATTTGTGATTTATAGAAGATAATGTGCAGAAAGAGTACCTAAGAAGTAGTTTCTGATGTTTGTATTACATATCTCCTGAAAAGGATAGAATCATGATGAGCGAAGTTAGATAGTGACAATAGACAACTTGATGATGATGTCAATAAGTGCACGAGGTTCAAGGTCACATGTGTGAAAGTTATGAAGACTATGTTTGTAATTCTAAAAAAGTGTAATGAATTGAATTATGTTAATGAGGTCCTATTAAAATCAATTGGGAAAGCTTCAAGGCCAAATCAATGAATTAACTTGAGGACATAGTATAAATGAAAATTATTTTCCTTGTGATGACGTGTGTAATGTGCACAATGTATGTAAGTGCTTATTGTGAAAGCAATACGTGAAGTTGATAAATGAAAGTGATCAAAGGGATCACTATGATGTGAAGTTGGAGACATGGTATTGAGACCTATGAAGTATTTGGTGCAGTAGTGGAACAGTAAGAGGACATAGTAAGAATTTGAATTGATAAGATCAGTTACATTTCTATTATTTTGAAAGGAATAATATAAAGGCCTATTGGACAGCGAGTTTGGTGGTCTTATCCTTGAAGCTATTTGGATAGTGGCTCTATCTTCATTCTACAGCTCCTAACAAGGTCGGAATCTCCTCATAGAGATTCAAAGTCTCCTAATAGGGACCAATATTTCATTGGCTCCTAATAGAGTTCATCCTCTTACAAGGAATTTATATATCAGTACACCATTTTGTAGGTACCATCCCCACTGAGGTTTTTTCTCTAATCAAGGGTTTCCCTAGTTAACATATCTAGTATTATTGTGTATGTGTATCTTCTTATGGTTGTTGATTATAATGATCATGTGTTTAAGATTTGATAAGATTAATAACAATTATATTGATCTAATAATTTATTCACCCCCATCTTAGTTTTCTTTGTGCACTTTAGTTTCTAGCAAAAAGTTCTTTTACTTATGGTCTTACTTAATGGTTCAACAACTTCACATTTTTTGCTATAATAAAGAGTGAATATATGAGAATTGTTTTGTGCTTCTAATAGTCTTTGAATGTAAGGATTTCCTTCCTTCTAAGCATGTATATCTACAACCATGTTCCAACAACAACAACTAAACTTGTCGGATATGTGAATCCATCATCTTCAGTAATTAGTCATGCAAGCTTTTATTTACCTCTTACACAAAGTGCTAACTAATAATCTAATTTATCACCATTTCCATGTGGTGCAACTAATGCAAATATCTTTCCTAGCTAAAGAATATTTGATAGATGGTTATGCTCAACTAAACTTTCAATTTCATCATTTTTTATAGAAGGAATGAGAGACAATGGAGTAAGATAACATGGATCCCATGTATCCACCCACTCACTCAACTCACAGTGATTCCAATCACACTACAAATAACTAGAAGAAAATAAAGCTAGTTATCATGTCCAAATGTTCCATGTACTAGAATCAGCGCTTTAGAATGAATGCATTTTTGAAGAATCTCTAATAGTAGCACATTCAAATATATCACCTATGGACCCCTCCTCAACCAACTAAAAGAACTTGCATACTATTGAATAAAGAGTCTCCCTTTTTGTAATATGAATCTGCACCAATCAATAAAGCTATGAGCACCGAGAAGCTTTGCTCCTAAAATCTTCAATTGCTCCATAACTAGAGCTCTCTAAACACATGCCCCTAATCCATCATGTTACCTTTCTCATGGTTAGACTCAAAAAAACTCTAAATATGAGACACACTCCTCTCGATGTGCATCCTACACAACCAATAAAATATGTGAGCATTCTTTAATTGACCTATGCAATTATTTGACCAAATGATATGTCTATCCATAGCAATATCATGCTCCTAGAAGAAATCAAAATAATTATCGAAAAAATACTACAAAAACTTATGAGAGTGATATCTATCATCACTCATGTTAAAATGGTACTCTCCAATAATATTTTGATTATCTCCCACACTATCAAGGGCATGTCTATATGTTATGTGGAAAAAAATAGCAATCTGAATGGAGTTGTAATACTAAGATTGTGTCTCATTTTGGGCCTACAATGAGTAGTTCTTTGCAAAGTGAACAACTGATATAATAGTGCCAATCGAAAAAGTGTCCTTATACATTCTAAATTGTTGATCCAACCACTAAGACCTGTGAATATTCCTTGGATAATTGTAGAATAGAATTTTTGTGAAATATGAAATAAAATCAGTCTTACTTATTTCTTTTGCAACCAACTCACATATAGAGCCATCATCTCCACTCTTCAACATGTATTTCACCATTTTATATACCTTTTTTTTTACTATTTTCCTCCAAATATCTCATTTGTATCCCTCATCAAAACGTGCTATAAATCTAGATAAGCCACCACATTGTGAACACTTCTCATTTAAGAAATCATTTCCATAAGAAAATAACCATCAACTCTAGGACATAGAAATTGATCTATCAAGTTTATAGATGATTTTGGTAGCCCACTAGCACCACTATTCTCCAACATTTTATTGCTATGAAAAGTAGAACAGAGGGAGTGTAATAGTTCATCATGCATAGAAAACTCTACATGATATTTGCAGCAACATGTATTTTGAATCTTAAGTTCTTTTACTTTTGGTCTTACTAGATGGTTGGACAACTTCACATTTTTTGCTATAATAAGGTGTGAATATATGAGAATTGTTTTGTACTTTTGATAGTCTTTGAATGTAGGAATTTCGTTCCTTCTAAGCATGCATATCTATAGCCATGTTCCAACAACAACAACTGAACTAGTAGGATATGTGAATCCATCATCTTTAGTAATTAGTTGCGCAAGATTTTGTTTATCTCTTACACAATGTGCTAACCAATAATATGATTTATCACCATTCCCATGTGGTAAAACTAATGCAAATATATTTCCTGGCTAAAGAATATCTGATAGATAGTTATGCTCAATTGAACTTTTGATGTCACCATTTTTTATAGAAGGAATGAGAGAAAATGGAGTAAGATAAAAATGATCCCATGTATCCACCCAATCACTTGACTCACAGTGACTCCAATCACACTATAAATAACTAGGAGAAAATAAAGCTAGTTATCATGTCCAAATGGTCCATGTACTAGAATTAGAGCTTCATAATGAATGCATTTTTGAAGAATCTCTGACAATAGCACATTCCGATCTATCACCTATGGACCCCTCCTCAACCAACCAAAAGAACTTACATACTATTGAATCAAGAGTCTCCCTTGTGGTAATATGAAACTACACCAATTAATAAAGCTATAAGCATCAAGAAGCTTTGCTTCTAAATTAGAGCTCTCTTAACACATGCCCCTAATCCATCATGCTCCCTTTCTCATGGGTAGACTAAAGAAAATTCCAAATATGAGACACACCCCTCTTTATGTGCATCCTATACAACCAATAAAATATGTGAGTCTTTTTTAATTGACCTATGCAATTATTTGACCAAATGATATGTCTATCCATCGCTATATCATGCTCCTAGAATAAATCAAAATAATTCTTGAAACAATACTACAAAAACTCATGAGAGTGATATCTATCATCACTCATGTTAAAATGGTACTCTCTAATAACATTTCAATTATCTTCCACACAAAAAAAATAGAAATATGAATGGAGTTGTAATACTAAGATTATGTCTCATTTTGGGCCTACAATGAGTAGTTCTTTGCAAAGTGAACAACTGATATAACAGTGCCAATGGAAAAAGTGTCCTTATACATTCTAAATTGTTGATCCAACCACTAAGACCTGTGAATATTCCTTGGATAATTGTAGAATAGATTTTTTCATGAAATTTGAAATAAAATCAGCCTTACTTATTTCTTTTGCAACCAACTCACATCTAGAGCCCTCATCTCCACTCTTCAATGTGTATTTCACCATTTCATTTACCCTTTTTTTTTACTATTTTCCTCCAAAGATCTCATTCGTATCCCTCATGGAAATGTGCTATAAACTTGGATAAGCCACCACATTGTGAACACTTCTCATTTAAGGAATCATTTCCATAAGAAAATAACCATCAACTCTAAGACATAGAAATTGATCTATCAAGTTTATAGATGATTTTGGTAGCCCACTAGCACCACTATTCTCTAACATTTTATTACTATGCAAAGTAGAACAGAGGGAGTGTAATAGTTCATCATGAATAGAAAACTCTACATAATATTTGTAGCAACATGTATTCTAAATCTTAAGTGGCACACAATAAAATAGCTTCAAGGATTCAAAAGCCCTTTTTGAAAATGCAATTTTTGATGACTCTCTAAATTGTATGAACAACATACTTTGACTTACTTCCAAATAATTTTTAGGATGTCATGTGTGGTCTCTAATGTAAATTATTGACTTTAACACATCTTTAGAATTTGGTGAAACTCTTGAGCTAGAGTGCCAAAACTATGTAATTTCTTGCTTCACATCATCAATTAGCTTCTTATCAAAATGTAGAAGTGTCCCACCAAAATCCCATGTATCATTTTGAAGAGGATCGTCAATTATCTCTCTACTACCAAGTGCTCTTCTCAAAGAAGTATGATTTAGGTTCAATTCAATGCAAGTTTGTCTCATTTATCTACCCTTTCTCAAATGATTACTCACCAAAGAGGTTGTAATAACCCTTCAAGAAGCTCCCCTATCTTTCTCCCTGCTATTTTTCCAAATCCTATTTGGAGCACTGAAAAGGTTCTTCACAATAATGACATTTCTCTCTATTTTCTTATTGACATAAATCTTCAATATGGCAAGCATAGGTCTCACCTTTTGTATCTTTAATAAGTGCAAAAAAACTTGACATTGCTTCACCACTATCTTGTAGCCAAAAAAAATCTCATATAGTTTTGAAGCCCATAATTGAATATTTCTTTGTGATTTCTTCCCTTCCAAAATGCTAATAATTGTTTCATCAGTTTTAGTTAACCATTTTCATGTTATAGGACCTTCATTTTGATTATAATTAGGAGATATGTAGGGTTCCCGTGCATTTTCATTTTTCACATGGTCAATTATGACATTCACATTATGAATTGGTACATTTTCACTATCCATATTTTTAGTCCTGACATTGTCATTATGTATTGGTATATTTTCATTCTTAAAACTAAATATATTCTTTTTCTAAATCTATAATTTCATCTTTGATCAATACATTGCCAACATGATTGATATTTATAATACCTTGTCTCTTCCTTTAGTGATTTTTCCTGTCTTTTTCCCTATATGATTCAATGTCTTTATTTGATACCTTCCTTTTTTATTTAGCCTTTTGATGACTACTACTACCCATTAAGACAACAATCCAAGACACATTATCAATTTTTTTAGCCACCTTTTAAAGAAATAGGACCCAAACCTTTTTTTTTGCAAACCTGTGAAAAGACAAGAAAAAGTGAGACTCTCTAGTTTTCTATCACAGAGAATATTTTGATAAAATTTCACCAATAAAATGGATTAGGTACTTGATCTCATATTAGACACCCAAAATAATTGGGTATCTGATTAGGATCATATATCTGATATAGGATCGTACACCTAAGATGTGCACCCAAATAGAGGGGGGAAATCAAGTTTTAAAATATCGATCACTTTTTTTATGGGAACATTACAATTATATATATTGTTAATATATTACTATTTTTTAATAAGTAATGTTAGATGTATTAGTATCCAGCATTAAATATTCTAATATAGTTTAATATATATTATAATTACATATCATTTATATATTAGAATTTATTATATAATAGTATAAGTATGTATCATATATATGTTAGTATTTATTATATAGTATAACCTATGATAATATAGTATAAATATATTTTATATAATATAGTATCTATATGTATATGTATATGTATATATACATTTATTAGTATTTATGTATAATGACACATTTCATGACAACATATGCCCCTAGGGGAAATTATAATTGATCATATGGACCAAAGGGGGTCAAACAATAATCTATCACCCCTTTTGACACATTTCATGACAACATATGTTCCTAGGACCCCTAAGGACATATTATAATTGATCATATGGGTCGAAGGGGGTTAGAGGATTACCTATAATCCCTTTTAACACATTCTATGACAACATATATCCCTATGGTTCCTAGGACCCTTAGGGACATATTATAATTGATCATATGGGTCGAAAGGGATTATTGGATAACATATGACCCCTTTTTACAAAATTCATGGCAACATATAAAGCGGGTCATATGTTAATCTATGACCTCTTTCAACACATTTCATGACAACATATGTCCCTAGGGGTCCTTAGACACCTATAGACACATTATAATTGATCATATGGATCGAAGGGGTTCATAGGTTAACCTATGACCCATTTCAACACATTTCATGACAACATATGTCCCTATGGGTCCTCAAACCCCTAAGGACATATTATAATTAATCATATGGGTTGAAAGGGGTCATAGGTTAGCCTATGACCCTTTTCAACACATTTCATGACAACATATGTATATAAGAGTTCTAGGACCCATAGACACATATTATAATTGATCGTACGGGTCGAAAAGGGTCATAGGCTAACCTATGACCCCTTTTCATACATTTCATTACAACATATATCCATAGGGATCTTTAGACCCCTAAAGACATATTAAAATTGATCATATGGGTCAAAGGGGGTCACATGATAATATATGACCCTTTTCAACACATTTCATGATAATATATGGACATATAATTATTAATCATATGTGTTGAAGGGGGTCATATGTTAATCTATGACCCCTTTCAACAAATTTCATGATAAAATATGTCCCTAGGGGTTCTCTAACACCTAGGGACATATTATAATTGATTATATGGGTCTAAGGGGGTCATAGGATAACGTGTGACCCATTTTTACATATTTGATAATAGTATATGTCCTTAGGACCCCTATAGAAGATTATAATTGATCATACAGGTTGTAGGGGATGATAGGATAACCTATGACCCAATTTGACACATTTCATGACAACAGATGTCCCTAAGCATCCTAGGATCCCTAGGGACATATTATAATTGATCATATGGGTTGAAAAGGGTCGTATTTAACATATGACCTTTTTTGACACATTTGATGATAATTTATGTCCCTATGAATCATCTGGCCCCTAGGGACATATTATAATTGATCATATGGTTCGAAGGGGTCATTTGATAACCTATAACCCTTTTTGACACATTTCATGAAAACATATGTCTTTAGGGTCCTCGAACCCCTATGTACATATTATAATTGATCATATAGGTCAAAGTGGGTCATAGGATAACCTATGACCTCTTTCAACACATTTCATGACAACATATAACCTTAGGGGTCCTCAGACCCCTAGGGGCATGTTATAATTGATCATATAAGTTAAGGGGGTTGTAGGTTAACTTGTGAAACTTTTTGGCATATACATGACAACATTTGTCCTTAGGGGTCTTAGAACCCTTAGGGACATATTATAATTGATCATATGGGTTGTAGGGAGCCATAGGTTAACTTATGATTCTTTTTGAAATAATTCATGACAAAATATGTACATAGAGATCCTATGACCCCTAGGGACATATTGTAATTGATCATATGGATCAAAGGGTGTCATAGAATAATTTATGACTCCTTTTCACACATTTCAAAATAACATATGTTTGTAGTAGTCCTTAGATCCCTAGGGACATAATATAATTGGCCATATTGGTTGAAGGAGGTCATAGATTAAGCTATGACCCCTTTCGACACTTCATAAAAAAATATGTCAATACATTTTATAATTGATCATATGGGTCCAAAGTCTTATAGGTTAAACTCTAATCCATTTTGACACATTTCGTGGCAACATATGTCCCTAGGGGTTCTCAAACCCCTAGAGACATATTATAATTTATTATATAGGTTGAAAGTGGCCATAGATTAAAATATGTTTCCTTTTGACACATTTTATAACAACATGTGTCCCTAGGGGTCTTGAACCCCTAGGGCATATTATAATTAATCATATGGGTCAAAGGGAGTCATACAATAACCCATGACCCCTTTCTACACATTTCATGACAACATATGTCCCCAGGGGTCCTTAGGGACATACTATAATTGATTATATGAGTTAAATGGCATAATAGGATAGCCTATAACGCATTTTGACATATTTCATGACAAAATATATCCCTAGGAGTCCTTAGACCCCTAAGGACATATTATAACTGTATGGGTTGAAGGGGGTTATAGGATAACCTATGTCCCTTTTGATATATTTCATGATAATATATGTCCCTAGGTATCCTTGGACCCATACTAACATATTATAATTTATCATATGGGTCGAAGGGGGTCATAGAATAATCTATTACCCCTTTTGACACATTTCATGACAACATATGTTCATAGGGGTCCTTGGACCCTTAAAAAAATATTATAATTGATCATATGGGTTGAAAGGAGTCACAAATTCACCTATGATCCATTTCAACAAATTTTATAATAACATATGTCCCAAGAAGTGCTCAGAAAAACTCACAAGGACATATTGTAATTGATCATATGTGTTGAAAGGGGTCATAGATTAATCACAAGTTAACCTATGATCCATTGTGACATATTTCATGACAACATGTGTCTCTAGGGGTCCTAAGACCCCTAGGGACATATTAAAATTGATGATATAGGCCGAATAGGGTCATAGGTTAATCGATGACCCCTTTTGACACATTTGATGATAACTTATGTCCTTAGAGGTCCTGAGATCTCTATAGACATATTATAATTGATCATATGGGTTGAAGGGGGTCATAGGATAACCTCTGATCCCTTTCAACATATTTAATGCCAAAATATGTCCTAAAGGGTCCTTAGAGCCCTAAAGACATTATAATGGATCATATGGGTCAAAGGGGATCATAGGATAACATATTATCTCTTTCGACACATTTCATGATAAAAAATATCCCTATAGTTCCCAAGACCACTAGAGACATATTATAATTGATTATATGGGTTGAAGGGGATCATAGGTTAACCTATGACCCCTTTCAACACATTTTATGACAAAATACACCCTTATGGTTCTTAGGATCCCTAGAGACATATTATAATTGATCATATAGGTCAAAAGAGGTATAGGTCAATCTATGGCCCATTTTGACACATTTCATGAGAATAGATGTCCCTAAGGCTTAGAGGACCCCTAGGAACTTATTATAACTGATCATATGGGTTGAAGGGGGTCATAGGTCAACATATTTCATGAAAATATATGTCCCTATAGTTCCTAGGACCCCTAGGGATGTATTATAATTGATCATATGGGTTAAAGGGAGTCATAGGTTAACCCATGACTCCTTTCAACATATTTCATAACAATATTTGTCCCTAGGGGTCCCAGGACCCCTAAAGACATATTATAATTGATCATGCAGGCTGAAAGGGGTCATAGATTAACTTATGATCCCTTTCAACACATAAAACATATGTCCCTGGGGTCCTCAAACCTTTAGGGACATATTATAATTGATCATATGGTTCAAAGGGGGTCATAGGATAACATATGACCCCTTTCAACATATTTTATGACAACATATGTCCCTAGGGGTTATCTTTTCCTTAGGGATGTTAGGATTAACCTCAAATAGAAATAACATTTACATGCAAATATAACTAATTTCAAAAAATAATAGATCACCTAGAAGAGAATGCAAGATAAAAAAAAAATTAATGTAGCTCACCCAATCCTTGGGCTACATCCACAAATAAAAAATCCAAGATTATTATTTAGTGATTATAATCTACAATTCTGTACAACTCAATACCACTGCAAGAAGCTACAATATCACCATATATTATAAAATCCCTAACCCTAAGCCTTTTATACAAGATTTTTGCCACTTACAAAATGAGGGCTACAGTAAGTCATCTAATAGAAAAATAGCAATCAATGCCTTTTACAATATAAGGTCATTGTTTACTTTGAGGGCACTACCCCTTGACCATATCTTAGGGGCACTACCTCCAAACCCCTGTAGAAATAATTTGGGGGGAAATTGCACCAAATAAACCTCTAAGTTTGATTAGGCTCTACATCACAATAATCTCTCACTTGAAGACTAATCAAACTCCACAATAATAACCTCCCACTTGGAGACTGGTCATAGCAATGTTAGACTTGTAGTTTCCACTAGAATATCAAACCACCCTACACTCTATTGTTCTTTTATTATGTCTAGTCTAAAATACCAATCAAAGTTGAAGAGGGGTTTAACTTCTCCTTTGTTACTACCTTGGAAAATAATTATTTTGGATTATCATTTGTATTGATCTTCTCCAACTTTAGTTGTCCATGATCCAAAATTGATTGAACAAAATGTTACCACAACTATATGTGTTTTCTTTGAATGTAGGGAAGAATTCTTCACATGATGAATGACACTTTGGCTATCTATAAACAAATAATTATCCCTATGTGTGTTTTCTAATTCTTCCATCAAGAATTGAAGCCATATCATCTCCTTGGTTGCCTCTATAGCAATATTAACCTTCTGTAACTAATAAATCCAACTCACTATTGTGCCACCAATAGTAAATACATAACTTGTAGTACTTTTCCTAGTATCAATATGCCCTGCTAAATTTGAGTCAACATATCCTTGTAAATTAGTAGTAGAGCCCCCAAAATGTAAACACTTACTAGATGTTCCTCTCAAATATCTGAGAATCCATTTAACTATATTAAAATAGTCAAGCCATGGATGAATCATATACCTACTAACAAGTCCCACTGCATGTTCAATATCTAGCCTTGTATATACTACAACATACATTGTTCTTCCTATAACTAAAGCATAAGGTACCTAGGACATCTCATCCTCCTCTTCTTGTGTCTTTGAACACATTGCCTTAGTCAACTTCAAAAGACCAAGTAAAGGTGTGCTAAAAGCTTTAGCATTCTCCATAAAGAAATATTGCAACACCTTCTCAATATAATCAACCTAAGATAATGTCAATTTTTTGTTCTTTCTACCTCTACAAATTTTCATAGCAAGAATTTATCTTTCTGCCCTCAAATCCTTCATAGAAAATGTTTGTGCTAAATGTTTGCTTAACCCCTTAATGTGATCCATGAAGTCAGACCAAGCTACAAGCATATCATCAATGTATAAACATAAAATAATGTAGTTGTCATCATCTAACCTCTTAAAATAAACACAATGATCTGAATGACACCTACTATATCCATGCTCATGTAACAAACTGCCAAATCTCATATTCCATTGCCAAGGTGCTTCCATCAAGCCATATAAACTTTTCTACAATTTGCACACTAGATTCTCCTCACCTTTGACCTCAAATCCCTATGGTTGTACTATATATATCTCTTCATCCAAATCACCATGAAGAAAATTTGTTTTAGCATCAAGATACTCCAACTTCAAATCTTCATTATCCATAATCTTTAAAAGAATAAGAATAGAAGTCATTTTAACAACAAGAGAAAATATCTCATCAAAATCAATACCCTTTTTCTATGCAAATCCTTTTACCACTAATCTAGACTTAAATATTTTCTTACCTCCATCTTTTTCTTTCAACTTGTAAACCTATTTATTGTGTAAAACCCTCTTTCCTATAGGAAACATGCATTTATCTCATGTCTTATTTTTCAACAAAGAGTCCATTTCTTCTTTTATTGCAGACTCCCACTAAATCTTTATATCTACTTGCACAACTTCATCATAACATTTAGCTTCACTAGTATCAGTAAGTAAAATAAAATAAAAATAAGGAGAAAATATTTATGGAGGTCTACTTAGCCTTTTTGACAATCTAACATTCACTGGGCTGTGTGGTATTTATTATTGCAGATCATGAGGAATTGCTAGAACATCATATTTTGGAGTATTATTGAACACTACATAATCATACTTTTCTCATGCTACTGCAATAGATCTTTGTACAACACTTTCTCATTAAATATGACATCCCTACTTTTAATTTTACAATTTTTAAAATCCCAAAGCCTATAACCAAATTCATCAATGCCATATCTAAAAAATACAAATTTCTTTGACTTAGCTTCTAGCTTGGTTTTATTTTCAGAATCTATATGTGTAAATACTTTAGAACCGAAAGTTTTGAGTAACTCACCTTCTTGCTAGTTCATGATTCTTTTGGAATACCATAGCCCAAAGGAGTAGAGGGACATCTATTAATCAAATATACAACAGTATTGACAACCTTTTCCCACATATTTAAGGGCATCCCAACATGCAACCTCATGCTCCTTGCACACTCCATTATTGTCGTATTCATGTATTCAACCACTCCATTTTCTTGTGGAGTCCTTAGAGTAGTTTTATGTCTACAAATACCATTAGTGAAACAATATCCTTCAAATTATTTACTACAATACTCACCACCATTACTAGATTTGAGACATTTTAACTTTTTACCAGTCTCATCGTCAACCAAGCATTTCCATTTCTTAAAAGTTTGAAATACACCATATTTCTATCTAAGGAAATAAAATCATAATTTTCTAGTTGCATCATCAATAAATGTAACATAATAATGAGAGCCACCAAGGGAAGATACCTAAGCTGGCCCCCATATATCTGTATGCACAAGCTCTAATTTTTTTTAAAAAATTCCATCCTACTCTTCACAAAACAAACTCTCTTTTATTTTCTATGCACACAAATTTCATAGAAATCTATATTAACACATTTTAGACCTGGTAAAAATTTATTTGAATGAAATAATTTCATAATTTCTCACTCATATATCCAAGTCTATTGTGCCATAACATTGTATCAAAATTTATAGGAATCATTTGTTCTCTCTGCTCAACTATTCTTGAACATTCATTTATCTCTAAAACAATTAAAGTAGAAGGAACAACATGACTTGCACAAAGATATAAGGTGCCTACTTTCACATCTTTTGCTACTACAAGTTAACCTTTTAAAAATTTCCAATTTTTATCATTAAAAGTAATTAGGTAACCCTCATCACCTTGTTACCCTTCTGAAATTTAATTCCTACTCAGCCTTGCAACATGTCTTACCTCTACATGTAGAAGCCAATGATTCCCATTCTACAACTTAATCTTAACTTATCCCTTTCCAAAAATCTAACGAGGTTCATTATCCCCTGATTAAATGAGCCCAAAATCTCCCTAGACATAATCAATAAAATAAACTCCATGGGGTGTAGCATGAAATGAAGCCCCTGAATCTAAAACCTAAGAACATCAACATTTTCTAAAGAAAGAAACAAAGCATCCTCTTTGAATTTTTTTACTTAGCAAATTTGGCTCCTTTTTTCCATCTTGTTTGTCTCCTTCATTGTTTTTTCGAGTCCAACAATCTTTCTTCTTATGCCCTGGTTGACCATAGTAGCAACAATCTCTTGCTCCTCTAGATTAAGACTTGTTTCCCTTTGATTTTTCTCTTGATTTTCCATGATTTTTGGAATTACTTCCTCTTAGATGTTCTACCTTTTCTTTGTGCATTCAAAGCACTTCTTGATGTAGATCCACCTAAGGTTTTTCTGTGAGTTTCCATTCTTAGAATAACACTAATCACATCATCATATTTTAGGGTATTAGATCTAGTAACATAATTACTCACATCCATTACCAAGCCAATCCAATTTTCTAACAAAGAACAAAAAATCAAGAAAGCCCTAATTTCTTCATCAAAAATTAATATTTATAGAAAATAAGTGATTAGTAACCATATTAAACTCATTTAAATGATTTGCAATAGATCTACCTTATGTCATCTTCATATTAAATAAATGGTTCATGAGAAATACCTTGTTTGAAGTGGATGACCTTTCATATAACATTGCTAGGGTTTGCATCAACTCTTCTATTGTCTTCACTTTTGTAATGTTGAATTTCACTGATGGTGCTAGGCATAATTGAATGCTTCCAAGTTCCTTTCTATCTAGAATCTACCAGTCCTCTTTTGTCATGGTTCCCTATTTCTTGGCTTTTCCTTCCAATGGCTTCCATTAATCCTTCTAATAAAGATAGTCCTTCATTTTTATTTTCCATAACTGAAATTTCTGCACATTAAACTTGTCAACCTTCAGCTTACCCTCATCTACCATCACTCCTAGTTAGCTATGAGAGTCCCACTAAACTGTGAGACCTTCCTATAGAGGATTGCTAAAAAATAAAATGATGATGATTTGGCTAAAAAAACAAAAATGATGATATTCTGACTCTAATACCTCTTGTTAGGATTAATCTTAGAAAGGAATAATAATTACATGCAAATCTAACTAATATCATAAAATAATAGACCATACAGAAGAGAACACAAGACACAAAGATTTAACATGTTTCACCCAATCCCTTGGCTACATCCACCAATAACAAGTCCAATATTATTATCTAGTGATTAAAATTTGTAATCCCGTACAACTCAATACCACCACAAGAAGATAAAATATCACCATACATTACAAAATCCCTAACTATGAGCCTTTTTATACAAGATTTTTTGCCACTACAAAATTAAGTTATCCAATAGAAAAATAGTAGCCAACACCTTTTACAATATAAGGTCATTTTTTACTTTAGGGGCATTGCCCTTGAAATGCCCTACCCCTCAACCCCACCCTGTACTTTGATAGGAAGCACACCTAGGACATTGCCCCCAAAACCCCTATAGAAATAATCTAGGGGGAAACTGAGTCAAATAAACCCCGAGTCTAATTACGCTCCACATCACAACAAAGGAAATATCATAATTGATCATATGGTTTGAAAGGGGTCTTAGGATAACCTATGTCCCTTTCAACACATAAGAAATTATATTTAAATCATATAATATTAAATAAAATTATATTTATTTAATAAAATATATAATAACATAAAATAATTCTTGATACTATGTTAAAAAAATATTATAGTTGATATATTTATAATTCTGTATTTATATAAATTCAATATTATATAGATAATATTTATAATACTATAGATAATATAGAATACTATATAATACCATTATCCTAATATGCTATGTATTTATATTTAATACTTTATATAATATTATAGTAATAATATTTTTTATATAATATATAATAATAATAAAAGAAAAAATAATATTCATTTATTAGTATATCTTAAATATACAATATATTTAAATATGTTTGTAAATGTAAAAAATATATTTAAATGTTAAAAAATAGGATCAAAAAAATATAAAAGAAAAGGGTCCCCAAAATATAAAACATATCTCAAATTTTAAAATTCATGTTTTACCTCCATTTTTTGGGTACTTGAAACCAAATTGGGTGCCCGATCCTATTTTGGGTACCCTATTAGGCTTGGTATTTACCAAGCCTCTTTGCTCAACTAAAAAGACATGTTTGAGCCATATTTATTTGACATCCACACTTCAACTGACCATCTGATGACTCTTTTTTCATCTAAATTTAATGAAATGAAAAGGGTTTTTTGAGAACACTCTCAAGATTCCATTAATATAATTGCTATCAAAGTATGAGTTTGATAAGTATTTATTAGTTAATTTCTAATGAATATGTTCATAAAGTGTTGATTGACATACTAATTGAAAACCAACTATAAATTTCAAATGGTATAACATTTTTGAAATCTAAAAGTAGTGTCACATTTTATGCTTTGCCTACAATAGATTTTTTTTGAATTTTAATGTTGTAAAGTTTTCAATTAGTTAAGGTGGTTAGGCACATGATTTTTTTTATTCTAAAAATGTTATAGTTAAAATTTTTGTGATTAGTTATTTATTTAGAATAAAAATTCCCAAAAATATGCATCACCTCTGGGTACGAGTCTATGTCTTTTATGTAAAATTATATTTTAAAAAATTATCATTTGATTTTGATTAAGGTGGTTAGACATACACTTACTTTTTATTTACACCCTGAATATTTTGTAATAGTACATTAAAATCCAAAATTTTGACTGATTGAATGATTTTTTTTTTAAATAAGGCCAAGCAATTTACACACTACATTAAATTTTCTATAGACACCTCAAGGGACAACCTCAAATCTTGTGTTTTGGTGGAGTATAAATAGTGAGAGGTGAATTCAAAGACACCTCTCTTGCAAGTAGAATCTTGTCACTCTTGGCTAAGCCCTAAAGAAATTTATACATTTGAAAAGTGAAGGTGGAGATTTGGGTTACCGTCTCCTCATGGATGTGTAGCATTGTTCTCTTTCATTTTTGGATTTGGGCCTCATGTACCTGGCATATATTGAGGACACCCCTAGTTGAGCTTGTATATCCTAGTTGAAGCCTTATTGTATTGTTGGTTTGTTTGATGTGCTAGAGTGTTCGCAACGTTCCCCATTTGAAGTCAAAAGGGGACATACCATCCAAACTTTCCTTGTATATATATATCATTGTGTTCTTCGCATGTTAAATTTCAAAAAAAATTATAAAACTTAATAAATCCAAAAACATCATAAAAGTTCAAAACTCAAAAAAAATAAAAAAGATTTTAAAAATAACAATAACAAGTTCTTATTTTCCACATCATTTCCAAATCACTTCTTCAATCCATTCATTTCACCATCATCATGCACCTCTTATCTTAATCACCTTCTAAATCATTCAAATCATTCCTCAAAATCTTAATAACCTCTAATCATCCTAATCATTTTCTCCTCTTCCTAATCATTCAATCAAGTCCCAATCTTCATCCTAGTCATGGTTCATAATCCACATCAAGATCCAATTTCTTCATCCAATCTCATCATTTGTCCTTAATCCAATCTCTTTAGTCATCAACTCTTGTCAAATTAATTTCTTTCTAAATAATTTCTAAATCTTCATCTAAAATCTACCTTTCAAAATTCATCTCTTGAAATCCTCTTCTAATTTAAGTTTTCACAAAATCTTCTACTTTGGACTTAGGAGCACCATTATAAGCCTTGGACTTTAATACTAGTTATATTGATTGGCCTACATCCAACTGTAGTCAAGATTGACTCAAATCAAAATCATCAATTATCTTCCTCCTTCATCAAAATTCAATGAAATCTTTATATAGAAAGATCTTTCCAAAGTGTGGTATTAGACCTTCATCCTTAAGAAAAATTTTCATAGTTTCCCTCTCTCACATGAGATCATTTTTCCATCTCCAAGTATTGAGTCATCTTTTTTGCATCCTGTTCTAACTTGGGATCATTTGTCCATCTCCAAGTGGAAGAAAATATCCTCATCCAAATCCAACATCCAATTGTTTGCAATATCATAAGGTCTTTATCGACATCAAGGTTATCTCAAACCTTCATCCAATATCAAATCAAATCAAATCAAATCCAATCCAAACAAAAAAAATGTCCAAAATTTCTCCTAGTCCTAAGGTCATATTTCATCCATCATCAAATCTTTCATCACTCCTCATCTAAGCTCCATGGATAAGAACTAGCTTAACCAAATGGTTGAAGAACTTCAAAGGCAATATGGATTATACCTCCCATTCAACCCATGTACCAAATTAGTCCTCAAAATTGCATGTCCAATCCTAAACCATCTCATCTTTATTATTCTTCATCTATCTTTGACAAGGTAAATCCACCTCATTATTATTCATCCACAAATGATTCTAGTCATAGCCTACATAATTCCTCAAACATAAATACCATTGCCAAATAAATTGAAGAACACAAGAATTATGTCTTTAGACTACAAAATGGGGGTCAAAATAAAAAATCTACCTTCCAAAACATATGTCCTCTTCCCCCATATTTCCAACACCATATCCTCATATCCAACCCAACACGAATTCTACATGCAATTCCCTATAATTTGAGATTGATATCCAAAACCATCATCCTAATTCCTTAACTAATCCTCAACTTCCACACAATTATAATCCTCCAAAATCCACATCATCCCCACTTTGTAATACATATTTCTTTGTACCATAATCATTGGTAAAAAGCATGTCTAAATCAAAAACTAAAAATAAGGTGATCCAATCACCCAAAGTCATACACTCACTACCACGTCAAAACCTTGTTCCAAAGTATGCTACCATGGATTCCATTTATCCTCTAGATCCAAGCATTCCTCCATACCATAATTCCCTTATACCTCAAGATCTATTTATTCATCTTAGTTCATCTCATGATCCCCTTCCTAATCAAGACCAATACATTCCCTCTACCACATTCATTACTAATCCCCTTCCATCTCAAGAGTTAACATACATTGATCCTCCACTTCATGAATATGTTCCTTTAAATCCATCCACTAATCCTCCTCCATGTCAAGGTCAAACCAGTCCATCTCAAAATTCTATTCCCTCCACTCCATTATATGATTATATTCCACCTCATGATCCAATCATTTCACCACATAATCCTCTTATAAGTCAAGATCATAGTACCCTTTCATTTTCATTTCATGACTCCAATCCACCGTACGACCCTATTATCCCTCATAATACTAATCTTCCATAAGATTCCATCAAACCAATCCAATCCATTCATGAAACCCATATACATGGACTTGTTAGAAACAATAGTCCACCAAGATAATTGAGAGGGTAGGGTGAATCAGTTATCTAACAATTAAAACATTTATCTTCTTTAAACAAACTTAACCATTCAACCAAAGTAAACAACAACCATAATAAGATGCATATAGACAATTACACCAGATATGCTAACTAGGGAAATCCTTGGTTAGAGGGAAAACCCCGGTGGGAATGATGCCCACAAGATGATGTACTAATATAAATATTCCTTGTTAGAGGAAAGACCCTGTTAGGAGTCTATTACAACATTTAGTACGTAGAATCCCTACTAGGATACTTTGAATCCCTATTAAGATTTGTGCCAACCTTGTTAGGAGTTGTAGTATAATGTATGCAAGAAGAGCCCACTCCCCGAACATGAAATTTCAACTATGAGAAGAGCTAACTGATCAAACATGTAACTTACTATTATTTTCTTCTTTCCTAAAACAAACTTTCCTTCACTTCTGCTCTATTCTTCTCAACTTCACATTATGCTCTCTCTACTACTTACAATCACTTCTTTTTCTCATCCACACATATCATGACAAAGGAAAATGTTTTTCCTTTATATCAATTCCAATAAATAATTTCCTAAGTTAGTTTTTAGACCTTCTCAATTAATTATTATAGGTAGTTTTTAGACCTTCTCAATTAATTATTATAGGACTACATTAAGAACACACTATACTTAGTGATAACATCAATATTCAGCCTTGCAACTTGAATAAATTTCTATACGTGCAATATTATGACTAGAAAACTTAGCCATATCATCACCAACATGTCTTCTTCATATCCTCAACCTTGATTCTTGGAATAACAATTTTGTTAAGAGATATAACAAGTTTACTAGAACATGCCTTTGTAAACTCTATCTTAGAAAAAACATCACTAAAGCTTACATAACTTCTTCCAAACTTGTCATTTCTTTAGCAAACATTAACTACATATACTATAATTAGAAGTATCTCTCATAACCTCAAATAGTGAGAATACTCAACTAGCCATCTCTACCAACTTGATCTTTCTTCTATTCTTCTATCAAATACCACAGACGACTGATATGTTGACATCAATGAAAAACTTAGTCATGAAAGTAACATATTATCATAGTAACATATCTAAAATAATCCCCCATAGGAATATCATCAGCATTCATACCTCCAATAGGACTCACATGTTGTATTGAAAATAATAATTATTCCATTGAATAAAGAATGTCTCAAGATATTGCTATGGCTTCCACTCCTTACAAATTCAAAATTCCTCCATCCAAACCTAAATGTTTCCATCATCCATTTTCAAAGTCCATTTTGGGTCCTTATGTCAAAAATCTAAAACCTTCTCCCTTTCCATCCATTTTTGTTCCATACAAACATGCATCCACCATATCCATGTTTTCCACTTCATCCCCTCATATACTTATTAAAAATAAAAAAAGGGACACATCTTTGAATTTCTTCCAATGTTTAGCCTCCATAATTTCATTCACCATCTCTCCATACCATTTATCTTCATGCACCCATACCATGGCCAATAGAAGGAAATTGGATGCCAAACATAAAGTGAGTGAAGCCAAAAATCCACAAAAATTGAAGGATCAACATGTCCCCTCTAAAAGACATGTTCAAGAAAATAAAAATTGATCCAAAAAAATAAAATAAAATCCAAAGGCCACAAAGGCTCAAAATAAAAAAATTCAAAAATCATGTGGATTCCAAAGCTATTTAATCAAGCAACAAATTTGAAAAGAAAACTTCAAAATGGCATCCAATTTTGCTAATCCAAAGGCTTCCTTCATTCATAAATTTTTAAAACCTCCATTTTCCAAATCCATTTGGGTTCTTATGTATCCAAATCTACCATCCTAAATCCATCCCTTCAACCATTTTGGGTCTCTATATCCCAAAATTCAAACTTTCTCCTACATATCCTCCAAAATTTCCTCCTATCCATCACCTTTCAAGGTGTTTGCCAATGACAATCTTTCCACCTCCTTCATCCACTCATTCACAAGTCTTCCAACCTAGAACCAATCAACCATGTCTTCCTCCTGACCACTCCACTTCCTTAATCAAAACATGTTCATAAGTCCTTGATCTCCATTTCCCAACCCATTTCATCCTTCGTTTCACTATCCTACCAACATCTATGAGAAAATAGTAAAAATTACTTGAAAATAAAAAATAAAGAAAAATAAATATCAAGGGATACCATCCATGTATCTAGATGCTTGAGTCAGCCCATTGTATCTAGTGCTTCTAATTCTACTTATCCATCCATTCACTTTTCCTCTTCTACTTGTACTCTACACTAGGGGCAAGCCCCATCCATACCCCATTCGCTTACATATCTTCCATATTTCCATCTATTGTCTATCATCCTTTTCCATATTTGATCTTGACTATCCTATTCCTTCCATCCATTCATGCTCACTTTTCATACCATTTCTCATATCTTTTCTGATTTTTATGATATTTCAAGCCTCTAATCAGATTTTCAAAAATCAAATAACCAATATTACAAAGATCTACCAATTTCTCAATAAACCCCAAATCGGGTGTGTCCAAAATAGTGCCAAAAACTTCACAACTTCACATATTAGTCATAAATCTGAAAATGGACTTTTTTACAGAAATTTCAGCAGCATAACAGCCTACAAAATGAAATTTCTAGATCTATATAGCATTTACACAACAGCTCACAAATGTAGGACAAAAACCATGCTCATCGGGCTCTCGAAATTAGCACAAAAATGCCCGAAAACACCAAAAAAATACTAATAATCTATCTCAGAAGTTTAACCATGTCCCAATACATATATTAAGCTTTATTTTAACATCTTAAAGTCTGAAATATAGCAGCAACCCAAACTGATATGAAATACTCAACCTGAAACACCAAACTCTTACAAAAAACACACTCGAAAACCCACAAATCCGCACTGTTCAGCACAAAGGCAAACTTTGCATGAGCATGCACATGGAATGACTTAAAACTACCATCCTTAGCCTTCTTTTAAACCTGAAAACTCCCATTCTTGGGTCTCCTTCTCCACAGGTTTGGCAGCCTCTGAAGAACAACAAAGAAATGAGCAAAAATCAAGTTCTAGAATGAGCCCAAAATGCCTCCAAACCCCTTAAAAGAGGGCATAACCATAACTCATGTCCAAGAGGGGTTAATAAAATATAATTTAATAGTAATTTTTATTTATTCTTCCATTGGTTTCCAAAGATTAGCCCCTTTTTCTGAAACTTCACCTTTTTGGAGCCTGCCTGCCTTAGCAAAGTTTATTATTTTAATTATTTGAAAAGGGGACATGACAAGTCCTCCCCTCCCAAATATTTCTTGACTTAAATAAATGAAGGTTGGAATTATCAAGAATATGTGCTCCTTCCCAAGTTACATCCTCTAGTGGTAATCCTTTCCATTTGACCAAATGCTCTATGACGCTCCTGTTTCTCAATCTTTTCTCTCTAGTATCCAAAATCTCTTCTGGTATTAAAACTAATTTCCCTTCATCATCAGGAGGTGGTAATTCTGTAGATACTATGGTTTTCTGGCCTAGAACTTTCTTTAGGAAAGATACATGAAAAATATTATGTATTTTGTTGTTTGGTGGGAGCTCCAATTCATAAGCTACCTCTCCTACCTTCTTGATGATCTTATAAGGCCCATAGAACCTTGGCTTGAATTTCTCTGCCCCACTCCTCTTCAAGGTGCTTTGCTTATATGGTTGCAACCTAACAAATACCAAAACTCCCACCTTAAAAGATCTTTCAATCCTTTTCCTATCAGCATATACCTTTTGTTGGTTCTGTGCATGTTGTAGATTATCCTTGAGGGACCTTATTATGTCTTGGCTTTGCTTGACGAAATCACTTGTTGCAGGTACTCTGCTATCGAAAAGTATTAGATCAACAAAGGAAAGGGAATCATAACCATAAAGAGCATGAAAAGGAGGCATACCAATAGACATGTGATGAGATGTATTGTAACAATACTCCCCTAGGTGTAACCATTTCACCCAAGCATGTTGTTGATTTGAAACACAGTTCCTCAAATATCCCTCTATCCATTTATTAACTATCTATATTTGTCCATCTATTTGAGGGTGATAGCTATTACTGGGAGTGAGTTCAGTTCCTGCCAAATGAAAGAGATCCTTCCAAAAAGAGCTGAGGAATCTACTATCCCGGTCACTAACAATGTTTCTAGGCAAGCCATGTAATCTAAAAATTTCCTTGAAGAACAATTCGGCCACTTGTGATGCCTTGAAATCAGATGTGATAGGAAAGAAATGTGCATACTTAGTTAGTCTATCTACCACCACATCTAAGCAATCCTTACCTTGAACCTTGGGCAACCTAGTGATGAAGTCCATGGAAATACTTTTCCATTTTTCTTCAGGAATAGGAAGTGGATGCAACAACCCTGCAGGAAAATTTTGCTCACTCTTGCTTTGTTGGCATACCATACATTCCTTAATGTGTTTAAGGACATCCTCCTTCATACATTTCCATGAAAACTACTCTCGAATTTGCCTATATGTCTTGAAGTATCCCTGATGACCAGCCAAAGGTGTGTCATGAAAGGCCCTCAATATCCTCTCCTTAGTTTTTGATCTTGGCACTAAGAAGATCTTGTTCCTGTAATAAATCAATTCATCAACAACCTTGTACCTTTTATCATCCACTAACTTATCCAAAATCTTGGTGACAAAGGAATCTTTAGCATACTCTAAAATTATGGAGACTTTCTAATCAGCAGAGATAGATGATAAGGAACATAAATTGGGCTTTCTTGAGAGAGCATCAGCAACCACATTATTCTTTCCTTTCATGTATTCAATATCAAAATCATAAGCCTGCAATTTGCTTACCCATTTTTGCTGATGATCATTAAAATCCCTTTGGTTCAAAAAGAACTTGAGGCTATTATGGTCTATCTTTACAATGAATCTCCCACATACCAAATATTGTCTAAACTTATGAAGTGCATGCATGATTGCCAACATTTCCTTATCATAGATGGAGTAACCTTTCTCTGATTGATTTAATTTTCTACTCTCAAATGCTATTGTATGTCCCCTTTGAGTTAGGACAGCCTCTATACCTTCTCCAGAAGCATCACATTCAACAACAAAAGGTAAAGAGAAATCTAGAATTGCAAGCACAGGACATGAACTCATTACCTCCTTAAGCTTTTCAAATGTTTTTTGTGCCTCTTCTATCCAAAAAAAAAGCTCCTTTATTTGTCAAATCAGTCAAGGGGGCAGCAAGCTGAGAAAATCCCTTGGAAAATCTCCTATAGTAGCTACACAACCCAAAGAAACCTCTCAACTGTGTAAGATTAGTAGGTGGAGGCCAATCCAAAATTGCCTAGATTTTTTTTGATCAACCTATACTCCTTTAGAACTTATAATATGTCCCAAATATAGGATCTCTGTCAAACCAAACTCACATTTAGATAGCTTAGCATAGAAGGATTGCTGCTCCAAGATTCCCAAAATAGTGTCTATGTGCTTAAGATGCTCTTCCCATGTTTTACTGTAAATCAAGATATCATCAAAAAATACCAAAACAAATTTTCGAACATGTTGGCTGTATACCTTATTCATACAAGATTGGAATGTTGGAGGTGCATTAGTGAGGCCAAATGGCATAACAAGAAATTCAAAGTGCCCATAGTGACATCTGAAAGTAGTCTTTTCCACATCTTTACTCCTCATTCGAATTTGATGGTACCTTGATCTTAAGTCAATTTTTGAGAAGTATACAGCACCATGTAACTCATCAATGAGTTCATCTATGTATGGTATGGGATACCTATTTTTTTTGGCCTTCTTGTTTAGAGCCCTATAGTCTATACACATTCTCATTTTACCATCCTTTTTCTTGACAAGTACCACAGATGATGCAAATGGACTAGAGCTAAGCCTTATGAATCCCATGTCCAGGAGTTCTTTAATAGTTTTTTCAATTTCTTCCTTATAACCTCTTGGATGGCAGTATGGGGTTGTTATAACTGGTTTGGCACCCTGTTCTAACTCTATAACATGCTCAAAACCTCTATCTGGTGGTAATCTTGGAGGCAAGTCATTGAAAACTATACTATTCTTATCAAGAATATTTTGAATTTCAAAATGGAAATTACCTTGATACTTTGGAGAGCTTGTTGGATGGATTATGACTCCTGCTGCTCATGCTACTTGTCCTCTTTGAAAAGTCCTCTCCATCCTCTTTGTAGAGACCGCCTTAGGTGCTCCATTCGATAAGCCTCTCAATATGACTTCTTTTCCATTGGAATGAAATTTAAACTCCATAGTTTGATGGTTCATGTAATAGCCTCCAATAGAGTGCAACCATTGAATACCCAATACAAGATCTGTCTCCCCAATACCAACCACATAGAAGTCATCACATAACTCATAATCTCCTAAGGTCATCTTGAGTTTTTTCACCACCCGTGTGCAAGGCATAGTGAATCCATCAGCTACAGTAACATTGAATCCCTCAAAATCTTCTGCTTTAAGCCCTCTTTTCATGACAAATCCCTCATCAATAAAATTGTGAGTTGCCCCACTATCAAGAAGAACTATCAACCTTTGCCCTGCTAGTACCCCTCGAATTCAAAAGGGATGGTATCTTGGGACTCCTGATAATGCTGCTAAAGTGTCATCCTTGCTGATTTATTTTTCTTTCTCTTCTTCTACCTCCTCCTTAGTGTCATGAAATTCCTCATGCTCATCTGAATCAAATTCTAAAGCAACTTCAATATAGTGCACTTGACCTTTCCCCAAACATCTGAGTCTTGGAACCCATGGTTCTCTACAAGTAAAACAAAGCTTTTTCCTTCGTAATTCACTCCTAGTCTCTTCATCTACCTTCTTTTTTGCCACATTTATCACATCTTTTGGTGGTAGTTTTGGGAAAGTCTTTTTTTGAAAATTTCCCTTATGTTGCCAAAGATTTGGGGGTTTTTGATTAGTGACTGATTTCATAGGCACGCAAGTTTCAAGTTGCAAGCTTCTTTTGATAGCTTCCTGTAAGGTTGAGGGTGAGAAAGCCTTAACCAATCCCTTAACAAAATCTTCTAAACCATCAAGAAAAAGATAAACAATCCTCTTCTCACTCACATCAGGTACCATAATAGCCACTTTTTGAAACTCCTCTATATACTCATTAACCGATTTGGTTTGCTTCAACTTTGACAATTCTTTAAAGTACTCTTCATCATCCTTGAGGTCAAATCTATCTATCACTCTTTGACTAAAATCATCAAATGTAGTTACCTGATCATGACCTTGAGTAGTCATTCCATGATACCACCAATCATAGGCTGCATCTTCCAAGTGTAGACTTGCAAATTGAACAGCATCGCTCTCCTTCATGGGGTTAAGTGTGAAGAAAGTCAGTAATTTTTGTAGCCATGCTCTCGCTGAAATTTTATTTGTTCCATCAAAAGTAGGAGCTATAAACTTGCTTATTTTATTTTTGAGCTCTCTTCCACTTATTCCATGCTCTCTCCTATTCTCTTTCTTGGGCATCAAAGTGTTCATCATATCCACATATTCTCTAAAAGGAACCAAACTACGAAAGTCATCATCTATGCCATTGTAAGTAGCTCTTAATGCAATCAAGTTACCTATAACCTCTTACACTAGATTAATGGCTGGATTTGGTACTGGTGGCTCATCTACAAGCAAGAAAATAGTTTTGGTTGATTTAGATGGTGTGGATTTCAGATTTCTTGGCTACTCTGAAGTGCTCCCTTTCTCATTCATAGATGCAACTCCTTGTAGTTTTTCTGTCAATATTCGCAAAGCCTCTCTAGTTTCTGCCAAACTATCCATTGTTTGCTTTTGAGTATTTTGGATGTCTTGGAAGAATTTCTTTTCCATCTCATCTGAATCAGCCATACTTTTCCCTTCCTTGGATTTTGTACTTTTACTTTCAACTGGAGGTTTGATCAAAATTTCTTTATTCTTTTCTCGCTGCAAATATCTTTTTCTCTTTCACTTAGTTGCATGCGACCATAAATTTTGACATGCAGCTGATTAGAAGCAACATGCAACCACCAAATTCACCAAGAACTAACATGCAAATGATTAGAAGTAGCATGCAACCATAAATTTTGACATGCAAGATCTGGGTAGTTGTCAAAACTGACATGCAAACTTCTACAAACCCTCAAGCTCGAAAGATCATAGCTCTGACACTACTGAAATGTCCCTTTTCTAATTTTTATGATATTTCAAGCCTCTAATCAGATTTTCAAAAATAAAATAACCAATATTACAAAGATCTACCAATTTCTCAATAAACCCCAAATCGGGTGTGTCCGAAATAGTGCCAAAAACTTCACAACTTCACATATTATTCATAAATCTAAAAATGGACATTTTTACAAAAATTTCAGCAGCATAATGACCTAAAAAATTATATTTCTAGATCTATATAGCATTTACACAACAGCTCACAAATGTAGGACAAAAACCATGCTCATCGAGCTCCCGAAATTAGCACAAAAATGCTCGAAAACACCACAAAAACACTAATAATCTATCTCAAAAGTTTAATCACGTCCCAATAAATATATTCAGCTTTATTTTAACATCTTAAATTCTGAAATACAGAAGCAACCCAAACTGATATGAAATACTCAACCTGAAACACCAAACTCTTACAAAAAACACACTCGAAAACCCACAAATCCGCACTGTTCAGCACAAAGGAAAACTTTGCATGAGCATGCACATGGAATGGCTTCAAAATCCCATCCTTAGCCTTCTTATAAACCTAAAAACTCCCATTCTTGGTTCTTCTTCTCCATAGGTTTGGCAGCCTCTGAAGAACAACAAAGAAATGAGCAAAAATCAAGTTCTCGAATGAGCCCAAAATGCCTCCAAACCCCTTAAAAGAGGGCATAACCCTAACTCAAGTCCAAGAGGGGTTAATAAAATATAATTTAATAATAATTTTTATTTATTAGTCCATTGGTTTCCAAATATTAGCCCCTTTTTCTGAAACTTCACCTTTTTTGAGCCTGCCTGCCTTAGCAAAGTTTATTATTTTAATTATTTGAAAAGGGGACATGACATCCATCTATTATCCTACTTATTACCATCTAATTTCACATATTTTACCTTGAAATCCTATACATATCTTGCATCCCATAGTCCTTGTCATGTTTATTTTGTTCATCCTCCATCCATAATCCTACATAATCCCATCCTCTTTTCATATTTCCTTAATCTTGCTTATCCCATGCATCTCTTCCATTTCTTATTCATACCCACCCTCTTATGTCATGTGTTCAAATCTCTTCCACTTTCATACCTTGTGATCAAAACTAGAGGAACAAAAAATACCAACAACAATAAAAAGTAATAATATCCATGTATGCTTTGGAAATAACTCATAAACCTCCATTTCCTCCATGTGTATCCTTTGCACACCATCTTTCCATTTCCATACATCATTTCCCACCATATTTCATTCTATTTTCCTATCCTTGGTATGGGGCATTTTAACTCCTTTGAAACATGGTCCTTGGCTCCCCATTGTCTGATACCATATCCTTTGGTCCCCCATACTATATCACCTTTTGTTTCATCCCTATATCATACCATCCATACAAGTCTCCTCACCCTTCAAATCCTTTTACCATTCCTTGGTTCTCTCTTGTCATTGGTTCTAATATATTCCACCTTCCATCAATTTTTACTTCTTCCAATTCATGCAATCAATTCATTTATCCTCTAATCTCCTTTGGTCCCCCATACTATTTCACCTTTTGTCTCATCCCTATATCATACCATCCATACAAGTCTCCTCACCCTTCACATCCATTTACCATTCCTTGGTTCTCTCCTATCATTGATTCTAATATATTTCACCTTCCATCAATTTTTACTTCTTCCATTTCATGCACTAAATTCATTTATCCTCTAATCTAGGCACATTCCCTTCTTCCAATCGTTTCATACAAATCAATTTCCATCCTATCTAACTATCTTTTTCTTCTAACCCAACCTTATCACAATTATTCTACTAATTCAATCAAGTTCTTCCTTCATCCACCTTCTTGTCCCAATTATTCTATTTGTCATCTCTTCTCATGAAATCGAGCTTAATCCCATCAATTGATCTTATAAAAATAGTTATTGAAAATAGAACTTACACAAAATCACACTAAGATTAAATGATTGGAGAACCTTGTTCCTTTCATTGTAGTTGCTAGTAAACCAATCACAAACATTTCAACAACATTCAATCAATTGATCAATCTTTTCCCTTTAGGATGATTCCTTCCTAAGTCAACATATCAAATTTCCCAATCATAGTAAATTTCATGAAAAGAACTATGGACTGAATGCCTACTTGGTCAGAATGTCTTTTTGTTGATTTCATTTGTGTGTGTCAGTGGTTGTCTCCTCAAGTTCACCTAATTTGGTAATATCCAAATGATGCTTGAACTTATATTGACTACACATAAATTTTTTAGTATGATCTATGTTCTTGATTCTTTAGCACATTTATGTCTATTTTTGAGTTATGGTTATGTGTTGCTCACTGGGGGCAAATGGGTTAGCATACTTTTTTTCCAAGATCCCTAAAAAAGATTTTGGGTGTGCCTAGACCTCTCTAGTGCATATATGTCATTTGTTCCATCATAGCTATGAAATCTACATCTATGTTCCTAGTCTTTATTATGTTTTGAGATTCTAGTCCACACAAAAGGAACCTTATCATTTATGCTACTATAGCACCTGATGCATAGCTACTCTTACAATGTCAAACTAGGGTGTGCTCTCCCATATGAAGACAATTGAATCCTTGGGTATCATTTAGTTAAGATGCATTTAGATTCATTATCCATATTTTTGGGGTAAGTGATCATTGTCCCATTTAGTCCTATCTACCCTATAAATTATGCAAAATAATCTTTTAGTTTTTTTTCCTTCTCGTGATTTTTTTACAAGAAAATTGGGCAAAATACACACCTTCTTCACCCCATTTTCTTGAGGGGGTACCCTCTTTTTAGGACTAAACATAGACATAAAATAACAATTACATGAAAATATTGTTAGAGTATATAGTCCACTGATATAATTGAGGGTGGGAGGGTGAATTCGTTATCCAACTATTATCACAGTTATCAACATTAAACAAACTTAACCATATGAGCGATGTAAACTATAACCACAATAAGATACTCATAGAAAATAACACTAGATATACTAACTAGGAAAACCCTTGATTAGAGGGAAAGCCCTAGTGAGGATGTTACCCACAAGATGATGTACTAATATAAATATTCTTTGTTAGAGGATGAACCTTGTTAGGAGTCTATGAATACATTCAATACATATGAGTCCATGTTAGGAGACTTTGAGTCCCTATAAGGAGATACCAAGGAGTTGTGCTAACACCGTTAGGAGTTGTAGAAGATAGTTAGACCCACTTCTCAAACAAATTCAAGGGAAAGACCAATGAACCCACTATCCAAATGATCTCTATATTATTCCTTGCAAAATAATAGAAATGAAATATACTCCCTTCCTCTTCTTTTTTCCTATCAACTAGACCTCTACTCCTTCTGATCTTGTAACCAAATCACAAATCTCACATCTTGTAACCAAGTGTACTATTTTAACAAGTTGTGTTACTATTCACATCTTCTAACCTTATTTGTAGGTAGTTAAGGGTCCATTTTACAGTTCTTAAAAAATGAATCTCTTACAATGTTCCATGCAAAAACAACTTGTTGATGAAGATAGCACTCATGACAACTGTCGTTGGAATTACAAGTGGGAAAGGTAAACTTTTGAGTGGGGGGGGGGAGGGTGTGAATTAGGAGTTTAAATTTTGACCCATAAAACTTTCAACATTCATACATCACATCCATTAACATACTAAAATAACATGTAAAGTAAATGCATCTAAAACATGTAAGCAATTAAACACACACACTTGACACCAAATATGATTACCCATAAACCCTCCAAATGAGAAGGTATTCTAGGGTGGGGATGACACCCACAAATCTTTACTACTACAACAATAAAGTGTAGCCAATGAAGGTTACAATATTTTGACCATGAATCATGATCTGCCTTGTGAAAAGCCTACCCTATTAAAGGCTTACAAAGATTGTTAAGTCCCACCTTGTTAGAGGATTTCAATACCCTGTTAGAAGTGTGCCTGGTTACAGGAATTTAGAACACTCACTTGGAATGCCACCCTATTAAAGGATTTGGTAAAGCCTATTAGGACTACTTTTCTTAGGAGATTTAACTAAAATTGCCTGTCAAAATGTATCAGCATAGATCTTGTAGTTGACGCTTGCCTGATAACAGATCACCTCTATCCAATCTTTGATTAATCCTTCATGATTTGATGTATCAATGTTGTATCCTCTATCCTCTATTCTTAACCTACCTAATTCTACAATTCATTCTTACTATTAAGCCACCTTGAATGCTCTACAAACTATCTTGTTTGCTCTTGCAATTTGATCATTCACCCCTTCTCAATGCTCTTCACTCTCTTTTTCCTCATTCTATGAACGTTTAGGGCTTCATCCTCCTTAACAAGACTGAGGTGGCTTAGGGTTAGATATGAATCTATGGATGAGATTCATCCATTTTGCCACTTAAACCTTCCCATTTTCTGATTGTCTACATGTAATTACATAGGGAATCTACATGTAAATTCATCCTTATCTCTAAAGAGTCAAAATCTATCCTTATTTTGACTAAAAAATGGTTTACATAGTTGTTTGTGTCATAACAAGAAAATATGTCCAATTTGTATTACTCGAGATATGTAGTTACTGATGCTTGACATATACTATAATTCTACTTCTAACTTGGCACTTGAACTACTTGGCATCTATTGTTCACTTGGAACTTGAGTCACTTGGCATGGTCTATCTGCTCAAAACTTGAGTGACTCGACACATGAGTGACTCAGCACTCATTGCAACTCAGCATGGTCTTGTATTTGCATGTTGTACTTGACATGCATTACTAGTTCAACATGAACTAAGTAAATGTCTTAAGTATGTTGACACTCAATCGTCAAAACCAATCTAAGATCAACAATCTCCCCCTTTGACATGAGTGTTAAAAACACTTGAATATACATAAGCAATCTAATCTTCTTAAGTATAACATAACCATGACTCAGCTTATATATAGAACTTCAAAATTTTCAATTTTTTTGCAATAACCTATATACCTCAAAATGTATAACTTCCTCTAAGTTGATGTGTCTATTTTGCATCCAAAAAATTTTCTCCATTCTGAGTAGATTTGTCTCTACTGATTGGTACTCTTTGTCTTCAATGCATTTATACTCTTTTATGCTCTACCTTCGCTGATATTTTCTCTAGTCTGCTTCTATCTCTACATTTTATTGTATATCATTGGGGTCAAAATTTGATAACTTTTGATTGCTCCACCTTTATTCAAGCTTCCCCTTTTTCTTTATTCATCTCTCCCCCTTTCTTACTTACTCCTCATTTTAATCTATCTCCTGCTTGCTTATTTATATCCCCCTTTTTGATACTTATGTCAAAGGGGATATACACTTATAGTGTATTTGTCAAAAAATGATTTATGGACTTCCATGATTATTTTTAGAGTTGCATCCCTATTTTCATAGGCAACATCCAATGACTCAACTTGGATAGCAACCTCAACTACAAGGTGTACTAGGCCATCAAGTGTAGAAAGATTGGGATCTTTCTTTAGCAAAGTTTCTATATATCCTAATTCTTTATGGAGGATTTCCATGTGTGGGCTGAGAGAGGCCTGAATTTATGTCAATTTGGCTCTTATATTAGCCTCTTCTACCATTAACATAGCTAGTTGACCCTATGATTGAAGCAATGTATGGAAATGCTTCTCACTCTGAGCTGGGTTCTTAGGTAGTTGTGTACTTGATATGCTTAGATTCCTCTCTAGGCTCAAAATTATATGTTTGGTGTCTTGGGTGAAGAGTGTGGGATCACATAGTTTGGTGTAGAATGAGAAGATATTCTCAAGTACCTTCTTAACATCCTCAACCTTGGTTTCCAATGCAACTTGAGTAAGTGTTATATCACCAAATATCTTTTCATTCAATTTCCCTTGAAACGTTCTTTCAAACCATTCCAAAAGTTTAGCATTTGTATCTAGGTCTTCATTATTAACCTTTTCCACAATATCTAATAGTTGTTCCAATAGTGGGTTGGTTTCTTCAGGAGTAGGCAAGATGAATGCATCTAAGAAGATGTCTTTAATTTATTGTAGTGCTTTCTTTTTCTTGTACTCCTTCATAAGCATCTCTTGGCATTTATCCTTTTAAGCAATTTCAACCCTTCAATCAAAGTAAACAACAACCATAAAGAGATTCATACACAAAATTACACTAGATATGTTGACTAATGATGCCCACAAAAGAATGTACTAATATGAATATTCCTTGTTAGAGGATGCACCTAAGTCTATTACAACATTTAGTACAAGATTCCCTATTAGGAGACTTTGAATCCTTGTTAGGAGATTCCAACCCTGTTAGGAGTTATGAAAGGCAGTTAAACCCACTATCCAAATAGCTTTAGGATTAGATCAATGAACCCACTATCCAATTAACCTCAGTAATATTACTTTAAGAATAATAGATGTGTGACAATCTTGTGCTCCTTCCTCTATTTAGTACATTAGACTTCTTCACCTTTAGATCATGCAATCAGATCTGGAACTCTATATCCATCAATAGTAAACCTTAAGGTCACTTACATGCATTATCAAATCACTCTGCTTTGCTACTTCACTATTCACAATTCTTCTCTACTCATTGATCTCATCCATGATGTCTAAAACTCAAAAAACATCTTTCCTTTATACCACACTCAATATTAAATCCTTGAGTTAGCTTCATATTTTATCATTATACATTAATTAAATGAAATACACATTTAATTAATGTTGTTGACTCATAGTTATACCCAAACTTTCACACATGTGGCTTCCATACCTATGGACTCACTAACATCATTAGTGGTTAGTGTACTACCTCCACTTAATTGTGCAACTCTTCATTTCAAATACAATGCACTATATTGATCATACAATAACAACAACTTTCCTAATGATCTATTTCCATGGTCTTTTGTATATCAACCATATCTTCCATACATTGTTGATTCAAGTTCTGAACACTTACCCAAGTGAAAAATACATACTATAGTATGTGCAAGTAACTGCATATAAGTAGATAAGTAATGTATTGTCTTAATACAAATATCATAGTATGTTGCTCTATCATTCTTTTACAAACTCATTACTATGTTGTCATCAATGAAAAACACAGTTATAGATACATCATAACAATGTTATGCAATACTCTCCCATAGCATCAACATTAATGCTAACAATCTCCCCCTTTGGCATTGATGGCAACATAGATGGAAAACATCTAGTTCTAGGAATACCAACAATTCTCTTCATCAATCAAATCTTGCTTCATGAAAATTC
The DNA here is from genome assembly GCA_028749045.1 of Cupressus sempervirens. Classification (NCBI taxonomy): domain Eukaryota; kingdom Viridiplantae; phylum Streptophyta; class Pinopsida; order Cupressales; family Cupressaceae; genus Cupressus; species Cupressus sempervirens. Next base: position 160,667,564 of record CM053788.1, on the reverse strand, counting down.
TTTATTGCGATATTTCTCTCCCATAGTACAAAATTTCTCCAATATTTTTCATGTCACTCTCTCCCCCATTTACATCAATATCAAAGATAGTACATAAATTGTTCAATTATTTTGAACATATAATAATATATTAGCATGACCATAAGCCAGTTTGTTGTTTTACAACTTTTCATATAACTCTATAAATAATACAAGTTTTTAAAGATACTATTGCATACTAATTACCAATTACCAATAGTCCTTGACTGACTTTTTTCATCACATATAATCCCCCATTGAGGAAGCATCAACATTCAATCTAGTCTAACAATGGTGCTATGTACCCTAGACTGATGCACTTTTGCATCTTCTATTCTAAACTAGGCAGAGGCATGACCCCAAGCATGCCACTTAGGTACTTAAATGTATCCTTTGGTAAGGCATTTGTAAAAATATCTACAATCTATTCCTTAGTGTTAATATACTCTAGTCTGATCTTTTTCTCTATAGCTTTCTCTTTCAATGCATGATACTTTATAGAGATGTGCTTAGTCTTAGAATGAAAAATAGGATTCATAGACATGTTAAGTATACTTGTATTATCACAGTAAATGATAACAAGTTCCTTGAATATAATTCCAATATCCTTCCTCATCTACTTCATCCATATGACTTGATTATAGTTGTTCGTTGTTGCAACATATTTTGCCTCTACAATGCTTTGTGAGGTGCAATCTTGCTTCTTGCTAAGCCAAGAAACCAATCTTCCACCAACAAAGAACACTCCTCCACCGGTGCTCTTTCTATCCTCCCTATCTCTAGCCCAATCAACATCAGTATAAGTGCAAAGAGTAAAATCATTACTTTTGTCATTCCAAATGCCATAATCAGATGTTCCTTTCAGATATCTTAATATCCATTTTACTACTGCATAGTGATATTCCTCAGGATCAGCCTGAAATCTTGCCACAATTCTGACTACATTAGCTATATTAGGTCTATTATGAGTTAGATACTGCAATCCTCCAATCATAGATCTATACTTCTTTTGTTCAATAGTAGGTGTCTAATCCTTGCTTGATAACTTGTGACCAGTTACCATAGGAGTTTTAACAAGTTTATAGTTTTCTAGACCAAATGTTTCAAATACTTTTTCTAAGAAAGAAAGATTCCTTCTTTGTTTTCAACAATTTTTAATCCTAAAAAAAATTCATTTCTCCTATCATGCTCATCTCAAACTCATTCTTCATTTCTTCTAAGAATTTTTTGTTGGCTTCATCATTTCCTCCAAAAATGATATCATTAACAAATACAATAATTATTAGCAAACCATCTTCTATTTCTTTCAAGTACAAGTAACTATCTATTGTTCCTTTAGAAAATCCAAGCTTTGCTAAGTATTTATCCAATCTTGCATACTAGGTTCTAGGTGCTTGCTTTAATCTGTAAAAGGCCTTTTTAATTTGCAAACCATATCCTTTTCTTCTGTCAAAGGAAATCCTTTCGGTTGCTCAATATAGACTTCTTCAAGTTCTCCATTCAGGAGTGCTAACTTAACATCCATCTGATATAATTTGAAGTTTTTGTTTGTTGCATATGCTAAGAATATTTTAACTACTTCCATTCTTGCTACAAGTGCATATGTTTCCTCATAATGAATTCCTTCTTGCTGAGAGTAACCTTTGCATACTAGTCTTGCTTTGTTTTTTATAACTTCTCCTTGTTCATTCATTTTATATTTGAATACCCATTTTGTGCCAATCACATTTTGGTCCTTGGGTCTAGGAACCAATTCCCATGTATCATTTTTAATTATTTGTTTAAGTGATCATCCTCAATTGTTTCATCTGCACTTTTTGGTTCTACTTGAGATATTAGGCATAGTTCTTCATTGATTTTGCTTCTTGTCATTACAACATTTTCTTTACTTCCTATTATCTAATAAGCATAATTATTTCTTATCAAATTCCTATTTGGAGTAGGAGTTGCTACGTCGGTTCTTATTTTAGATACTATTCTCTATTCTTCTCTTATTACTTCAATTTGCACATTATTCTGCAAGTCATTGTTAGTTTTGAGAAATAGTTCATTGCATTTGTTGGTCATCCCAGAGTAATCATCTCCATTAGAAGTATAATCCATCATCTTTTCCTTAGTGCCAAACTTTTCATCTATTTTTACATTTGTGTACTCTACTATAGTTTTTGTTCTATAGTTGAAATATTTATAAGCTTTACTCTTCAAAGAATAGCCAAGAAACATACCTTCATCGCTTCTTGGATCAAACTTACCGATATCATCATCTCTTTTGATGTAGCATTTGCTTCCAAATATCTTGAAATATTTGATTGATGGTGATTGACCAAACCATAACTCAAAGGTGTTTTCTCCATAACTTTTCTAATCTATACTCTATTTAGTGTATATACTATTGTATTGACTACCTCTCTCCAAAAGGTCTTTGGTACATTGTTCTCAAATAACATAGCTCTTGCTACTTCAGAAATTGATCTGTTTCTTCTTTTAGCAATCACATTCTACTCAGGTGTACGGGGTGAAGATAGCTATCTCTTGATACCATGCTTTTTACAATAGGCATTGAATTCTTTGGAAGTGAATTCTCCTCCTCTATCTGATCTTAAGCTTTTGATTTTAATTTCATATTCATTCTCTACTTTGTTTTTGAATATCTTGAATTTTTTAAATACTTTTGACTTTTCTTTAAGTAAACCTACCCACATCATTCTAGTAAAGTCATCAACAAAAATCATAAAATACCTTTCTCCGTAGAACCCTCTTGCTCTTGCAGGACCACTCAGATCTATATGAACCAATTCTATATTTTGTGTAGTACCAAACTACTTGCTAGGAAATGAGACTTTATTTTGTTTATCCAAGATACATTCCTTACAAATAATATCTATGGGCTTAGTGATCTTAGGTAAATCTCTCACAACAAGTGTATTATTGGCTTTCACAATGTTATCAAAATTAATGTGACAAAATCTTCTGTGCCATAACCAACTATTGTCAACATTAGCTACCAAGCATGTTGTTTTAGTGGAGTTTATCTGAAATACATTACCTCTAGTTCTTGTGTTAGTACCAAGTAGTTTTCCTTCCTTATTTTTGATAATGCATGTGTCATTACCAAATTGTAGTTGGTAACCTTTGTCCATAAGTTATCCAACACTTAACAAGTTATGTTTTAGTCCATCAACAAAATAAAAATCATAAGTATTTGTTTTACCATCTAGTGTGATAGATCCAATTCTTGTGATGTGGTAAGCTACATTGTTTCCTACTCTAACAATTCCTCCATCATGGCTTCTGAATTTGACAAATTTTCTCATATCACTAGTCATGTGATGTGAACAACCACTATCAATGATCCAATCCTTCCTTTCAACTTGTGAGATCAGTGTACTTTCTTCTCTAATTTCTCTGTTAAGATCATCATCCTTTATAGCTACAAATCCTAATTCATCTTCACTTTTTCTTTGATTAGATTCTTCTTCTTCTTCTTCATTAACATATAAACAATTTCTAGATATTCTAGATTGAATTTTCTCTTATACTTTCTTTCTCTCCTAGGACACTTAGATGTATAATGACCATATTCATTACATGTCCAACATTTAAAGATATTCTTACCATCCTTTTATCTTTCTACAAGAAGAGCCACTCCTTCCTAAATCTTTTCTTCAATAGACTTGCTGCTGCTAGCAATGTCTTCTTGCACTTTTGTGTTCCTTGCTAGACCTGATTTAATGTTAAATTTTCTCAAATTTTGCTAATTCTCCAAATTGTTTTAGATTGAATTATTTAGCTTCCAATCTACCAAGCAATTTTTCTTTGGTGAAATTAGTAGTACAAGGTAACATTACCCAAATCATTTGTGTTATTGTCTTGAAAGGTGGTGTCAAAATTTTCAAGATCTTCCATATAACTTCATCATCAGACTTCTTTCCACCAAGAGATGTGATTCCTACAACAATCTTAGATATTCTACCAATATAGATTCTCATAGATTCATCTTCCATCATCTTAGCATCTTGGTATACAAAATATAGATTTTTTAATCTAACCCCTTTTGCATGCGTATCACCCTTATAGTTAGCTTCTGAGGTTTTCTAAATTTCATGAGATGTTTTGAGTTGTTTTACCTAGCTATACTCACTTTTAGGTAGTGCAGGAAGTATTGCTTCTCTTTCCCTTATGTTGCACATGAATACTTCTCTTTGTTCCTCAATACAACTTTCAAGATTGTCTTCTTCCACTCTATTTTTAGATGCCTTGGTTGCAAGCCAATATCCTAGACAAATGCACAGGAAAAGAGTCTTTATTTTATCATTCTAGCTATTGTAGATTGTTCCATCAAATCTCAAACTTTCCTTTCTAAATAGATTTTCCATGGATCTCCCAAAGTTGCTAAACTTCTTCTTCACGGACTTGATGCTCTGATACCAATTATTAGAAATAATAGTCCATCAATATAACTAAGAGTGGGGGGATGGGGGGGGGTTGAATCAGTTATATAAGAATCTAAAACATTTATCCTTTTAAGAAATTTCAGCCATTAAATCAAAGTAAACAACAACCATAAAGATATGCATACACACAATTACACCAGATATGTTGACTAGGGAAACCCTTGATCAGAGGGAAAATCCCAATGGGAATGATGCCCACAAAAGAATGTACTAATATGAATATTCCTTGTTAGACGATGGACCTGATTCTATTACAACACTTAGTACAAGAGTCTCTATTAGGAGACTTTGAATCCTTATTAGGATATTCCAACCCTATTAGGAGTTGTGAAATGTAGTTGAACCCAGTATCCAAACAACTTCAAGATCAAATCAATGAACCCACTATCCAATTGACCTGAGTAATATTCCTTTAAGAATAGTAGATGTTTGACAATCTTTTCCTTTTTCCTCTCTCTAGTACATTGGACTTCTTCACCTTTAGATCATGCAATCAAATTTGGAACTTTGTATCCATCAACAGTAACCCTTAAGGTTAGTTACACACATTAGCAAATCACTCTGCTCTGCTACTTCACTATTCACAATTCTTCTCTACTCATCAATCTCATCCATGATGTCTAAAACTTGGAAAACATATTTCATTTATACAACACTCAATATTAAATCCTTCAATTGGCTTCACATTTTATCATCATACATTAATTAGATGAAATGCACATTTAATTAATGATGTGGGCTCATAGTTATACCCAAATTTTCACGCATGCAGCTTCCATACCTGTGCACTCACTAATGTCACTAGTGGTCAGTGTACTACCTCCAGTTAACTGCACAACCCTTCATTTCAAATATAATGTGCAGTATCGATCATATAATAAGAACTACTTTTCTAATACTCTGTTTTCATGCAGTCTTTTGTATATCAACCATATCTTCTATACAATGTCAATTTAGGTTCTACACACTTTCCCAAGTGACAAATACATACTATAGTATGTGTAGGTAATTTTGCATAAGTAGATAAGTAATGTATTTTCCTAAATACAAAAATCAGAGTTTTCTACTTTGTCAGTCTTTTACAAACTCATTACTATGTTGTCATCAATGATAAATACAATTATAGATACATCATAACAATATTCTACAATACTCCCCCATAGCATCAACATTCATGATAACAACAGTGTAGATTGATCTAGAATCTTTTACAAATCTTCTGTAGTTAATGGATTAATGTTCTGAGTTGATGCATTAGAGACATCCTTTACAATGATAGTTTTTGCAAGTGCACTTGTATCATGAGGAGGACTGGCACTCAACATTTGTGTGTCTTGCACACTTTTTTCCTCATGTTTTTGTTCAGTTGTTGCCATGTCAGTGTCTATCTTCTCAGTCTCCTCCTTTGTATTTCTCTCTTCCTTTCTATCCTCATTTTCATCTTCTTCTTTATCATCATTTTTACCCTCAAAAAGGTCCTTTTCTCCTTGCTTCATAGTTGTTAATCCATAAATTAATTTCCACATTTGAGTGTATTTCTTGACAATAGCTTCAATGCCATTTTGAAGAATGTTGAAGGCTCTATACTTGGGCGTAAACCTTCCTTCATATTTCTTATTTGCCTTAGCAACTTTCCCTTTTGTTAGTTTGGGCATTACTTGGGCCAGAGTGGTCTCCCTTATTGTCTTTTCCAAATTCAAACAATAATTCCATTTTTTCTCAAATAAATCATACAATGTCTTGGGTATTGAATTAGAAAATTCTAATGATGTATTCTTAAATTTCAACATCATTGTTTATAGGGCTTCTTCTACAAACTTTTTCTAGACAAATCTGCATTATTTCTGATATTTTCACATAGATTTTCAAGATTAAAAAATGGTGTATGACTTACCACTTTGAATTGGCTTGTATCTTCTAATTAAATTATTTCCTCATCTAAGTTAGGTTGAGCAATATATTTTCTTCACTATTTCTTCTACTCTTGGCCTCCTTGTTCTACCTGCTTTGTTTTCTCCTTGGCCTTTTGTGAGGTGGCTCGATTGCTAGCTCTTGTGGTAGGCGTTGTTAGCTTTGTTGGACTTGGCTTAGCAACCTTCTTAGCTCTAGCCATAGGTTGTGCCTTAGCCTTTCTTTTCTTTTGCTTGTCATGTGTTGGTGTTTCCTTGGCATCCTCTTCCTTGCCACCCTCTGTTTCATCTTCTTTGTACTCACCCATGCCTTGTGTTAATGCAAGAGGTGTTAGTTTGTGGTAACTAATTAGGGAAGTACTATACATACTACATAAAAAAATTAGCGTCATGGCTGATGTTGTGGCCAATGTATGGTTGACATATGGCCAACATGTTGTAACCCTAAAGTGGCATAAGAATACTTGTATAAAAGGGCTTAGGGTTAAGGATTGTTTCATTATGTGGTGATACAAAATTGGTTCTTGTGGCGGTATTGAGCTATAAGGGATTACAGATTGTAATCAAGTTGTAATCACTAGATCATAATAATATCAGACTTGTTGTTTGGTGGATGTAGCCCAAGGATTGGGTGAACCATGTTAAATCTTGGTGTTTTGTGTTCTATTATTTTCTATTATTGATCATATTTGCATGTAATTTTTATTTCTGTCTCTGGTTTAATCCTAACAAGTGGTATCAGAGTGAGGTTGTTTTTCATTTATCCTCTATAGGAAAGTCTCACAGTTGAGTGGGAGTCTCACGATTGAGTGGGAGTGATGGCTGACAAGGGTAAGCTAAGGGTTGATAGGTTTAATGGGCATAATTCTCAGTTATAGAAGATACAAATGGAAGACTATCTTTATTAGAAGGATTTATGGAATTCGTTGGAAGGAAAAACCAAGAATCAGGGATCTATGTCAAATGATGAATGTTTTCTTTTAGATAGAAAGGCACTTGGAAGCATTCAATTATGCTTGGCACCATTAGTGGCATTTAATATTACAAAAGCGAAGACAATAGAAGAGTTGATGAAAACCCTAGTGATGCTATATGAAAAGCCCTCTACTTCAAACAAGCTACTTCTCGTGAAGTGTTTATTTAATATGAAAATGCCAGAAGGTGGATTTATTACAAATCATATAAATGAGTTTGATACTATTACTAGTCAGTTATCTTCTGTGGTTATCAATTTTGATGAACAAATTAGGGCTCTCTTGATTTTGTGTTCTTTGCTTGAAAGCTGGAATGGCTTGGTAATGGTTGTGAGTAATTTTGTTCTCAAATCTAGTACCCTAAAATATGACGATGTGATCAGCATTATTTTGAGTGAGAAAACTAATAGAAAATCCTCATGTGGATCTACATCTAGAAGTGCTTTGAATGCACAAAGTCAAGGAAGAATGACTAAGAGAGGAAATAATTCCAAAAATCATAGAAAATCAAGAGGAAAGTCAAAGGGGAGGAGGTTTCAATTGAGAGGACCGAATGACTAATGGTACTATGGGAAACCAGGCATAAAAAGAAAGATTGTTGGACTCGAAAGAAAAATGAAGGAGATAAACCAGATGGAGATAAGGAGGCAAATGTGGTAAGTAACAAATTTGAAGAGGACGCTTTGCTTCTATCTTTAGAAAGTGTTGATGATTCATGGGTTTTAGATTCTGGTGCTTCATTTCATGCTACACCTCATAGAGGTTATTTCATTAATTATGTACAAGGGGATTTTGGACTTGTTTATTTTGGAGATATGAACCCTGTCAGATTGTTGGAAAGGGAAAAGTTAAGATTAATTTTTAGAATGGGAATCATTGGCTACTACATGAGGTAAGATATGTTCCAAGGCTGAGTAGGAATTTAATTTTAGTAGGGAAACTTGGTGATGAGGGTTGTGTAGTTACTTTTAATGATAAAAATTGGAAGGTTACAAAAGGTTCTCTTGTAGTAGCGAAAGGTGTGAAAGTAGGCACCTTATATCTTTATACAAGTCATATTGTTCCTTCTAATTTAATTTTTTCAAAGAAAAATGAATGTTCAGGAACAACTGCTACAGTTGAATAGGGAGAACAAATAGCTGCTATAAATTCTGATACAACACCATGGCACAATAGACTTGGGCACATGAGTGAGAAAGGTATGAAAGTACATCATTCAAAGAAAGTTTTGATAGGTCTAACCTGTGTTAATATGGATTTTTGTGGAAGTTGTGTGTATGGAAAAAAAAAGAGAGTGAGTTTTGTGAAGACTAGGAAGGAAAATAAAAAGGAGAAATTAGAGCTTGTGCATACTGATGTATCGAGGCTAGCTCAGGTATCTTCCCTTGGAGGATCTCATTATTATGTTACATTTATTGATGATGCAACTAGAAAGGTATGGATTTATTTCCTTAGACATAAATTTGATGTATTTCAAACTTTTAAGAAATGAAAATTCTTGGTTGAAAATGAGACTAGTAAGAAATTAAAATATCTTAGATCTAATAATGGTGGTGAGTATTGCAGTCATGAATTTGAACATTATTGCTCCACTAATGGTATTCGTAGACAAAGAATTGTTCCAAGGACTCCACAAGAAAATAGAGTGGTTGAATGCATGAATATGACTATAATGGAGCGTGCAAGGAGCATGAGGTTGCATGTTGGGTTTCCCTTACACATGTGGGAAAAGGCTATTAATACTACTATATATTTGATTAATAGACATTCCTCTACTCCTTTGGGTTGTGGTATTCCAGAGGAAGCATGGACTAGTAAGAAGGTGAGTTATTCTTTTCTCAAAACCTTTGGTTGTGAAGCATTTACTCACATAGATTCTAAAAATAGAACCAAGTTGGAAGTCAAAAAAATGTGAATTTTTTGGATATGAAATTAATGAATTTGGTTATAGGCTTTGGGATTTTGAAAATCATAAAATTGTAAGAAGTAGAGATATCATATTCAACAAAAAAGTGTTGTACAAAGATCTATTGCAGCAACATGAGAAGAAAGAAGATAATTATGTAGTGTTGAATGATACTCAAAAAGATGATGTTCTAGCCATTCCTCATGATGTGCAACAACTACAACAACAAATATCACACACAATAGTGAATGTTAGACAATCAACAAAGAAAATTACTCCTCCAAAAAGATTTTCTCCCTCTTTGTATTCTATTTTATTAATAGATTCTAGTGAACTTGAATGTTATGATGAAGTTGTGCAAGTGGATACTAAGATTTAGTGGGAGTCTACAATGAAAGATGAAATGGACTCTTTGCTGAAAAATAAGACATGGGCTTTATGAAAGTTTCCTTCAAGTAAAAGGGCTTTATAGAATAAGTGGGTTTACAAGTTGAAAGAAGAGGAAGGAGGTAAAAAAAGATTTAAAGCCAGGTTAGTTGTAAAAGGATTTGCATAGAAACAAGGTATCAATTTCAATGAGATATTTTCTCCTGTTGTTAAAATGACTTCTATCTATACTATTTTAAGTATTGTGGCTACTGAAGATTTGCATTTGGAGTAGCTTGATGTTAAAACAACCTTCCTTCATGGTGATTTGGATGAAGAGATATATATGGCTTATCCATAGGGATTTGACGTCAAAGGTAAAGAGAACTTAGTGTGCAAATTGAAGAAAAGTTTATATGGCTTGAAGCAAGCACCTTGGCAATGGTATCTAATATTTGATAGTTTTATGCATGAGCATGGATATCGTAGGTGTCAATCAGATCATTGTGTTTACTTTAAGAGGTTGGATGATGATAGATACATTATTTTATGTTTATATGTTGATGATATGCTTGTAGCTAGGTCTAACATGGATCATATTAAGGGGGCTAAAATTCCAATTAGCACATGCATTTTCTATGAAGGATTTGGGGGCAACAAAATAAATCCTTGGTATAAAGATTTGCAGAGATAGGAAGAATAGGAAATTGACACTATCTTAGGATGATTATGTTGAGAAGGTGTTGCATTGTTTCTCTATGGAGAATGCTAAAGCTGTCAGCACACCTTTACTTGGTCATTTGAAGTTGACTAAGGAGATGTGTCCCAAGACACAAGAAGAGGAGGATAAGATGTCCAAGGTACCCTATGCTTTAGCTATAGGAAGCTTGATGTATGCTATGGTATGTACTAGGCCAAATATTGCACATGTAGTGGGAGTAGTTAGCAGATATATGAGTCATTTAAGAATTGAGCATTGGAATGTAGCCAAATGGATTATTAGATATTTGAGAGGAACATCCAATAAGTGTTTACACTTTGGGGGATATACTACTGATTTACAGGGCTATATTGACTTAGATTTGGTAGGGGGTATTGATACTAGGTAGAGTACTACAGGTTATGTCTTTACTATTGGTGGGGCAACTGTGAGCTAGGTTTTTAGGTTACAGAAGGTTAATGCTTTATCCATTATAGAGGCAGAGTTTGTTGCTACTACAGAGGTAGCGAAGGAGATGATATGGCTTCAATTTTTCTTGGAAGAATCGGGACACCCTCAAAAGGATAATTTTTTTTATATAGATAGTCAGAGTGCCATTTATCTTGCAAAGAATTCAGCTCTATATTCAAAGACCAAACACATTTAGTTGTGGTACCATTTCATTCAGTCAATTTTGGAGGATCGATAGTTAAAGCTAGACAAGATACATATAAATGACAATCTAGCAGATATTTTTATAAAGGTAGTAACAAGGGAGATGTTGAACTCCTCTTCAACTTTGATTGGTCTTTTAGACTAAACATGAATGAAAGAATAACCAATTCTAGGGTGGTTTGATCCAATGGGAGCCCCATGTGGTAGTAGTATTGCTACAAGATTAGTCACCAAGTGGGAGATTGTTGTCTAGTGTGGAGTCTGATTAGTCCCTAAGTGGGAGATTATTAGTTTATGGTGATTGATCAAGGAATTACTGTACATACTTCACAAAAAAATTTGGGTTGTGGTCGACATTATGGCTGATGTATGGCCGACATATGGACAACATGTTGTAAACCTAAAGCGGCATAAAAATACTTGTATAAAAGGGCTTAGGGTTAGGGATTGTTTGATTATGTGGTGACATGAAATTGGTTCTCGTGGTGGTATTGAGTTATAAGGGATTATGAATTGTAATCAAGTTGTAATCACTAGACAATAATAATATCGGACTTGTTGTTTGATGGATGTAGCCCAAGGATTGGGTGAACCACATTAAATCTTGGTGTCTTGTGTTCTTTTCTATGTGTTCTATTATTTTTTGTTATTGGTCATATTTGCATGTAATTTTTATTTCTATTCATGGTTTAATCCTAACAAGAGGTTCTTTGGTTTGTTCTTATTCTTCCTCTTCATCCTCTTCATCTCCTTCTTCTTCTTCTTCAACACCTTTACCGAATTTTGCCTTAAGTTTCTTTACTAGTTGTCCTTCTTCTTCAATGTGGAGGCTGTCTTCAATTCCATTTCTACTTTGGACTTCATTACATCATAATTGCCAAAGATTTTGGCTATTTTATCAACTTCCTCAGCTAGAAGTACAGTAATGGTTGTTGAGGCTTCATCAACATTAATCTCATAACCTAAGGGTCTTAACCATCTTACCCTAGGTGTGGCAACTTGTACATATGTGTAATCAATATCTACAAGAAAACATATGTCATTGTAATATTTTTCAATCAAGGAAACATGTATTCTCATCCTTTGCTTCATAAACTTCTTAAAGTCTTCAAAATAACTTGTCATGATAGTTTCAAAATTCTCACCCATCTACTCAATGTACTCATTTATCTGAGTAGCAACTGGCCTATTTGTTTTCCATCCTAATTTTCCAAAATATGGGAATGTGTTCTGTACATAGAAAAATATGCAAATTATAATTGAACCAAATTTGCACTGTGCACTCTTAGTTTTCCTGAGCTCCAAGGTTCTCCATTATTTATAGTTGAAGTTTAGCTAGATCATAGGTATGATCTTTCTTCACAATTTTGTATCCCACATCCACTACAATACAAGGTACACTATTTAATCTACTGGATTGATAAAACTTGTGAGAAATTACCCCTACTACAAAGTTTATTAGTGGATCTGTAATGGTGTGAATTCCACTTTGCTCCTATATTCTTCTCTATTGCCTCTTTAGAATCACTCCACAGAGTCTTTGGCCAATCTAGGGTTGGAAAACTAGTCACCTTATGGATTATTCTCTTTGAAATCTTTATTGGTCCTCCTTCTAATCACAAGGGTCCATCATGAATTTGGCTTAATACAATTCTTATCCAGTCAATTTTGAATAAAGTGGGGAATTATAGGGCACATGTCAAACCCTTCCTTTCAAAAATTTTGAATTCTTCTTTCAAGATGTCATTTTTACACAATCTATCATAGGCTTCCCTTATCTCTATGTCACCTATTCCTCCTATCTTGTAGTTATAACATTTTCTAACATCTTAGACCATAATGACTTTCGGGGGATTTATGGACAATGTGCACAAATGATCTTGTTTATATGCAACATCTAGACTTGCTTTGAAATCTGGTTGTTTTACCTTATTACTAACTAATTACACATTCAAGACCTCTTTCCCTTCTAGTTTTCTTGAGCTTGATGCCATTATGACAAACTAGGTTTTTTACAAATGTAAATTACATAGCTTGGCTTGTAAATAAATACCTTTAAAAATTCAAAGAACAGGAGTGAAATCATCTTTGAGATATTTGTAGTCACTTCAAACAAATTTTTGAATCACCTTCTACACTTTTACCTATTGCTCGAATTTGAAATGATGAGAAATAAGTGAAAAATGACCATATACCCTTCAAAAAACTTGCAATTAATGCTTAATGGTTGTACAACTATAAACTTGGTATCAACACAATTTTAGATTCATTTTGAATCTATTGGTGTTACCATTACTCTATAGCTACTATAGTCTCAACATTAACTAGCTAGCCTGGCAGCTCAACACTAACTAGTATTCGACTTGGCATCCATTGAAAACTTTTCATTCTTGGCAACAACATGAAAACTTTAAAAAATTGATCTTGAATTTTCCTCATCTTTCATCTTCATTCATGCTAATGTACTAACATATTTTGGAACTAATGTATAATATAATACTTTAAATATCAGTCCCACATACCTCTTGTTTGCTTAGTTTGATCAGGTGTGATCACTTGACCCATTGGGTGAAGTAATCCCTTCTCCATTTGATATACTACAACCATCTTTCTTCTTCCATATCTTATTCATCTCACTCCTAATGTGTTCAACATCTGTCTTGCCTTTGCCTTTATCAAATTCACAACTTGGTGCTTTTGACCTAATTGGATAATGCTTGTTAATATGGCTAGTCTTCAAACAACTAAAGCATGTGGTTTGACTCAACCACCTTTTGTAGTTACCATTGAAGTGATTTGTAATACAATTCTTTGGAATGTTTCCATATTATTGACAATAGTGGCAACTATATCTTGTATTGTAATCTCAATTATAAGAGTTTCCCTAGCTTCTTACCTTTGTTGGTTTATAGGATGACCACATGGACTTGGATCTACATTCAACAGCTCTATGTCCATAATTTTGATAGGTGTAGCAATATCCTTCAAATTTTGGTGCATGCATGGTTCTGGTTATGCATTCATGTGCCTGATGACCTTGTTTATTGCACTTATGATAGTGGACCATGTTTTTATGCTAAGCATTCTAATTTGTACTCTTGCTCCTACACACATTAGTAGTATGTCCTTTCTTTACACACCTATGACAAGTAGGTTTGGAATTCTTACCTTTGATGTTCCTTTCTTCAGCTTCTTTGGACGATTCTCCTTCTTTAGTGCTTATGTAGCCCAATCTTAATGTATCTGTTAGATCTAGGGGATTTTAGTAATTCCTCAAAGTATTTGATGGCTTCATTTGGCTTGTTAAAACTTTTAGCAAATTCATTTTCTCTTTTTAGGTCATTCTGCAACTTCAATGTGGTTATCTCAATGTCCTTGACATCCAACTCATGATGAGCATTCATCATTTGGATCAAGGTATCCAATTGCATGTTTGAGATCCTGGATAGGTCTGTTGACTTCTCTTCCAGTATGTTTGCCAAAATTCTTTTGTCTTCTTCAATTGTGGCCTTATCTTCTATTGGTGTTTTGAAACAAAGACAGTTTCAAATTACCCCAATGGGAATAAGGTACATCTAGGGGTAGCTAACTCCCATATTCAACATACCCTTTTAGACACCAAGCCAACTATAAGGCTAGACCCTTCTTCTACTTCAGGCTATGCAATGTTGGCTTTAAGTTAGTATTTGCATTAGTGACAACACTTATCCATATCAGTATAGCTACCAAGCTCAACACTTAGTTTCCTACACTCACCAAGCATTACAGTGTTAACCAAGCTTCAAAGAGTTCAAAAATTTACACCAAGTAGAACAATGGCTACCATGGAAATTCAGTGTAAATCGAGCATTGGAAGAAGTAGTGTTTATCGAGTGAAGCCAGGTAAACTCAGTATGTAGTATCTACCGAGTGACACTACATCTACCAAGTCACCAATGGTCACCGAGTTTAGAACTACTTTGAGTGATTAGTATGGACTGAACCCTCACTTCTATCGAGTGCATGACGATGCTGAGTAATGCAGTGAACGCAGAGTATTAGAAGGTCACTGAGTTAGTTTAGTGAACCCAAGTTATTTACTATTGGGCCAACTTTGCAATGTATTGTTCATTTGTATTTTGGTCAACCTTGTAGTTTTGTAAATTGGAAAGGTATATATGTAAGATGTATTGTAAGACATCATTGTATTGAAGTGTCATTATGTAATTTTGAGAAGTGCATGTGAAAAATTATCAGCAATAGTTTAAGGAATACAACAAGTTCAATACAGAAGCATAAAATTTGTATCTATCACATAAGCTGATTAGTGCATAAAAGATCTTATCAGCAATTAGTTGTAAGTAGATCCACTACTTCATCGTAATAGGTGAATCAATTTCTAAATCCTTTAAGAAGGTAGACTTAATAGTCTTTTGTATAAATCTCTTAACTGAGTGCATACTTCATTATATGTTTGTAAATCCTCTAACAAGGTGGACCTAGCAGTCCATTGTGCTCCTAACAGGGCAGATCACTAGAAGTGGTCAATGTAAGCCTTAACAAGCCAACTTTGTGTTGCAGTAGTGAAGTTTTGTGGGTATCATCCCCACCCCAGTTTTACTTTCTATTTGGAAGGTTTCTAGGTCACCAAAACATTGTGTTCTTTTCTGTGATGAGTGTTTTATCTTTCAATACTAATGTATGTAGTAGTATAGATGGATTTATGATGAAAATTTTTGAAGTTACTCATTCACCCCTTCCCTCTTAGTAACTTATCATATCTTGAATATTGACAACAATGAAAAACCTAGGTGGGTGGACCTCAGATTCAATTTATATGGTACTAGTGCTAAAACATATTCTTGAATCTATTAAAAATAGATGAAACCCTTATTTCTCCTATTAACTCATGCACTAACATAGATCTACAGTAGCTAAATGCAAGATAATGCAATTCATAAGCCGAGTGAGGGTTAGACTTTGAATAACTTTCAACATCCAAGGGAAAAATGTTTGATTAATAATGTTGATTTAAACAAGACCTTAAATATGCAATAGTAAGAACAGATTGATCATGTAGTTGATCAATGCTTTATCTATTGGGTAATTTCATGAATCAAATACATGCATCTGTGATATCAATGACATATTCCATACACCAAAGTATCAGATCTATCTAATCACCTTATGAATCAGATATTGGTGTTCAAAAAGACCTCATTCTTATGAAATTTCCCTCTCAAAATAATTAGCAACCCTATCAAATACATCAAGCATTTACTTGGTCCTTTGTTCCAACAGCAAAACATATCTGACATACAATTTTAAAGAGATGCAAATGAGTCTTAGTTCTTTGTTCCTAGACCACGTAAGACTGCAAATTACTAAGATAGAAGATGAGAATCAAAATAAAACTAAAGAAATTCTTTCTTATTTGTATTCATCTCTTTGAAACAATACATTCAGATGCATGAAATCAAAATATAAAAACACCTAATAGATCTGAACATTCTTTTTTATCTTCACTATTGCTATCATACAAGAGAAATATGCTAAAGAATAATGGTGGAATCCTAGTTCTAGATCCAAAAAAGTGTTCTCGCAAAAAGACTAAAAATTTTACAACCAACAATGGTCTTACAGTGAAAATACTGGAACCTCTATAAAGAATGAGAAAGAGAATGATATAGAGAAGAGTGAATTCCTAGATCTATTGTGCATCTAACATGTGTCCACTTGGAAAACATCTCCTGGAGTTGTAAAATCTTTGTTTTCTTCCTACCCCTTTGATCTGATTTGGTTTTCATTAATATTTTGTAACTGACCTGAAAAATATCTCTACTAAATGATGAAAACTTTTGTGTCACCAAAAATCTAAAAGCCTCATGAAATGTTGGTAAAAATCTGAGTTTAAATAGATTGAAGGTAACCAAATTCGACCTTAAATACATTTTTACCATGTTTTACCAATCCTGTAATTGTGTTTTCAATTTTTATCAATTTCACCAAGAAGGCCCAAATTTTACATTTCTACCTATAACTCAAACTAGTGACTTCTTGTGTGAAAACAAACTCCATAATCGAAAAGTTCATCTTCTCCTGATTGTAGCAATATATAATACACCTATGTTCACTTATCAAGAACTCCCAAAATGTCATTTTGAAAAATCCACCCCTTTGCTATAAAACTCTAGTCTGCACTTTGAATTTTCAAAAATTTAAAAATTCCTAAAGTTTAGACTTTAGAATAAATCATTTTTCAATTTAAAACATGGTACATGACCCTTGGAGAAAATAATTTAAAATGATATTTTTAAAAACATTTTATTTTTCCCTTATTATACCATTCAGGTCAACCTTCCCTTGACTGGGTTGCCACATGGTAGCATCTAATTGGTTAACCTTTGCATAGTCACCATCTACCTCTACATGCTAACTAGATCACCACATCATCATTTATCAAGGCCCACTTCCATGTGGCAGCTTGGTGCTTGCTCGCATTACAATCAACAGCTACTAATTGTGCAAGCAAGGAAGCACTGTCGTGACACATGTCCCCCGTGCCATGTCAGCACCTCGAATCTCACATTAGGCTGGAGCCTCTTGCCACTTTTCACTCTAGGAATTGTCCAAAGAATTCCATGTGACCATCTTCTATTCATTTAGATATCCACATCGCTGCTGATGAGATTCGCCACCTCACCACTAGCCTGGGCCCACTGCCATGTGGTGCCCAAACACATTCCCACTTTCTTTATCTCTCAAGCATCTTCCCAAAGTGGGGAAGCATTGGCCATCCAATTTGGCCACATTTCATCATCTGAGCATGGGTTTCCATGTCACTGTGGTAGCATCTTGCATCAAAATTTGTTACATGGTTCAAATTCTAAGGTCCTTCGGTCGACCATGGGCCCCACACCATGCAACTCATGGGTTCCAAAAGCGCATTGTCTTTTAGACATTTAACATGGGAGTGCTTTTGAATTTAAGTGTTAAAATATCTCCATACCCACTCAATGTGGGATATATCCTTTTAAACATGTTTCTCTCCTCTGCTCATGGTGAAAATTTAGAGGCTTCCTCCTTTCGATTAGCGGCTTCTTCCTTACATGGTGCCTCCTTTTAAACCTTCTCTATGACCTTCCTCCCTTTGCATTATCAGCCCCTTCATCTATAATCCAAAATTGATGTGTGTAATGATGATGCTTATTTTTCCTTCATTCTTCACTCGTGTGGGATACCTCCCCTACCTCCTGTGGCTTTTTTCATGTTGCTCCCTCTCAATTTCCATGGGTCTACTCTATTTTGGAATCCCTGGTGGCTTTTTCTTGCAAGGCATGGTCTTCCATTTCATGGCAGCTTCCCTTTTTGTTGGCTATCCCTACCTAGTCACCCTTGCATGTAGTCTGCTCTCCCTCTCTAACGTAGTTGTGGACACATCTTAAGTATTTACCTCTACATGGGCCAATTCAAAAGTGGCTCCAGTGATTTGTTTAGTGGTGAATCTTTGCCAAATGGCTATTCTATATCTTTGGGAAATCACAATTTGGTGAATAAAACTTACATACGAGGTCAAATAGGTCGCCAAGATATTAAATAATTTGTGTCCAAATCCCAAGCTAATCGTCAATTAGTTTACTCATAATTGGTCCCAAATCTTGGTTCAATCACCAATGTAATATACATTTAGGACATATTTATTTTAAACTATCTACTAGCCTTCACCTTATTTCTTCTTATTGGATAATGACATTTCGCCCTTAAAATAAAATAATATATTTCCTAGGATCAAGTGTCACCTACCATCTTACCAACACATGTCTCCAGCTACCCTAGTGTAGCCAACTATTTTATATTTTGGACTTTGGGACATGTGTCTTGATTTTAGGAAGATTCAGAGTTTATGTTATAACATTTAAAATTAGGCCCGAAATAGAGTTTAGGCCATTGATCTATCTTACATCAACGGTCTACATCAATTCCTTTCACGATAACAATGATAACATGCAAAATGATGTTGTCACATTGACCAAGTTGGCAATAAGAAATGGCACTTTATTAATTTAATCTTAATGGAATGACAAACCACAAGTACATTGGCCATTGTACAGTTGTCATATGGGTCATGGCCCACCCATGACTTTGTAAAATCACTATAAAATTAAATAATCTCTCTGTAGCAACTAACAAATTAGCCAACTATATTAATATTTTGCATTATATAACACTTTTTTCACCTCTTACATTACAAAAATGTTTATGACCAAAAAAAAAATTGCCTACATTTATTTGCATACAAAAAAATAATAATTTAATTTACCACAATTATTATTAAATTTTGATACAAAAAGGAAATTTTCGCTGATAGAAAATTATTTTTTTCCTTGCCTTGAATAGAAAAATCACCCTCAATATGAAAAGTTTCCTTCATATTAAATGTTGAATTCACTTGCATTTCACATATTTTTCTGGGGAGGGGTTTCTTAAAGTTATCCGTAAGTGGCTCCCTTTTTCTCAAGGTCTTCCATATTTTGATTGTGACTCCTTTTGAATCATCTTCTCTTAGAGCTACAACTATTACAAACTACTTATGTCTTTTAATAACTTACCACTCTACTTCCTTGGAAGGCTTCATAATCTTGGTAATGATTTCATCATCTCTATAGCTTTTGTATTCCATGTTCTACAAAATTCACTTTTCATCAAAACACTGGCATATTGAGAAGCTTCTACTTTTCAAAATTCTTTGTAGTTGGGCTTCATCTTCCAATTCTTTATGGTCAAGATTGGAACACTCAACCAATCAATGAAGTATCATGCCCTTTTCTACCAAACTTGTTCTTGAACTTATTCTATGTAGTTGGCAGTGAGTCTTTACATATTTTGTTTACTCGCTCTCATTTTCAATGCCTTACAGCTGGTAGATCAAAGCTGAGAACAATGATTGAGTGGTGCTATGCAAGGCAGAAATGGGATGGACTAGGACTTTTGAATGAACATTTGAATTACCTTCTACTTGGCAAAGCATGAAGGAATCGTTCCATTCCATTTTTCATTTGACAAATCTAACTTTTCAATATGACTTAAATTGCACAAACTTGGAATGTTTCCAATTAGGGAAATGTCACTAACCATCTCAAGGCCAAGCAGATGCAATATTTCTAATTAATTAATTTGTACACACATCCAATAGTGTCATAATGAGAATTTCTTTACTTGGGATAACAAGGCTGCCATTAAAATGATATCTTGAAACGTTAAAGAGATATAAGTAAGGATTGAAATCCCATAACCATGAGGGTATTTTTCCAACAATATTGTCATTAGCCAATTCCAACCACCCTAATCAATGCTATATTTAAATCCATGTGGGTACATGACCACCAATACTACATGAGACAAGATCCAAGCATATTAATTGGAACTGGGGAAGCCAAATTTAACTTATATTCAGACAACAATATGATAGGAACAATTTATTTTTTGTGCAAGGTTATGAATCAAACTTTGTGCATCAAGGTTAATACAAGCAGCAACTTGCTAAATTATTTTATAAAAAGCTAACCATTTTTTGCCTTTCATCACTCCAATCACTGTGGCTTCCTCTCTGCCTAATATATTCTCATTTGTCTCCCCATTTTCTTCATATGAGTCATCTTCAACTTTCTCCAGATTATTTGACCACCCCATTTAAGTTCATTATTTTTTCCATGAAGCTATGTCAATTCATCATTTTTCTTATTCACCTTGGTATGCATAATTTTGACTTCTGCTTGATGAAATCAGTCAAGCCCGAACATGGGTCTGGCTAAAAAAAAATTGTTTTCAAACAACTGAACTACCAAATTGGTCCATTAGTCATCTGATACAAATCCAAATCAAAATCCATCACTAAACTACTAATCAAAACTCATGTTAACTCTTTTTTGTGACTTGCTGACTTAGTGCTAGGAGGTCCTTTGACTGGCCTTAAAAACTAATCAAAACACATAACTGGGCTCTAAAATCAAACCTACTAATTCTTTGTTCCACACACTCTTACCCTATCAAATTTCATCTCATGAAAAATACTCAGTCAAAAGATATTTATGGTTGAAGTTGCCCTTTCAAAATTGTCTGCAAGCAAACATGTCAGAAAATAATAATTTGCGTTCAGAATTGGCTTTTAAAATTGGGCAAATTAATATTTGGAGGCACGAAAACTGGGGTGTTGATTCTCTGTCATGAGAAAAATATAAATCTAGGATTTGCACTCATGATGAGTAACTAGATGCATTTGACAAAAAATCAAAGTGAGCTACTCAGAATTTTCAAACTGGAAAAACTAATAGAAAAGCATTTTTAGCAAATGAAATTGACCTGGGAAAGTTTGCAAACAGATTTATCAAGATTTAAAAATTGGCACACTTGAAGTATTTTTAGAGGAGAATATAGTGGTACAATTCATTTGATGTCATCTATCATGAATTTGGAGTTATGAAATCATGAACAGGGGTACTAAAAAATCTGCACCTTTTGACACCAGTAAAAAGTTAGAAATTGCCTTTGGAATCGTATTCAAAAATTGATCAAAATTTGTTGTCATAAGCTCAAAATTGAAACATAGCATGTCTCTAACCTCTAGAATGTAACACAAAATGAATTATCTCATTTTGGTCAATTGGGTGAAAGTTATAACCAGTCAAATAGGGCCTTCTAGAATTTTGAACATTTTGCATCAGCATGACAACAATAAATGACCAACTTTGAGGGATTCAAAACCTAGTCAAATAGATTTGAAATGACTCAAAATCTGAAACATAGGCTCTCTGTTATGGATACTAAAACTCCCAATGTAGCAAGTCATGAAACGGTAATGGGTGCAAGATATTCAATTGCAAACATGGCCTCCTAGTTTTGTTTGACACTTAAGTAAAAATGCAGAAATGAAAATTGCTCAAAACAGACTTCACAAAATGGCTCGAAATGGTAATTTATCATCATGGGATGAGTAGACGTACTGAATACAAGGTGTTAGAAACATCAAACACCTATTAGGCCTCACAAGTATAGATGGGTACACATGCATCAAAAAGTGCTTATGTGGCTTGATTTTTCAATGGTACTCAAAATTAGGGCTTCAATTTTGAGTCCCAACAGTGACTCTATCTAGGGATGCATGTCCCTTGTAGGCATGAAAAGGATTCAGATCTCTAGATGAAGAAAACCATTCCTGAAACAACAAAAACCTCTCTTGAACAACTTTATTGAAAATAGGGAAACTACACTAACTATATAAGGGGTAGCCTGAGGCCACCAAAACTTACTCAAACTTCTTACCTCTGTCAAATACAAAATTTTCATTTTCATTTTGTTAATGTAAGCTACAAATTTCACTTTCACTTATTTTTCCCTTTTCAACAACACCTTCACTTAACTCATGAGGCAAAACAAAATAATTGTCATCATTCTCATAGTGCATATAAAACTCAAAGATTATTTCATCATCATGTCCACTATGAGAAAAAAAATCAGCATGCTCATGATTACACAAACTAAACTAAGAATCAAAATCCAACAATGATTCATGCATGCTGATTGAAAACACAAAAACTTCATATTCTACACCATTCACCAAGTTGCATGTACCAAAAACTTGCAACTCACCTTGTGCCTCTGGATGTGAAGAGTATATTAAATCTAATCCCTACCTACTTGCAATCATGTTACTTATCAAATCAGATTTACCTTTTTCTAAAACCTCTTCACACTCAAACAATTGATTAGTTACCAAGCTGAAAAACTATCATGAAAGTGTTGACATAAATCATGCTGATTGTAATCTTCATCAAACAATTCATTAGAATAAAATTTGAACTTATCATCAGCATATAGTGAAAACTTAGAATCAGATTTATCACTTCTAGCCTTTTCTTCTTTGTTATATTCGAAACCAATTTTAGTATAATAAACATGATAAGAATCTAAAACAAAATGAAACTTCTCCCTATTGGTACTCTCCTTATTAGAAAATTCATCATGTGGATTGATACTTTATCTATTATCACATACACCTCCAAAACTTGACAACAGATATTCTAATTTTATATCAAATTCAACATCAAACCTTGAGGAAATGACATCACCTTGAGAAGAAATACCATAAGGGACAACATGAGAATTTGAAGAAACATTTGCATATATGTCAAGATCATGAGCTAGGAGTTCTAAAATTTCATCAACACTCAACAAGACTTCATCACAAGTCTCCTCTCCTAGGTTCTGATCCTAAATTGACTAATCTAAAAAATTTATAGCAGTAGTACCATTAGTATGACAATCTAAAAACCCAAAATCCATACTACAAGATATTACCTCTTCTTTGCACAATACCTCTTTACTAGTTGTATCATTCTCATCTTTACCAAAAGAAAAATTTCCACACTCTCATGCATACTATCGCATGATTCATTTTCAGTCACTTAACTATCTTCATCCTACTGACTAAAATCATCTAATTCAATAGTGTATCATTCTCATCTTTACCAAAAGAAGAATTATCCATACTACTATTAAAACTTTCCACACTCTCATGCATACTGTCACATGATTCATTTTCAGTCACATAAATATCTTCATCCTGCTGACTAAAATCATCTAATTCAATAGATCTAGTTTTCAATAGTGAAAACTCAGAATTAGATTTATCACTTCTAGCCTTTGCTTCTTTTTTATATTAGAAACCAATTTCAGTATAATCAACATGATAAGAATCTAAAACAAAATGACACTTCTAACTATTGGTACTCTCCTTATTAGAAAAGTTTTCATGTGTATTGATACTTTATCTATTATCACATACACCTCCAAAACTTGATAGCGGATATTCTAATTTTATATCAAATTCAACATCAAACCTTAGGGAAATGACACCAGCTTGAGAAGAAATACCATAAGGGCCAGCATGAGCATTTGAGGAAACATTTGCATATCTTTCAAGATCATGAGCTAGGAGTTTTAAAATTTCATCAACACTCAACAAGACTTCATCACAAGTCTCCTCTCCTAGGTTCTGATCATAAATTGGCTGATTTGAAAAATTTATAGCAGAAATACCATTAGTATGACAATCTAAAAACCCAAAATCCATACTACAACATATTACCTCTTCTTTGCACAATACCTCTTTACTAGGTGTATCATTCTCATCTTTACCAAAAAAAGAAATATCCATACTGCTATTAAAACTTTCCACAATCTCATGCATACTGTCACATGATTCATTTTTAGTCACATAACTATCTTCATCCTGCTAACTAAAATCATCTAATTCAATAGTGTATCATTCTCATCTTTACAAAAAGAAGAATTATACATACTGATATTAAAACTTTCCACACTCTCATGCATATTGTCACATGATTCATTTTTAGTCACATAACTATATTCATCATGCTGACTAAAATCATCTAATTCAATAGATCTAGTTTTCAATAGTGAAAACTTAGAATCAGATTTATCACTTCTAGCCTTTTCTTCTTTGTTATATTTGAAACCAATTTTAGTATAATCAACATGATAAGAATCTAAAACAAAATGAACTTCTCCCTATTGGTACTCTCCTTATTAGAAAATTTGTTATGTGTATTGATACTTTATCTATTATCACATACACCTCCAAAACTTGACAGCAGATATTTTGATTTTATTTGAAATTCAACATCAAACCTTGGGGGAATGACATCACCTTGAGAAGAAATACCATAAGGGATAGCATGAGCATTTGAAGAAACATTTTCCTATCTTTCAAGATCATGAGCTAGGAGTTCTAAGATTTCATCAACACTCAACAATACTTCATCACAAGTCCCCTTTCCTAGGTTCTGATCATAAACTAGCTAATCTAAAAAAATTATAGTAGCAGTACCATTAGTATGACAATTTGAAAACCCAAAATCCATACTACAACATATTACCTCTTCTTTGCACAATACCTCTTTACTAGGTGTATCATTCTCATCTTTACCAAAAGAAGAATTATCCATACTGCTGTTAAAATTTTCCACACTCTCATGCATACTGTCACATAACTATCTTCATCTTGTTGACTAAAATAATCTAATTCAATAGATCTAGAATCCATCTCTTCATAATCACAATAAACATTTTCATTATCTATGGATTCACTAGACTCGCTATTACTTTCAACACATTCATGTTGGCTATTTAAATCATTCTCAAATTTTTTGAAAGGACTATTAACATGAAAGATCTTTTGTAGCCTCAAATGTGATGGCCAGTTAACTGAATTAGG
Organism: Cupressus sempervirens; assembly: GCA_028749045.1. Taxonomy (NCBI): domain Eukaryota; kingdom Viridiplantae; phylum Streptophyta; class Pinopsida; order Cupressales; family Cupressaceae; genus Cupressus; species Cupressus sempervirens. The sequence continues at coordinate 160,642,289 of CM053788.1, read as the reverse complement.
TATAAAGACATCTAAGAAAGAAATAGGCCATGAAGATTCCTTGGGTCTTAAAGACACATTCAACTCCATAAGTGCTGAATTAAACCTTACATAGATCTAATCATCTTGTAGACCTTGAACACTTCCTACCACATTTTTAAAAATCTAAAAATCCAATTGCGAAGAGCTTTCTTAATTTCTATCACATCTTCCAGCACATCTTCATGTCTTGGTAAACTATTTCAGATCTGAGATTTGATTCCATTATAAAATAAAACTTCTACCTCTTCCTTCTAGTGCTAAAACTCACTGAATAGAGGCAACCTTTTTAAACACTTGACTTCCATGAAAGAGAAACATGAAAACCAAAATACCTCAAGTGCTGATGCTAAACTTCAATCTGTTGATTTGGCATAGGTACAAGACTAAAATTCCTTCACACCATTGATAAAATCTTTGTAGATCTACCACTTCCTTGAAAAGGAAAATGAAATCACAGTAGTGATTCACCTATTTACACTTGTATTTCTTATAACAACAGATTGCAAACAACAATTTAAAACTTATCAAGAATTTAAACTTCCTTTTCAAGAGACTATCAAAAGCTTATGATCTACCCACACAACTAAAAGTCCTTCAATATATTGCAATTGAGAGTTTCCACTCACACTTTGTGAGAAATAAAACATAATTTGTCACTTGAAAATTTTGAAATAGACCTTCCATGTAGGGGAAACTTTCAAATCATTAACACCTTGAAAAGAAAATCCACTTCATAAATCCATTCTTGACTCTGAATTTTCTCAACAACACTTGCAAAAACTAAATTGATTGAAGATAGACTTATAACAGTCATAGAACACAACTTACATCCAATTTCACAACATCTTACTATCCATGAATAAAGCTTAATTGGGGATCACAAAACCTTGCATAGAAAACTAAATATGCAAATATATTAGAGGTTTCTAGCTCCTTAACTTAGGCATTTACAACCTTTATCCCCAACAGAGTTGCCATTTTGTTGGTGACTCAGATGGGCAAAGCCATTCTAAAAAATAGGACTGAAGTATTCAATTAACATCAGAGATTCTTGTCCTTTTAACAAGATGTATTGCCATCTTATTTCCCTAGCGGAGTCACCATTTTGTTGATGTTTTGAAACAAAAACGGTTTCAAATTACCCTGATGAGAATAAGGTACATCTAGGGGCAACTAACTCCCATATTCAGCATACCCTTTCAGACACCAGGCCAACTATAAGGCTAGACCCTTCTTCTACTTCAGGCTCTGCAAAACCTAGGTGGGTGGACCTCAGATTCTATTTATATGGTACCAATGCTAAAACATATTCCTGAATCTATTAACAATAGATGAAACCCTTATTTCTCCTATTAACTCATGCAATAACATAGATATATAGTAGCTAAATGCAAGATAATGCAATTCAAGAGCTGAGTGAGGGTTAGACTTTGAATAATTTTCAACATAAAAGGGGAAAATGTTAAATTAATAATGTTGATTTCAGCAAGACCCCAAATATGCAACAGTAAGAACAAATTGATCCTGTAGTTGATCAGTGCCTTATCTATTGAGTAATTTTATGAATCAAATACATACACCTGTGATATCAATGATGTATTCCATACACCAAAGTATCAGATCTATCTAATCACCTTGTGAATTAGAGATCGTTGTTCATAAAGACCTCATTCTTATGAAGTATCCCTCTCAAAATAATCAGCAACCCTGTCAAACACATCAAGAATTTACTTGGTCTTTTGTTCCAACAACAAAACATATCTGACATACAACCTTAAAGGGATGCAAATGAGTCTCAGTTCTTTGTTCCTAGACCACATAAGATTGCAAATTACTAATATAAGAGATGAGAATCAGAATAAAACCAAAGAAATTCTTGCTTATTTGTATTCATCTCTTTGAAACAATACATTCAGATGCATGAAATCAAAACATAAAAACACCTAATAGATTTGAACTTTCTCTATTATTTTCACTACTGCTCTCATACAAGAGAAATATGCTAAAGAATAATGGTGGAATCCTAGTTCTAGATCCAACAAAGTGGTCTTACAGAAAGACTGAAAATTTCCAACCAACAATGGTCTCATAGTGAAAAAACTAGAACCTCTATAAAGAATGAGAAAGAGAATGATATAGAGAAGAGTGAATTCCTAGATCTATTGTACATTTGACATGTGTCCACTTGGAAAACATCACCTAGAGTTGCAAAACATTTTCTTTCTTCCCACCCATTTGATCTAATTTGGTTTTCATCAATATTCTATAATTGACCTAAAAAATATCTCTGTTGAATGATGAAAATTTTTGTATCACCAAAAATATGAAAGCCTCATGAAAGGTTGGTACAAATTTGAGTTTAAATTGATTGAAGGTAACCAAATTCAACCTTAAGTACATTTTTACCATGTTTTACCAAGCCTGTAACTGTGTTTTCAATTTTCATCAATTTCACTAAGAAGGCCCAAATTTTATATTTTTTCCTATAACTCAAGCCAGTAAATTCCTGTGTGAAAACAAACTCCATAATCAAAAAGTTCATCATCTCCCAGTTCCAGCGATATATAATATGCCTATGTTCACTTATTAGGAACTCCCAAAATGCCATTTTGAAAAATTTACCCCTCTGATATAAAACTCTGGTCTGCACTTTGAATTTTCAAAAATTTAAAACTTCCTAAAGTTTAGACTTTAGCATAAATCATTTTTCAATTTAAAACATGGTATGTGACCCTCAGAGAAAATAATTTAAAATGATATTTTTAAAAACATTTTATTTTTGCCCTCATTACGCCATTCGGGCCAACCTTCCCTTAATTGAGCTACCGTGTGGCAACATCTGATTGGCTAACCTTTGCACAGCCACCATCCACATCTGCATGCTAATTGGATCACAATATCATTGTCAATTGGGGCCTATTGCCATGTGGCAGCTTGGCACTTGCCCGCACTACAATTAGCTGCTACTAACTATGCAAGTGGGGAAGTGTCGTTGCAACACATGTCCCCCATGCCACATCAACACCTTGAATCTCATGTCAGGTTGGAGCCTTCTACTATTTGTCACTCCAAGACTTGTCTAATGGATGCCATGTGTCACTCTTCTATTCATTTGGATATCCACATCATTGCTGATGAGATTTGCCACCTCACCACTAGCTTGAGCCCACTACCACGTGGTGCTTGTTGGGACAAAAAATTGCATGCCTCAATTCTAGTCACATTTCAAAAATTTTGAGCACCATTAAAAAATTGAGCCCTATAAACGCTTTAAAATGACTTTGTACCCAACTGTCAATTTGAGCCCTAAGAGGTGTTTAATGCTTCTAACACCTTTCATTTAGTGTGTCTAAGTGTTCCATGATCATAATCTATCACTCCAAGTCATTTGGAAAAGTCTTGTTTTGAGCATTTTACAAATCTGCATTTTACAAATCTGCATTTTACAAATCTGCATTTTACACCAAGTGTCAAACAACAACAAGAAGCCTTGTTTATGCCTTAATATCTTGCACCCAGAATTGCCTCATGACTTGCCACTTTGGGATTGTCTAGTATCCATACCCTAAAACTTATGTTTTAGATTTTGAGTCATTTCAAGTCCATTTGACTAGGTTTTGAATCCCTCAAAGTTGGCCAGTTACTGTTTTCACGCTTTTGCACTTAATTCCTAATTCTGGCTAGCCCTGTTTGACAGACTATAACTTTCGACCAGTTGACCCAAATGAAAAAATTCCTTTTGTATCATATTCTAGGGGTTAGAGAATTTATATGTTCCAAATTTGAACTTATGATGAATCTATTTGATTAGTTTTCAAATGTGATTCCATTTGTAATTTCTAAAAGTTTCACTGGTAACCAGAAGTACAGATTGACCAAGAGCCCTATTCGAGATGTCATATTTTTGTGCCTATGAATGGTAGGACTGAATGGTTTGTTCCCCTATATTCTACTCTAAAAATACTATAAGTGTGTCAGTTTTTAAGCCTTGACGAATCCATATGCACACTTTTCCATGCCAATTTCGTTTGCGAAAATCACTTTTCTGCCATTGCCTCAATCTGCAAAATCCAAGTAGCCCACTTTGAATATCCGCCATTTGTGCCTAGTTATTCATCATAAGCCTAAATCACATATTCATATTCATCTCGTGACATAGAACTAGTGTCCCAATTTTTGTTTCTCCATGTGCTTATTTGCCTAATTTTTCGAGCCAAATCCAAACCCAGTTTATGGTATTCTGACATGTTTTTGTGCAGCTAATTCTGAAGGAGCGACTTTGATGGTCAATATCTTTTGACCTTGAATTTTTCATGAGATGAGATTCAACACGGTGGAAGTGTGTGGTATAGAGATTCAGTGTGCCAAATTTCAGAGCTTGGTCAGTTGTTTGGGTCATTTTTCAAAGGCAGTCAATAGGCCTCTTGACATCAAAAGTGACAGTTTGCAAAATGCTGGTAAAATGAGTTTTAAATGTTGTTTCAGTGGTCGAATTTGTTTTGAATCAGTATCAAGTAGTCAGTGGGCCAGTTATAAGATTCAATTGTTCAAAAATGAAATTTTTTTAGCCAGACCCACTGTAGGGTCCGACTGATTGCATCAGCTGAAAAATTCAAATATTGATTAATGGTAAAAAATAGTGTTACCATGGATTGTTTCCGATGATTTGAAGTTTATATGGAGCATCTATTGGTCAACAATATAGAAACTGAGTATCTATGCATTGTAAAGGTCCAATCCAAGCTAATAAAAAGAAGATTTGAGTTATAATTAATGTGACTTGACAAAAGGCTGGGTGTGCAATGAATTGGAAGGTAAAAAAAGCACAAACCCATATGAAATAAACTTTATTTGAAATTGTTGGTGCTTTTATCTTGAAGATAATATATATGTATTAAAAAGGGCTTGAAGACACTAAGTTAGAAAGGGTAGGCTCCAAATAGCAGAAGCTCATGCATTCAGCAGAAGTCACCCATGTCCAAGAAGCAACGCGTAAGGCAGTCCATAGTCATGATTAAATAATGAAGACAATAGGGATTTTCCTTGCAAATGGGAGACTCGGTGTTGAAAAGCATTCCACCAATGACATCAAAGGAAGACATATTAAGAAGGCTCCACATACCATTGTAAAGTCACAATTGATACAAAGTTAATGAGATGCCATCAAACAGCAAACGAAGACACCATTAAAGTATAGGAAAATGAAAACCCACGCATTGGAAGTGTTACCACAGAGCAAGGAGCCCACGGTTCTAAATAGGGGCAGGCCAAGGTAGCAGGGGCCCGTAGCTTCCAAATATAAAGGAACATGTGCTAAAGAAAGCCGCCACCAATGAAATGGAAGGAGTCTTCACGCCATTAAAATAGAGGTTTCCCACGCAAGCATAGAAATTGGTAGGATAAGCCATGGCATGAAGGTTAGAAACCCACACAGGGGCAGTGTAAGAAGGAGTTTGCATGATGAAAAGATGAACATGCAAAGCATACAGGAGAAGATCACGCCTTTGAAGAGAGAGAGGGCCGTTGTTTCCATCCAGTCCATAAATGCAAAAAAAAATAGGGGTAGAGCAAGCAAGGCACCAAGAAAAAGATGCCATGCCAGTTAGAGAAGAGCTCACATAGCCTCCAATCCACCATTGAAAGAGAATGCCTAGCAGCAATATAAAAGAGCTCTTAGTCCTAGTCAAGGTAGGAGACGCTGTTAAAATGAAGCTCACACCATGCTAAAAGAGTCCCGTAGTCAAATACAGGTTTGAAGCCGCACGCAATCTGCATGTAGGAGACTTTTAATCCCATATTTGTGGTGTGATGAGTAGATAAAGTGTTTTAATAACATAACACTCACAATGTAGAGTTTACAATAAGACACGCCTTTTGAAAGGCATGAAGTGTGCTCGTGGCGGGCCCCTTGCGCATCAAATGACCAAATCTTGCTAGAGGGTGACTTTGAAAAAATTTTGAATGAAAAAGTAATTGCGCTGATGTGGTGAGTTGATGAGCGGACGCACGAGATGATGTCGCATGGCAAAGATCGATGGTTGCCCGTTTCCCCACAAAAATAAAGTGTGAACTAGTTAAATAAAGGGAGAAAGAGGGATTCCAACGCATGGCGGTAGGTCCCAACTATTGATGAGGTGGCACAAATGAGCAGTTGCAGATGGAGGCACAGGATGTTGCTACATGGCAGATCTTGCGGTGCCCGCATTCTCGCAAAAAGAAGATGCAAGGAAGATAAATAATGTGGGAAAGTGAGATTTTGCCACGTGTCCCTGGGCCCAGAGTAGATGGTGATGTGATAGATGAAGGAATAGGTAGCCAATCAAATACTGCCACATGGCAGTCGATCAACTAGAGGTTGACCTCAGATTCAAAGGGTCAGGGCAATATTGAGGAATTAAAAATAATAATATTTTATTATTATTTTTGTTAAAGATTTGTTTACAAAATGATTTTTAATCATTTTAAATACACGTCAACCTTTTTAAATTCAAAAGGGTCATATTTTAAAGTTTTAAACTTTAGACTCATTTAAATTTTTCAAAAAAATTAAATGTTAAGGATGCAAACCTGGGTTTTGTAACAGAGGAGCATTTTTCGAATCGACTTTCTGGGCATATTCAAGAGGCTAGATATGCACTCCAATATATTGCCAGAACTGGGAAGATCTAAATTTTCCAAATATGAGGTTGGTTTTTGCATAGGTAGCAATCTATTTGAGTTACAGGAGGATTTGTCTCAGGTACCTAAATTATAATTGTATTCCGACCAGGAAGTTTAGATTTGATTTTATAACATAAAAATGACCTAAATGTGGTTAAAAGATAGTTGAAATGCAGTTTGGGTTGAATTTTGATAGTATTCACTTAGTAAAATCTCAAATTTTACCAAAATTTTCATAAGGTAAATCAGATATTCTAATGACTCAACAAGGGATTTCATCATTTGAATAGAGATATTTTCCAATCAGTTACAATGTAATGATGAAATAGAAAATTAGATCAGATGGGTAAAAAGATGAAAGAGGTTTTCAGTTGCACAAGATGGGATTCCAAATGGACACTTGTCATCTTTAGTTTCAATCTAGGAATTCATCTCCTTGCTATATTATTCTTTCTTTTTTCCATTTGAGGGGTTCCAATCTTGAGTTCTCTCAGATCTGTGATACCATTCTCCAGCAAATTTCTCATGTAATGAATAGCAAGAAATAAGAATACAGATAGTTCTTATCTATTAGGTAGCTTTGCATTTAAATTTCATGCATCTTATTGTAATTTGTTTCAAGGAAATGAATGATAAGGCAGCAGCAAGTCAATCTTCATTCTGATATCTTGTCTCCCATTCATGTTGTTTGTGATCTTTTGTGTTTTGTAAACAAAGAATATGAAACTCAGTTGCAACCTATTGGTTGTATATGTTTATTTATTTTGCTTATGACTCAAAGAGTTATGTAAATGCTTGATTCATCATCATAGGATTGCAAATTTCATGAAGGGATAAGTCGAGTATGAGGTTCAAAAGGATGCAAATGTCACAAAGTGGATAGATAGATCAGGAAGTCCTAATGTATGGCATATATTAGTGACTTTCAAGGATGTGTGTGAATTGCCCAATAGATAAGGCACTGATCGTTTTGAAGGATCATAAGGTTGTGTTGTTCATATCATGTTTTGCTAAGATCAACATCAATAATCAAACATTTTTCCCCTTTTCATGTTGAAGAGCTATAATAGAATGCCCTCACTCAGTTTATGAGATTCATAGCTTTGAACTTAGCTACTATAAATCTATGTCATTTCATGAGTCATTAGGAGAAATAAGGGTTTTATCTGCTTCATATTAGATTCAATGTATGCTTTGATAACTAGTACCATATAAAGAATCTATAGGTCCACCCGCCTAGGTTTTGTAGAGACTGAAGAAGAAGAAGGGTCTAGCCTTATAGTTGGCCTAGTGTCTAAATGGGCATGTTGAAAATGGGAGTTAGCTACCCCTATATATGTTTTGTTCTCATCAGGGTAATTGGAAACTAGTAACATTTTCAAACACCAATAGTGCCTAGACACATTCTCACTTTTTTTATCTCTCAAGCATCTTCCCAAAGTGGGGAAGCACCGACCATCCAATTCGGCCACATGTCATCATCCAAGCATGAGTGTCCATGTCATCATGGTAGCATCTTGCATCAAAATTTTTTACACGGTTCAAATGTTGAGGTCCTTCGGCCAACCACGGGCCCTGCACCATGCAACTCACAGCTTCCAAAAGCTTATTTTCTTTTAGACATTTAACATGGGAGTGCTTTTGAATTTAAACTTTAAAATATCTCCATACCCACTCAATGTGGGATATATCCTTTTTAACTTTTTGCTCTTCTCTGCTAATGGTGAAAATTTAGAGGCTTCCTCCTTTTGACTAGCAACTTCTTCCTTGCATGGAACCTTCTTCTTTTAAACCTTCTCTATCACCTTCCTCCCTTTGCATTACTAGCCCCTTCATCTACAATCCAAAATTGATGTGCATAATGCTGATGCTTGCTTTCCCTTCATTCTTCAATCGTGTGGGTTGCCTCCTATGACTTTTTTCATGTCGTTCCCTCTCAACTATCATGTGTTTGCTCTATTTTGGACTCCTTGGCAACTTCTTCTTGCAAGGCATGGTCTTCCATTTCGTGGTGGCTTCCCTTGTTGGTGGCTATCCCTGCCTAGTCACACTTGCATGCAGTCTTCTCTCCCTCTCTAATGTAGTTGTGGATGCATCTTAAGTATTTTCCTTTGTGTGAGCAATGCAAAAGTGGCTCCCTTTTGCTTGAGGTCTTCCATATTTTGACTATGGCTCCTTTTGAATCACCTTCTCTTAGAGCTATAGCTATTATAGATATCTTATGTCTTTTAACAACTTGCCACTCTACCTCCTTGGAAGGCTTCACAACCTTGGTAATGATTTCATCATCTCTATAGCTTTTGTATTCCATGTTCTACAAAATGCACTTTTCATCAAAACACTAGCATATTGAGAACCTTCTATTTTTTAAAACTCTTTGCAATTGGGCTTCATCTTCCAATGCTTTATGGTCAAGATTGGAACGCACAACCAATCAATGAATTATCATGCCCTTTTCTATTGAACTTGTTCTTGAACTTATTCTATGTAGTTGGCAATGAGTTATTACATATTTTGTTTACTCCCTCTCATCTTTCAATGTCTTAAGATTGGTAGATCAAAGTTGAGAACAATGATTGAGTGGAACTACACAAGGTAGAAATGGGATGGACCAAGACTTTCTAATGAACATTTGAATTACCTTATACTTGGTAAAGCATGAAAGAATCTTTCCATTCCATTTGTTGTTTGATAGATCTAACTTTTCAATGTGACTTGAATTGCACAAACTCAGAATGTTGCCAATTAGGGAAATGTCACTAACCATCTCAAGGCCAAGTAGACACAATATTTCTAATCAATTGATTTCCAGATGCATAGAATAGTGTTATAATGGGAATTACTTTACTTGGGATAACAAGGCTGCCATTAAAATGATTTCCTGAAAAGTTAAAGAGATATAAGTAAGGATTGAAATCCCATAACCATGAGGGCATTTTTCCAACAATATTGTCATTAACCAATGCCAACCGCCCTAATCAATGCTATATTGAAATTCATATTGGGACATGACCACCAATACTACATGACACAAGATTTGAGCTTGCTAACTGGAACTGGGGAAGCCAAATTGAACTTATATTCAAACAACAATATGATAGGAACAAATATTTTTGTTGTGCAAGGCTATGAAATAGTCTTTGTGCATTAAGGTTAATACAAGTAGCAACTTTCTGACTTCTTTGATAGAAACCTAACCATTTTTCACCTATCATTGCTCCAATCACTATGGCTTCCTCTCTACCTAATATATTTTCATTCATCTCCCCATTTTCTTCATCTAATTCATCTTCAACTTTCTCAAAATTATTTGATGGCCCCATTTAAGTTCATTATTTTTGCCATGATGCTATGTCAATTCATCATTTTTTATTCACCTTGGTATGCATAATTCTGACTTTTGCCTGATGAAATCAATTAGGCCCCAACGTGGGCCTGGCTAAAAAAAAATCATTTTTGAACAACTGAACTGCCAAATTGGTCCATTAGTCATCTGATACAGATCTAAATCAAAATCCATCACTAAAATACCAATTAAAACTCATTTTAACTCTTTTTTGTTACTTGTTGACTTAGTGCTAGGTGGTCCTTTGACTAGCCTTAAAAGCTAATCCAAACAGATAATTGGGCTTCAAAACTAAACCTACTAATTCTTTGTTCCAAACACTCTTACTCTATCAAGTTTTGTCTCATGAAAAATTCTCAATCAAAAGATATTGACTGTCAAAGTTTCCCTTTCAAAACTACCCGCAAGCAAACATGTTAGAAAATAATAAATTGCATTCGGAATTGTCTTTTAAAACTGGGCAAATTGACATTTGTGGGCACAAAAACTAGGGCATTGATTCTCTATCATGAGGACAATGTAAATCTAGGATTTGGGCTCATGATGAATAACTAGACGCATTTGGTGAATGGTCAAAGTGAGCACTTTGAATTTTTAGACTGGAAACACTAACTAGAAAAGCATTTTTTGCAAATAGAATTGACCTGGGAAAGTGTGCAAATGGATTCCTAAAGATTTGAAAATTGGAACACTTGAAGTATTTTCAAAGGAGAATACAATGGTACAATCTATTCAATCTCACCTATCATGAATTCAGAGTTATGACATCATGAATAGGGGTAATGACAAATCTATACCTTTTGACACCAGTAAAAAGTTAGAAATTGCATTTGGAATCATGTTCGAAAACTAATTAAATAGATTTTTCATAAGCTCAAAATCAAAACATAGCATGTCTCTGACCTCTAGAATGTAATGCAAAAGGAATTATCTCATTTTAATCAACTGGGTCAAATTTATAACAAGGCAAATAGGGCCTTCCAAAATTTTGAACATTTTGCATTAGCATGACAACAATAAATGACCAAAATTAAGGGATTCAAAACGTAGTCAAACAGATTTGAAATGACACAAAATCTAAAATATAGGCTCTCTGTTATGGATAATAAACAATCCCAAAGTAGAAAGTCATGAAACATTACTGGGTGTGAGATAGTCAATTGCAAACATGGCCTCCTATTGCTATTTGACATAGGTAAAAATGTAGAAATGGAAATTGCTCAAAATAGGACTTCACAAAATGGCTCAGAATGGAAATTTATCATCATGGGATGAGTAGACGTACTAAATGCAAGGTGTTTGAAACATTAAACACCTCTTAGGCCTCACAAGTATAGTCGGGTACACATGCATCAAAAAGTTCTTGTGGGGCTTGATTTTTCAATGGTACTCAAATCAAGGCTTCAACTTTGAGTCTCAACATTTTCCATGGCTTTCTTCTTTTGTTTAGTCACCTCACATAGCAGTATGGCTTTCAATTTTGCTCCAACATGAGATTTCTAATTTCTTTAGCTTGTGCTCTATTCTTTTCCATTAGATCTTTCATTGCTGCATCAAATTCACTAGAATTATTGTTTACAAATAGCTTTATGGTGTCAATCTCTTTGTATTGTGTGTCATTTTTTGCTATAGCAATCTCTTTCCTTCTCTTCAAGGAACTCTTTAAAGCATCTCTAGCTACATTCAATTGATGCAGTATCAGATGTGTCTTAATCTCTTGGTTCTCAATGGTCTTTCCCAATTTGTAGACTTCCATTTCAAGATCTTTCCTCTAAGCTAAAAAGTTTCTTCTTCTGTGAACTTAACTCTAACACCAATTGTCGGAATTACAAGTGGGAAATGTAAACTTCTAAGGGGGGTGAATCAGGAGTTTAAACTTTGACCCATAAAAATTTCACCATTCATACATCACATGCATTAACATACTAAAATAACATGTAAAGTAAATGCATCTAAATCATGTAAGTAATTAAACACACACATTGGACACTAGATATGATTACCAAGAAACCCTCCAAATGAGAAGGTAAAACTGGGGTGGGGATGACACCCACAAATCTTCACTACTACAGCAATAAAGTGTAGCCACCTTGTTAAAGAATTTGGTATAGCTTGTTAGGACTACTTCGCCTAGGAGATTTTATTGAAATCACCTATCAAAATGTCTCAGCATATGATGCAAGAGCATCCAAAGGTACAAGGGTAATCCTGTGTCACCCAAAAAAAAAAAACCTAGACTTAGTTTCTATTTCATGTGTTTTCATTTCTTGATACCCATTTGGGTAGAATAAAGGTTCCAACTCTCACAATTCCACTATTAGTGTTCTGAGTTAGAGTTTTTAAGCACCTTAGGATACGTGTAAATGTCAAAAAATTAGGACTATGTAATTGAGCCATAATTATGGTGAGTTAGAAGGTGCAATTTGGAGGGATGATGGTAATTGTAATTTAGAACATTCCATAAAAAGAATCAATTCAAAAGGCCCCATAGTTATAAAGTTATTGCAATTTTTCAATTTTTGGAGACCTCCTAAGAATGCTTCAAAGTTAGGTTCAAGGCACAAAATGACCTCGTACGGGCCTAAAAAATGGGGGACAAGCAAAGCTAGTCCATAGGGCTATAGAGCACTTTGAGAGCTTTCTAGCTTTCCAAAAATGTAAACAATTTGTTAATCAGAGCTATGGTTCAAAAGTTATGCCTCCCAGAAGTTTGGCTATCATTTTTGGATTCTTCTAATTTTGCGCTGACTTCTAATGCAACTTCTAGAGCCTTCTATTTTGGCAGTGGATGCCAACTAGCACTTTCTTGAATGTATTCCTACCTTAACCTTTAAGGCTCTATTTAAGGACATTTCTAGCATTGTAAGAGGTAGTTCAGAGTGGAGTTTGAGAGAAGGTACTAGGAGAAGAAATTATCTCCAAATTTATACTATTGTAAGCCCATAGGGAATGTTTTGGAGTTTGTTTTCTCCACACTAAGTGTATTGGCATATTTTCATACGTAATAAAGTTTTCCCTTTCTTTTTGTGTCCATTATGTACTTGGGTTGTGTCTCCATCAAGTGGTATCAGAGCAAGTTTTCCTGAGTGTGTAGACAGAGCGCCAACTGTGAGGCAGTTTGCACCAGGACTGTGTGGTTGTGGGTTTTGAGTTAAGAAGATACCTCCATGAAGAGAGCATGGTGGAAGGGCCAGAGCTATTAATCCTAAGGAGGTTAGAGCCCTCCAAAGGCAAGTTCAAGCATATATATATATATATTTATTTATTTATTTATTTATTTATTTTTTTTTTTTTTTTTTTTTATTATTTTTTTTTTTTTTTTAATTTTTTTTTTGATTTTACAATTAGGAAAAAGCATGATATTGCTTCTATATAAGGCAATTAATTCTACAAGCAAATGCAAATTGTTTCTTTTGAATTTTTTCTCCATGCGCTTACATTTTTCTCTTTTTTAAATTTGATTGATGGCGATTTTTGAATGGAGCATGAAGAGTAACAATGTGGAGATTTATGCATATGAGTTGTAGAGAAGAAAATATTGTATGTTGAGCACTTTTCTCTCTATCTTGTTTCATTTCTTTTTGTATCTTGTTTATGCTATTTACATTCACAACGAGAAGATTTTTTTGTCATGTGTTATTTTCCTGTTCACATTGCCCATATTTCTTTTCAACTTCTTTGTGTTATGCTTATGTATATATTGATCTATTATTATATGTCCTTTATCTTTCATGTGAGTGTAGTCACAATATATTATAAAGTTTTTCATGAATTGTTGCTACATTTTATTTTAGACTCAAGATATTTCTTTATTCTACCATATGATGGATCTCACACATTCAAATCCTTAGTATTTTCTATAACATTGATAGATTCCATAGATTTCACTCATCTTTAATCTATGATCTTGAGCATTAGTTGACTTAAGATATTTATTTTAGACCCAAGATATTTCTTTATTCTACCATATGATGGATCCCATACATTCAAACCTTCAGTATTTTCTAGTATGTTGATAGATTCTATAAATTTCACTCCTCTTTAATTTAAGATCGTGAGCATTAGTTGACCCTAAAACACACAGGGACAAAATTTTTCCTCAAATATGAATGAAATTTGATAAAGCTATGTTTAAAAAAATTTGTTCCTATGTGTCTTAAGTCATATATATATGTCATATATATTTTAGACCCAAGACATTTCTTTATTTTACCATATCATGGATCCCATACATTCAAATACTCAGTATTTTCTAGTACGTTGATAGATTCTATAGATTTCAGCCCTCTTTAATCTAAGACCTTGAGCATTAGTTGACCCTAAAACACACAGGGACAAAATTTCTCCTCAAATATGAATGACATTTGATAAAATTATGTTTAAAACAATTTGCCCCTATGTATTTTAAGTCATATAAGTCATATATATATATATATATATATATATATATATTAGACCCAAGATATTTCTTTATTCTACCATATGATGGATATCCCATACATTCAAATCCTCAATATTTTCTAGTGTGTTGATAGATTCTATAGATTTCACTCCTTTTTAATCTAAGACGTTGAGCATTAGTTGACCCTAAAACACACAGGGACAAAATTTCTCCTCAAATATGAATGGCATTTGATAAAACTATGTTTAAAAAAAATTTCCCTTTGTGTTTTAAGTCATATATATAAAATTTTGTCCTCAAATATGAATGACATTTGAGAAAACTATGTTTAAAAAAAATTGTCCCTGTGTGCTTTCTAGTACATTTATACATTCTATAGATTTCACTTTCACTCCTCTTTAATCTAAGACCTTGAACATTAGTTGACCATATATATATATATATATATATATATATATATATATATATATATATATATATATAAACAAGTCATATATATTTTAGACCCAAGAAATGTATACATTTTGATAAATTAATAATTTAAAAAAAAAATTGATAAATAATTTTTTTAATAATATAAAAATTATTTAAGTAAAATAATATTTATATTTTAATGATTAGAAATAAATCTTAAAATTTAGAAAACATGTACATAGAAAACTTTCAATTAAAGCAATATGTTTTATTACTTATATAGCTGCATTCTATTAGTAATATATAAACAACAATTTATAAAAAACCAAAAAATAAGTTTTATATTTTAATAAGTAATAATCAATCTTTAAATTTAGAATATAAATATTAATATTTTTAATATAAATAATTACCATTGTTCATTAAAAAACTAAAAAAAATAAGAAATAAATTTGCAAATAAAGCAGTATAATGGGAAAGAAAGAACTATGTAAGATTTAGAAACACTTCTAAAAGTAGTATAAAGATGGCTACAAATTTATCTTGTGTGGCCATGCACACCATTTCAGTCGCAACAGAATAAGAGTTCCAAATCCCTTTAAACTTCAGTTTTATACCAATTTTGTTCTGTAGGTTGGATATTGAAAAAGCAGTGAAGTTCTTCCATGATGAACGTGGTGCATGAGCAAGAGGATGATCCTCTTGTAGTGTTGAATAATTTCAAGGTGGCCCTGGTTGTAAACTTTTCAGATTTGCCAAAAGAAACCAAAATTGAGATTGAAAAAGAAGGGAAACGGTTAAAGCCTCGTTGTCCAAATTGTCTATCAAAGCATTACAAATTGTTGTTATGAGCTTTCTGATTGCTCTATTCTGTGGATTTAGCAATTTGATTCAACAGCCATGGAGTTGAAGTGCCAAATTTTTTTGAACTCTGCAATTTTTTTTGAAATTTGGCATAAGCAACAAGATCTAAAAATAAATTTAAAAAATAAAAATAATTTATACTTTAGAATGTAAGATTGTGTCTATTGGAAACAAACTAATAGTAAGGGTCTAATGAAAACATTAGGGACTAATAAACCTAGGTCAAACTAATAAACATTATATTAATTAAACAAATGAGATACTATGATGAATCCACAAAACTTTTAATCATTTTCTAATTACGGGCATACCATTAAACCCTAATTCTAAGTGAAGAAACCCTCCTTGATCATATTTTCCTCCAATTTACAGTGATGCATTTTTAGCATATATAACAATCTGCCCTTATTATAAGGTGTTGTAGTGCTTTTAATAATGCATGATGTTTAGAGCACAACATTTTGATCAACTCTCAGAAACTTAGAAAATGTGTTCTTCATGTGTGGATAATGGCTTATGGTTTTGTTTCCCTTACCTTTGTTGACTATTTTAAACTAGAGGAATAATATTTGTTTAAGACGATCTAGATTGGTTGCCCATTCAGTTGGGCCACCAATCAAGATGTACATTAATTATTTTTCACATAGTTAAATTCAAGTCATGTAGTTGAATTCTACATACAAGTTGGCTCATGTTTGGATCATTTTGTTGTAGATTGAATCAAGTGAACGTTTATTGAATATGTTTAGTTTTATCTATGGCTTAGATTTCAATTCACAATTAGTAAATTCATTTATAGAGTAAGTTGACAATTAATTTCTTTTTCTTGACAATTAATTAAGTTGACAATTAACAAGTCATTTATAGAAATGAAAAAAGATAGAGAGAAAAGTGCTCAACATACAATATTTTCTTCTCTGCAACTCAGATGCATAAATCTCCACATTGTTACTCTTTGTGCTCCATATATATGACTTGTTTATATATATATATATATATATATATATATATATATATATATATATATCCACATATATATATATATATGGATATGTATATACACATACATATCCATATATATATATACATATATATATATACACATATATATATATACATATATATATACACATATACATATCTATATATACATATATATATATACACATATACATATCCATATATATATATATATACATATATATATATATACACATATATATATATACACATATACATATCCATTATATATATATATATATATATATATACAAAAATTAATAAGTAATCATGATATATTATATAGAGCAACATAAAACTAATACATCATATAATCTAAAAAATGATTAAAAGTACTTAAGAGTATGCTTTTAAATCTACAATCTCATTAGTAGTTTAATATTTAAAAATATATGTAAATATATAATAATTAACTTTGAAATACTTATACATTTCTATATATTATAAATAGTTTGCAATTATCTCTAAATTATTAACCCATAAAAATCTATATTTATGTAAAAATGCATTGTAAACATATGTATCAATAAAATTACAAAAATATAAATAATAATATAAAAATTTATATATCTATATATTTAGATTTTAAAAAGTTACAATTGAATATTTATTGTCAACTAATAATAATTTGTCAAATATTAATCCATTAGATTTCTCAACTTATTCATTAATATCAAACATATATATAGAAAATATACATTACCTAAATTTTTTTTGAACAAAATGTAAAATCTAAATAAAATATAAACTTCTAAAAATATATAGAAATAAAGAAGAAGTAAAAAGTAGATAAATAAACTCACATATATATTACTGTCATGTCCCCTTTTCAAATAATTAAAAAATAATAATCTTTGCTAAGGCAGGCAGGCCCAAGAAAGTGAAGTTTCAGAAAAAGGGGGTTAATCTTTGGAAACCGTTGGACTAATAAATGAAAATTATTATTAAAATATGTTTCATTAACCTCTCTTGGACGTGATTTACAGTTATGCCCTCTTTTAAGGGGTTTGGAGGCATTTTGGGTTGATTGGAGAACTTGATTTTTGCTCATTCTTTGTTATTCTTTAGAGGCTGCCAAACCTGTGGAGAAGGAGACCCAAGAACGAGAGTTTGCAGGTTTCCAGGGAGACCCAAGAACGGGAGTTTGTAGGTTTCCAGGAAGGCCAAGGATGGGAGTTTGAAGCCATTCCATGTGCATGCTCATACAGAGTTTGCCTTTGTGCTGAACAGTGTAGATTTGTGGATTTTTGGGTGTGTTTTTTGCATGAGTTTGGTGTTTTAAGTTGAGCATTTCATATCAGTTTTGGTTGCTGCTGTATTTCAGACTTTAAGCTGTTAAAATAGAGCTGAATATATGTATTGGAATGTGATTAAACTTCTGGGATAGTTTATTAGTGTTGTGTGGTGTTTTCGGGCATTTTTGTGTTAATTTCGGGAGCCCGATGAGCATAATTTTTGTCCTACATTTGAGAACTGTTGTGTAAAGGTTATACGGATCTAGAAATGTCATTTTGTAGGCTTTTATGCTACTGAAATTTTTCTAAAAATGTCCACTTTCAGATTTATTAATAATTGGTGAAGCTGTGAAGCTTTTGGCACAATTTCTGGCATACCCGATTTGGGGTTTCTTGAGAAATTTGGAGGATCTTTGTGATATTAGTTGTTTGATCTTAAAGATCTGATTAAAGGTTGGAAATATCATGTAAAATTAGAAAAGGGAAATTTCAATGGTATCAGAGCCATGATCTTGCCAGCCTGAGGGTTTGTAGAAGTTTGCAGGTCAGTTTTGACAACTACCCAGATCTTGCATTTTAGTTTTGAGAACTACCCAAATCTTGCATGTCATAATTTATGATTGCATGTTTCTTCTAATCAGCTGCATGTCAAAATTTATGGTTGCATGCTACTTCTAATAATTTTCATGTTAGTTCTTGGTGAATTTGGTGGTTGTAGAAGTTTGCATTTCAGTTTTGACAAGTACCCAGATCTTGCATGTCAGTTTTGACAACTACCCAGATCTTGCATGTCATAATTTGGTGGTTGCATGTTGCTTCTAATCAGTTGCATGTCCAAATCTATGGTTTCATGCTACTTCTAATCATTTTCATGTTAGTTCTTGGTGAATTTGGTGGTTGTAGAAGTTTGCATGTCAGTTTTGACAAGTACCCAGATCTTGCATGTCAGTTTTGACAACTACCCAGATCTTGCATGTCATAATTTGGTGGTTGCATGTTGCTTCTAATCAGTTGCATGTCCAAATCTATGGTTTCATGCTACTTCTAATCATTTGCATGTTAGTTCTTGGTGTTTGAAGAAGTTATATCCTATTGGGGTTACACTCTACTTTATCCAGAATGGACAGGTATAGTAAAGAGTCTCGGAGGGAACGATCTTGGACAATTGATAGCCAGAGTCAAAATAGTAGAAAGGATGGTTATTTAGACATTCGAGATAAACTTATGAAAATAAGCCATGACATGTCTAAATAGTTGGTTGAGCACCACTGTATAATGAATGACATGTTATCTGACCCAGCTAAGGTGGATAAGTTGACTAGATTTCTATTTGGCAGATTTTCTCACAGGACAGATGACACAATTCCCAAGAACTTGCATGAGGAGTTTGAGAAACTAGCTGATAGCTAGGTAGAGGTCTCAGATTCTACTCTACCACAGGAGGTGGTGGGAAACGATATTACACAGATTGATAGTAACGGTCAACTTGATACTCAAATTGAGACAATTGTTTACAGGTTGTCAAAGGGTGATGCCATAGGTATTCAGGATGGTATAGTTACAACAGGCAGTGACTACAGTGTAGTGGGTTCAGATGATGATTATGAGGATGTTGTTGTGCAGGATGGTGAGATACCTGGTAGAGATGAGCAAACATTGAGCTTTCATGACTTTGCTGAGAAAGAGTACCAGGCACAGTTAGATGCTTCATCACATGAGGTTGAGGCAGGTAGTACTTCACATGATTTATCCCGCCAGCTGAAGGTGAGTGAAGATAGTATTTTGACTTCATTATCTCATCATGATAGGTATGTGGAGTTAGTTGGTATTGGCCATATTACTCAAGTGAGGATTTTACTTGAGTTACCAGCTGATTCTAGTTTACAGATATTGACTCAAGATTGTTATATTGGCATTTGGGATTCAGTTGACAGGAGATCTTTAACACTTTTTGGTAGCAATGTTTGTTTGGGTGCTATCATGGATTTGATTAGCAGATTGCACGGTGTTGTCTTTTCTTGTGCTAGCAGCTTGTCCAATGTTGGTATTAGTTTTTATACACCGATGTTGGGCTTTGTTCATATATCCAGTCGACCATACTTGCTAGAATGTGTTGATGATATTTCATATTTGGCAGTGTGTATAGATGAGTCCCAGGATCATATTGGCATTGATGACATCCAGGAGGATGCAGTGGGCAATTTTGAAGACTTAGTTTCCTTGGGTATAGAGGAGTTGGACAGCAATGCTAATGTTTTTGATACTCCGTATGTTGATATGAGTTTTAGATTTGATTCACAGGATATGGATGGTAATACTCCAGAGACTAGTAACTTTGATGATACTCCTTTAGACAGTGCATCAGAGGAGGTTTGTAGGAGACAGTCAAGCCAGTGCCATCATGTGTCTAATCAGTTGAGAGTTAGTGACCAAGACATTGCTATCACTTGCCAACATTTCGATGCTGCTTGTCAGTTGTTAGCAGTTTATGGATGGGGTTCTCCTACTAGTGATGAGCAGGGAGGCAGTTATCTTTCCTTGACAGAGTTCCACTCTTTATGGGAGGCTATCCAAATTCTGAGATAGGATTATATGCAGTTGGTAGCCGATAGAGATTATCTTATGAAGTGGGGCAGTACAGCATATGATGCATTGTTGGCCAAGGAAGATGAGGTGAGTGAGCTTATTGAGCAGCTTGTGGTGACTTCTGAGATTCTTGAGAGTACACAGTTGGATTTCAAGGAGTCACAGTTTCATTTGGCTAAGGTGACCATGGAGTTAGAGCGACTACAGTCTTCACCTGATTCTATACAGTCACAAGCAGTGGTGTTTGGTGATCCGAGGATGTCCATGGCCGAGGTTGTCAGAGACAGTGGAGATGGGGATGCATCCATTCTTGATACTAACATTGGAATATCAGGTTCATTCCCACTAGAGTTAGGTTCAGTAGAGTTGGGTGTTGTAGCAGATTGTTGTATGCCTGACATGGTGGTGGCCTCTAGTATTGATGGCACAGAGACTAGAGATTTATCAAAGATCATGTGTGATGTTGGTGAGTCGGTAGTTGGCATGGTTCCTACTAGTAACACTACTCCCTTGGTGATATCTTCGGAGGTAGTAGTTAGTTCCAACATGGTTAATGATCAATTGCAGTTAGTTTCATCTAGATTACAGTCTAAGCCATTGACTGAGATTGGTGCATTCTATCGGCATTACACTGTGAGGTATGCTCATCAATTTACCTTTGATGACCATGTTGATGAGATAATGATACAGAGATGTGCTTTGGTTCCTAGTGCTTATCATCAGTTATGGGACAATTTGATGCCTCAAGATGAGAGTTGTGATGGGCATGACATGGCGATAGGTTCTACAGTTGACAGCTTGATAATACATGACTTAGAGCAGGAGTTTCAGAGTGATGCTTCAGCAGGTGTTGTTATTGATTCTACTCCTTTGGCTATGACATCTCCTGACTTAGTTGGTGATCAGTCGCAGTGGGTTGTATCACTTGTTCATGGTGAGTTGTTGACTAAGGTTGGTTTTTTTTATCAACATTATATTTCAAGGTATGTACATCAGTTAGCATTTGATCCTTGTGTTGAGGAGTTGATGGCAGGAAGATTTGGTTTGGGTTCCAATTCTTGCTATTTATCTTGTGATGGCTTTTCACCATCAGGGGTGCATGGTAGTTATGGTTATGAGATAGTGGCCGGTGATTTGCAAAGTTGTGTTGACTACAAGAGTTTTACAGTGTGTGGATTCTCCATACTTGGTATAGTTTCATTCGAGAGCATTCACCATTGTTGCAGAGTTGGATTGTGCATTCTGTATAGGCCAGTGGGATGCGTTGATGGTATTTACTGTGTTGGTAGTTTGATTTGTCCACTTTGCTTGGGTTCTGATGTTCTAAGAGTTTGTGACTCATGGGTTTTTGATTGTGGTAGTGGTGATTTCGGAGTTTGGTTGAGCTATAATTGTCAGTTTGATTATGGATTCCTCTTGGTCATATTGCAGAGGATATTGCAGGAGCCTGTGTTAATTGGTAGTAGTATAGTTCATGACTACATTTGGGATCCAGGTGGATTGATTGGTTTATTTTTCAACCATTGCTTGAGGACAAGAAATGTTTGGGAGGGGAGGACTTGTCATGTCCCCTTTTCAAATAATTAAAAAATAATAATCTTTGCTAAGGCAAGCAGGCCCAAGAAAGTGAAGTTTCAGAAAAAGGGGGTTAATCTTTGGAAACCGTTGGACTAATAAATGAAAATTATTATTAAAATATGTTTCATTAACCTCTCTTGGATGTGAGTTACAGTTATGCCCTCTTTTAAGGGGTTTGGAGGCATTTTGGGTTGATTGGAGAACTTGATTTTTGCTCATTCTTTGTTATTCTTCAGAGGCTGCCAAACCTGTGGAGAAGGAGACCCAAGAACGAGAGTTTGCAGGTTTCCAGGGAGACCCAAGAACGGGAGTTTGCAGGTTTCCAGGAAGGCCAAGGACAGGAGTTTGAAGCCATTCCATGTGCATGCTCATACAGAGTTTGCCTTTGTGCTGAACAGTGTAGATTTGTGGGTTTTTGGGTGTGTTTTTTGCATGAGTTTGGTGTTTTAAGTTGAGCATTTCATATCAGTTTTGGTTGCTGCTGTATTTTAGACTTTAAGCTATTAAAATAGAGCTAAATATATGTATTGGGATGTGATTAAACTTCTGAGATAGTTTATTAGTGTTGTGTGGTGTTTCCGGGCATTTTTGTGTTAATTTCGAGAGCCCGATGAGCATAGTTTTTGTCCTACATTTGAGAACTGTTGTGTAAAGGTCATACGGATCTGGAAATGTCATTTTGTAGGCTGTTATGCTACTGAAATTTCTGTAAAAATTTCCACTTTCAAATTTATTAATAATTGGTGAAGCTGTGAAGCTTTTGGCACAATTTCTGGCATACCCGATTTGGGGTTTCTTGAGAAATTTGGAGGATCTTTGTGATATTAGTTGTTTGATCTTAAAGATCTGATTAAAGGTTGGAAATATCATGTAAAATTAGAAAAGGGACATTTCAATTACATAAATTTCTTTGATTTTAATATGTACAAAAATATGATTTTATATTGTAATTGTTATATAATATTTTATAAAAACATTTTTATGTTTTAAAATTATTTGATTTACAATTTGAAAAAATAACCAAAGCTATATTTAATTTGCAATTGGTTGAATTTAATATAAATAAAAAATTTAAAAGTTATACATAAAAATTTTACAAATTTAATTAAACAAATAAAATAAAATATTTAATTATGTGCACAAGTAAATGTTTAAAGAAACTTAGCTAGAAACATTATAAATGTATTTAAATAAGGGAAAGGAAAATATTAAACTAAAAGTGTCACTTCAATGTCGTATGTCAGACTTTTTTTTTATAAAGGTAATTGCATGGTACAACATATAGTACATATCATATGATATAGATGGACACATAGGGGCATGGCATTACAATTTTGGTTTACATTTTAACCATTGCCATATTTTTGGAGGGTTTGCAAAGTGCTCCTCTTTGAGGGTTTGAATGCTCACATAAATGTGATAGTTTTCTTATTTTCAATAATAATTTGTACACTAGGGTTTCATTTTGATAGCTAGTGGATTTGAGCTTGGGATTTTGTATCAGGTTTTTCTATTGTTTGATTTGTTTTCTAGGGTTTGGAAGGAGATGGGATGTCAAATGAGCAAGGGATCTGAGGAGAATTCTATGCTAGATATAGATTTAGAAGCAAATGCAAATTATACGATTGACTTAAGTGCTTACGAGGAGGCCTACAAGGTTGATTCGGATATAAAGGATTTTAATAATGTTGTGCAGGCTCACACAAAGAAAGCTATAAAGGTTGTGGCTAATGGGGTACAAGTTCAGAGCCTTTCTTTGGATTCATTAAAAGAGGTTACTTCTTGTCTTCTTGTACTAGATCAAGAAGTTGTGAGACTTGTTTTGTAAAACAAGGAGGATGTCTGGGAGAATCGAGAGTTGTTCGACCTAGTAGAAGAATACTTAGATAACAGCTTGAAGACACTAGATTTTTGTTCAATGCTGCAAAATTCCCTGAGAAAGGCCATCGGAAATCAACTAATAATACATATTTATTTATGACACATTCTGCTTGGAGGACCCCCTCCTGGAGAAGTGCAATGCAACAAAATTCTCCAAGACCTAGAAAGTTTTAAAAATGCAAAAAGTGTTGGAATTAAAGATAGAGTAACTGAGAGGGGGGGGGGGGAGGGGGGGTGAATCAGTTACTCACACAAAATAATCCACAGATCCCTTAGATGTCTTAAAGATCTAGTTACTGCTGATACTCAGTAAACATAACAAAAATATTGTAACTCGATAAATTAAACTATTACTTATCTTCAAGCAAACATGCATGCAATTGAAAACAAAATGAACACAAGAGATACCAGATTTAATGTGGAAACCCAATATGGGAAAAACCACCAAGTAACTAGCTACCAATTTTTCACTCTTTTGAAGTAAGCCCTGTTAAGAGCCAACCCTATTAAAGGTTACAATACACACTGTTAGGTGTGACCCTGTTAGAGGATTTAATCACCTTGTTAGGAGTGGCCTTGTTAGAGGTCTTTAGAAAAATTCAACTAAATTGTCACCTTATTAGAGGATTTACAAAATGGTTGTTAAACCAACTCTGTTAAGATATTTGAAATCACTACTACAATTGTGAGAAAGCAACAATGAACTGACCTGAACAAGATGCAACTAAATTTGCTAACTACAGGTCTCTGTTCTGCATCATTACATCCTCCTTAATCAAATATGGCTTTGTTGCTCCTCAATGATCTCTGATCATCCTTCAAATTTGCTTCCACAATAATCAGTCCTCATATCACATTAATTCCACTTCCACACTTGGAATTTGCAACTTGACCTCTTGTTTATACCATTCAGATTATCAAGTTGGCTCATTCTCATGTTACATTTACCAATAATCCATACATTAGTCAGCTATAAATATTACTTTAAAAAAATAAACATTATTTCACAAAACAATGAAATCCTTTACTAGTTGACCCTACTCGATAAATACTGCTTCCAAAAATTTCTTGAGTTAACCGCCTTAACTCGATTAACATTGCAACTTCTACAAAATCCTTTGGCTACCAAGTTGACTTGGTAAGAACTAAATTCCTTCTCTGTCCATGAGAGCTCGGTAAGAACTGCTTTTGTCAAAATTCTATTTGATTATTGAGTGAGCTTGGTAATAACTAAATTTCCTTGATTAACCTTGAAAACTCGATAACAATTGTCTACTCTGTAGACACTACAAATTTTCTTTACTAACCTTCTAAGCTCGGTAGACTCTGCCTTTTTCCTTGTTGACCATTTGAGCTTGGTAGACTCTGTTCTTTTCCTTACTGACCATCTAACCTTGGTAGACTCTGTTCTTTGCCTTGCTAACCATCTAAGCTTGGTAGACTCTATTCTTTGCCTTGCTGACCATCTGAGCTCAGTAGACTCTGTCTTTTCCTTGTTGACCATCTAAGCTTGGTAGACTCTGTCCTTTGCCTTGCTAACCATCTGAGCTCGGTAGACTCTATCTGATGACTGATATGACATTTTTGTGACATCAAAGACAACACACAATTGAACAATTGTATCCAATAGAAAGACCCTTTCCAAAAGATTTTATTCTACATTTTTAGTTAGTCTACAAAGGGCACATGGAGATGCTAGAGAAACTCAATGTGAAATGGAATAAATTAGATAGAAAGCTTAAGCATGTCAAGGTATGGAAAGATCTTGAAACTATTAGGGATCTTGTGGACTACCTCAAGATCACAATCAACTCAATTTTGAGGAGCATGGAGATAGGGTTGAAGTTCAAAGATGATTTACAAATTGCCATGGATGATATCAAGAAAAAGAAATAGAGTTTTATCACTGAGATCGAGAGCCTTTCTGAACATGTGGATAGTTGTAGTTGAGATATTTGGTAGGCCAAGAAATTGGTTGTGCACAAGATCACCAAGCCGACCCTAAAAGAGGGCTAGACTTTGCATTTTTTCTTCGACTGGAGTTGAACCCTAGTTGTTGCAAATCTAGCATGAGATGAGATGAAGAGGAACTTTCTAGAAGGGATTTTATTATAATAAAGTGGTAGAACTCAATTTTCTAATCTTTTAAGGTACAAAAGAAAGAGAAAATTTATGAAATCAATCATTTCAAACTGAAAATAAATTTGTTGCTTGAAGTTTTTTTTATTGGTCTGAGTACACTCGCGGTAGTATAGTCATTGTATTTTCAAAATTGACATATTATTTTGATTTGTTAATGATATATATTCGGTGTAGTACAGTCATTGTATTTTCAAATTTGACATATTATTTTGATTTGTTAATGATATACGATTTCCAGATCAGAATTTCGCCACTATAGATTTTCATACTCAGTAGTGAATAAATATTGAATAATGCAGCTATTTTTGGACTAGATTTCTTAGAGATCATTTTCATCAAAATTTTTAAATATATTATGAAAAAATAACATTTAAATAATGTATTGCAGAATTTTAATGTATTTACTCCAACAGATTAATTTCATGTCTTGTCTTCATCGTCTACTTGTTTCGTAGAGTGTGGCAACTTCTTTTTTTGCAATATGACAAGAGAATGTTCTTCAATTTATTGTTTTATTATTTTGTTATTTTGAGATTCTTGTTGGTGCAATTTAGGAATGAATTACTTTAATTGGAAGCAATTTGTGTTTAAATGATTACTTATTTTAAAAAAATTTGTCCATCAATATGATAGGAAATTTAATATTAGATTTAGTTCCATTTATTTATAGTTTGGATGATTTGTACTAATAGATTGTTTCCTACTATTTTCTATTGATTGTATCCATTTTAGCTAGCAATCTTTTCATTTTCCCTCATGTTCAAGTAAAAATGAACTTGTAACATCTGGACTTGTCATTTAAGTTTCTATATGGATAATAGTGCCTACATCTTCTCCACTTTATTTTTTCAATTAAATATTATAGTTGAAAGATTTATGAAAAGAACTATCTTTTCAAATTTGTTTTAATTTGATCACTAATTTTTGCTTTAATTTACTTATTTAAAAAAAATATAATTAGTAGTATTGATCTTCTTATTTTTTCTTATATATATTTGTAATAAATGAGATGGCGTTTCTCCATAATAAGCACATGCTTTTATGTATAGATATCTACTCTAGAGAAACTTAAGGGATTACCATGGTCAAATCTAGATGAAGAACAACTTCAATCAAATATTCTCTTTAATGTAGTGAATATGAAGTTATGCTATGTGAGAATTTGTGGGTTGAAACAAGACTTTTCAATGGTGCACTTAGACAAGTCAAAGCAATTGCCTACAAAAATGATGAAAAGTCACCTTAGTTTTCCTTGTTCTTGTTGAGTTTAAAAACTAAAAATGTAAAGAGGGGAAAAAATGTTTGTTATTCACATCCACTTGAAGAGTTCATGAACTTACAACACTCTACATCCACCCCATGTGTGCATTCAAAAGTTGTATGTTGGTTGAAAATGATTTCACAGCATTATCATACACAAATCCTTCAACCAATACATATGATTTTCTAGAACTATAGGTTCTTTCATTATTTACTTTAACCAATTTTCCATTCTCACTTGAATGACATAAATGTCAAGCACTTGAAAATAGTACATATATTAACTACCTTTTAGTCTCTTCATGTACTTCATTTTGAAATAAATATCTTTTACAACTTTATGTATTATTTACTACTAACAAATAATTTATTCATTCATTTCTTCTCTTATTATATGTAGTGTTTCAATACTTTTCTTCCTACAAAGTTTCTTATAGTCTACTAATCTATTAGATATTGATTATAAATTTCCATGTCACTATTTTAATAGTGGAGATACAAAATTGGTCTCAACTTTATAGATTATAGATTTGTATTTATTTTAATTTATAAGATTTTAAAAATAATAAGATAGGTCTAATTTTATAAAGCGAAATACATAGATAGATATAGAGGAGAGGGATATGTATATAAGGAAATAGATATATAAAAGGGGGATGGCATAAATATATAGAGGAGATAGAAGTAAAGAATGTGATACAAATGAGTAAGGAGATAGAAAGAGGTGTGGAGTTAAAGATTGAGAAGAAGAGAGATATGGAGATTTAAAAATATAGAGAAACAAACAGAGTGGGACATGGGGGAAGAGGATATATATATATATCCTTCTTGATTTTCTAATGTCCCTTCATGAATCCTTGTTATATCTCTATCAATCTTTTTTTTCTCTCATCCTCTTCCTCCTTCCCCCATATATATATATATATATATATATATATATATATATATATATATATATATATATATATATATATATATATAGAGAGAGAGAGAGAGAGAGAGAGAGAGAGAGAGAGAGAGAGAGAGAGAGAGAGAGAGAGAGAGAGAGAGAGAGCTCTATGGTGTACCCATTGTACACTAAGGTATGATTGCTAGTTTTAATTGGAAGGTTGACTTAGGCATGAAGCAATTTATTTTTAAATGGTTACTTATTTGTTTGATATTTTCCCATTAATAGTTTAAAAATATATATGATGGGAAGTTTTATATCAGAATTAAACAATTATTAGTTCCATCTATTTATAATTTTGATCGATTGTTTTGTATTAATCGATTGTTTCATACTATATTCTATTGGCTATGTCCATTTAGTTGACAATCTTTTCATTTTCTCTCATGTTTAAGTAAAAATGAACTTATAACACTTGGAACTTGTCATTTAAGTGTCATTTAAGTTTTTTGTATGGATAATAATGCCTAAATCTTCCTCAATTTATTTTTTCAATTAAATGTTATGGTTGAAGTATTTATGAAAAGAATTTTGTCTTTTTTGAATTTTCTTTAATTTGATTACAAATTTTTGTTTTAATTCACTTATTTGGTTTTTTTTTTCTTTTTATAATTAGCAATATTCATAATAATCATGATCTAATTACCAACTAAATATAAAATATTTGTTATTATTAAGGTTTCCATAAATTTTATCTTTAATAAAATTTGATTATAAAATAATTGAAGATTTACTAATTTTCTATTTTTTATAAAGTTTATACTTTAAATGATCAATAATAACTATTAAAATCAATTCTTTATTTAAATGTTTTTACATAAATATATACAACCTTTTTAATTTTTCACTCTTGATTTTTTTAGTGACTTTTACTTTCATTTATATATTGCAGTAAGCCGACTCTTACTTTAGAGCTCTTGTTTAAATATTAGTTCCTAATTTACATATTTGACTAAGTCAATTAATCAATAATTTAAAAACATTTGAGTAATAATTGATACGTACTCCCAATAACTTAAAAACATAATAAAATTTGTAGCTTCTGTCTATGAGTCTTTCTCAAAGCTTCTGTTTTGAATTTTATATTGCATAGAAATACATTTAAAAAATCATTGATTCTAAATCTTTGAAAAAATAAACAAGTTTTTGAGGGTGCCAGGAAAATCTTCCCCTTTGCAATTAATGAGGTTGATTGTTTCAATTCCATTCCTTGTGATCTCCATCCAGAATAAACCCTCCTATTTAGTGGTAAGGAGGACATTGAAGTAACTTTCTTGCTATTTTTGAAATTAGGTAATTTGATGGTTGAAATAAAGAAAACTATGTTCAATGCCCCCAAGACTAAGAACAAAAATGAATAAGAAAAATATAGAGTCACAGACATTCATGGACATTGAATTTCTAATAAATACTCCAAAGTTTAAGTTTGTAGAAATTATGAGTACACATTCAAATTTGACACTACACATGGCCAATGAAGAATCTAGACACTGAATGCTTTCCATTATGCCAATCCCAAGCTTCCAAACCATTTCTCGAGCCATTCAAATGCCATGTTGCCATGGTTACCAAACATAGAAGCCCAAGGAATGTTATTCCTCTTGGTGGGCAAAATGCCTTGCTCTAAGTAGTGGATTACATTTATAATAGCGAAATTATTGTCTGTGATAACATCTCCAAATAAACCACAAAATTTGGAATACTACTTACAAGCTAAATTTAATAATTTGCAATCAAATTTGACATTTTTGTTTGTTTACATTCATTAAATAAATTAGCTTTTTATTGTCATTAAACAAGTTGGTGTTCTTGCACCAAATCCATCCATTCTAACTGAAAAATATAAGGTTTGAAGTAGATAAGTCAAACAATAATTGAGGGAAGGGAATAAAAATACTTCCTTCTTCCATAGGTATGTTAATAATTCATTGGAAATAGCATTTAAGAGTACAATGGCTAAGGAAAAGGGATAAAAATACTAAAGTAGTTACTCTTGAAGATAATCAACACCTCCTAGATGGGGATTTGGCAGGATAATTTAGAAAAGCAGTGTTCTCCATGAATGTTTCAGAGGCCCTAGGTCTTGGTGGCTTCCCTCTGGCCTTCTACCAAGAATTCTAGGATATTGTGGGGGTGGATGTGTCCAGGGCTGCTAGGGATTTCTTCAAGACTGGTAAATTGTTAAGAAAGTACAATAAAAACTATATTATGTTGTTTCCTATGCATACTACCCCTATTATAATTAATGAATACAAACCTATAAGCCTCTACACCACCTTTAACAAAATTGTTTCCAAAATTATGGTGAATATAATTAAGACTATATTGGATAAAATTATCAGTACTAATCAGATGGGATTTGTCACAAGAAGACAAATATCAGACAGTGTCATATCTACTCATAAAATCATACTCTATGGACAAGAGTAAGCATGCAGGTATGGCTTTGAAACTTGAAATTTCAAAAGCTTATGATAATGTTAACTGGTCCTTTTTGTATAAAACTCTTTCTAGCTTTGGTTTCAATAACAAATTCATCAATTTAATCAAAGAATGTGTGGGAACTATTAACTAGTATGTTATTGTCAATAACACTCTGGGGGATTTTTTTGGTCCTAGAAAAGGCCTTAGATTGGGCAGGGTGGGGGGAGATCTCTCCTTACTTGTTTATTATTATTGCTGAGGTCTTGGGAAGGAACATGCAAAGATTGGTGGATGACCACAAAGTTAAAGGCATCAAGCCAACTACAACCCTCACCCCCTTTATTATCCAATAGCTCATGGATGATACCTTTTTCTTTGGTGAGTCCTTGGTGGTGGAAGCCAAAGATTAGAAATGTTTGCTTGATCAATATGTAGCTACTTTTGGTCAGAAAATTAACCTTTAAAAGAGAAGAATCTTCTTCTTTAATACAAAACAAGATTATGAGAATCCTGGGCTACCAACTTGCTAATCTCCCTTCTACCTATCTTGGCCTCCCTTTCATGGTCAAGGATGTTAAGTCTAGGTTTTGGGACTTTATCTTGGAAAGAACTAAGAAAAAACTTGTTGGGTGGAAAGTTTATAGTCATGGGGGTAAACTACAACTCCTAAAATCTACTCTCCAAGGTATGCAAGTCTACTTCCTATCCATCTTCAAGATCTTAGGTGTGATGGCAAACAAGTTGGTACTACAAAATTTGGGGTCAAATTGCAATGGAAATTTGTGACAGTGGTGTAATTTGTGGTCATTTTCATTTTTTTGTCACAGTTATTGTCAATGTCATCGAATATCAATGTCTAA
The DNA here is from genome assembly GCA_028749045.1 of Cupressus sempervirens. Classification (NCBI taxonomy): domain Eukaryota; kingdom Viridiplantae; phylum Streptophyta; class Pinopsida; order Cupressales; family Cupressaceae; genus Cupressus; species Cupressus sempervirens. The sequence continues at coordinate 160,610,647 of CM053788.1, read as the reverse complement.
GTCATAATTGTGATGCCCTTACAAGCATTTTTTTTTTTTAAAACAAAAAAATCATTTTCCATTTGTTTTGATTTTGGAGAGCTATGCACGAAAGAGATGGTGAGCTCTGAATGAGGGTGGAGAGTTGTGAACATTGTTGTGGCCCTTGTGATCAATGCATTTGGTTGGTGTGGCCTCATGATATTTGCATTTTGTTGTTGTGCCCTTGCTCTATGATTTCATTGTCATGTTGTTTACTTGCTTTGTGATTTCATTTTCATGTCATGTGCTTGTGATTTATGTGCCCTTGCTCTGCAATTTTCTTCAAGGGAAAGAAGAGATATGTATGTAAATATTTTTTTATTTTCCTTGTAAACATCTATGTCTTTATATTTCCTTCTAAATATATATCTCTTTATATATTCAGAGAGATCTCTTTCAAGGTGCGTATTACATATATGATCCAACTCCATACATATTCTAGAATCCAAATAATAAAACAATAAACCTCACTCAACCCATCCTAAGTGACTTACCTCAAGATCCTACACAAAAATAATGCAGACCAAGAAAAGTGGGTTGAGTTTGCAAGAAATTTTACAAAAACCTATCATAGTAGATAGTTTTAGAAAGAAACAAGCCATAACCAGTTAAATGGGTCTAGTTTCTAATTAGCTAAGTTGATATATATGTATATTTAACTAGGTTATGGATTCTACAAGGGAATGAGCCTCATGATTATGCATATGTGTGTGGTGCATTTTGTTCCTGTGATATTTCTCTGTATTTTTTTGTCATGCCCTTGCTTTGTGATTTTTTTGTCATGCCCTTGTGATCTTTGTGTTTTGTTGTCATGCCCTTGCTTTATGATTTTGGTGTTGTGCCATTGCTCAGCAATTTTAGTGTCGTGCCCTTGCTCTACAATTCTTTTTCCATGTTGTGCCCTTGCTCTATGATTTTGTTGTCATGTTGAGCCCTTGCTTTTCCATTTCATTTTCATGCCCTAGCTTTGCAATTTTCTTCAAAGGTATGTAAATGTTGGTTTCTTTTCCTTCAAAATAGGTATCTCTTTATATCTCCTTTTGAACATCTATATTTAGAGATCTTTTTTAGGGTGCTTATTACACCTTAGCTACACAACAAAAAAATTTGATCCAACGACATACATATTCAAAAATCCAAAAAAATAAAATCACTCAACCCATACTAAGTGACTTACCTCAAGATCCTACACAAAAATAATGCAGATGAGGAAAAATGGGCAGAGTTCACAAGAAATTTTACAAAAACATATCATAGCAAATAGTTTTAGAAAGAAACTAGCCATAACTAGTTAAATGGATCTAGTTGTTGATTAGACCAGTTGATTAAAAATTCATGTAGAACTATCATTAGATTAGGTACAAAAAAATGAACAATTAGTTTTTCCTAGCTAGCAGGATCAAATACAATTTTCCAAGGTGATAAAATTGCATATGCAAAGAATTGAAGAATAACTTCAGTGAAGAGTTGAGTGTAAAGAGTTGAAGAAGCAATATTTTCTTCTATGTAAATTCCATAATCATGGGGCTCATTCCCTTATAGAAGCCTCTACCATAATGACATTACCTCTAAACCATGTGAAGGATGTTGAAGTGGTTCCCAACCTTGAAACACTCTTATAAGCATTTGTACTTGGAATCATCATAGGGAGACTGTACCAGTACTTTAAACACTCTTATAAGAATTTGATATTTGTACTATAAATTCTCAAAGACACTTGCAAATGATTCTTTTCTTTGGATTTGTAAGGAAACTCAGGTGTGGAAACATTTTCCTACACTAATCTCATAAGGAAAGTATGATGCAAATCCTATTAAAATATTCTACACTTACAGATTCAATATCATGTAAACAACAATATTGTAGCCAACCATGCATACAGAAATTAGACAGAGAAAGGAACACATAACACAAGGATTTTTCGGTGGGGAAAAACCTTTTGGTAAAACAACCCCACCCCTTCAGAACATGCACAATGTATTATCTTCAACACAAGGTTACAATACACTTGCAATGCAAGTTCAACATCAACAAAAGAAGACTCCAGTAGCTACTCGCAGTACCAAAAATACACCTTTTTCGCATCACTTCTCTTCGCAACCCTAAAAACACTTATAACATGCGCTTCACTTTTCGGGCTACTCCCAAAGATAAACCGTATTACAGTTTTACCATTCTCTGAGAAAATGGGGGTAGAGTGTACAGTACTCAAATATCTTAGTTGCCACATGTCTTCACCTATCATTGAATCTTCCTAACATATCTCTTACGTGTCATAGGAATCCGTCATAACCGTTTTAGTCATGATCTCCTTACACACAATTCAAGATGTCGACACATCAACATTATTTGCAAGAAATACATTTTGCAAAACAAATAATAAAAATAGGAATTATACAAGGTTGAGACACCTTATTCCTAACAAAAATGACCTCTTGTAAGTGGAAGATCTAAATTCCTCTTCTCTTCCTACTATTTTGTTTGTTAGCACTACAGATGATGGGTACTTTGATATGGAATACTATCTTAGTTACAAAGAATGCCTCTCACATTTGACATACAATAAATGAAGGACTCTTAAGTTAAAAGCTCCTAGCTTTATCTTATGGGAGAATGGTCTCTACAAGTAGGCAATGTATGGAACTTTTCTTTGATGTGTGGACAAGAGCCAACAAGTACGATTTTGGATTCTTTTCATAATCAATCTTGTGGTAGACATTTACCAGTACTTGTCACTAAACACAAAATTATAAGAGCACAATACTATTGGCCCACACTTCTTCAAGATGCATATCAATGGGTGAGAAAATGTAAATTGTGTCAACAATTTTTAGGTAAACAAAAGCTTGTTGCTTTGCCATTGAATCTAGTGGTGATCGAAGAACCATTTCATATGTGGGGAATCAATTTCATTGGTAGTATTAATCCACCCTCAAGCAAGGGTCATACTCATATCTTAGCAGCCACATACTACTTTACCATGTAGGTAGAAGCAATTCCTATAAAAGGCTCAACATTAGAAATAAATTGTGATTTCTTGAAACAAAACATCATTTCATGTTTTAGTGTTCCAAATATTTTTTCTTAGATAATGGAGCTTCTTCCTCTTCCAAGTAAGTGACTGAGTTTTGTTTTCATTATGGAATCACTCTAGCACATGCATTATATTATTACCCACAAGGTAATGGTCAAGCACAATCAAGAAGCAAGAATATAGTGACTATCATGAAGAAGCTGATTGAATCAAATCAAAGAACCTGGCACAAGGTATTGTTTGATGCTTTGTGGGTTGACATAATTACTCTAAAGCAGGAAATTGGATTGTCACTTTTTCAATTTCTATATGGGACCAATGCTAAGATTCCAATAACTTTAGAGCTTCCTACTCTTAAGTTGACACGAGCCATAAAAGATGAAACTTATTTAGATGTTCTAGATAAGAGAATTATGTTTCTCCAACAATTAGAGGAGAAAAAAAAGAAGGTGGTTGATAAGCTTGCTACTCACCAATAACAAGTTGGGATTCATTTTAATAAAAATGCCAAGAACAAAGAATTTCAAATTGTTGACCTTGTCCTACTCTATGACAAAATGTGAGAACCAAAAGGAATGCATGGAAAGCTTGATTCTCTATGGTGAGGGCCTTTCACAATTCACCATATTGTAGGAGAAAATAGTTTATGTCTTGCATATCATGATGGAACAAATATGCCACTGCCTTACAATGGAAAACATGTGAAACATTACTTCCAATGATTATCAAATAAGTACCCCTTTTATATTGTTTTTTGTTTTTTGAGTCATAGGGTCCCTTAATTTTAGTTTTGTTTGTGGTAGTTGCTTGACTCTATAACCCAATGGAGTGGATAAAGGCACTTAGAGAACTATATTTTATGTCACTCATTATTTCCAAGAATAAATGAGTAATATTTCCCAGACAGAGCCAGTTGTTGTCCTGCATTTTGTCACCACAAAATGTGGGTAACAATATACATAACTTTTTAAGCTTAGCTTTGCTTTTCTCTAAGTTTAATTTATTATTTAATTGAATAACATTGATCAATTAATCGACCCCAATTGGTTTAATGAATTTATTTGTCATATATCTTTTTCCTTTTTCTTTTTCTTGTTCTTAAGCCTATGCTTGATTTATGAAGCCTTCAATGTCCCTTTTCTTATTAATTATTTGAGTGTGTGTTTGTTTATTTTTGGTTTTTTAGTTTTGTTCAAACCCTTTCTTTCGATTTTCCCTTCAATTTAGTATATCTTAGGGCTTAATCGAGCTTGGCAGTCAAAAGTTATGACCATTTTAGTGTCCAAAAGGCGGACTCTCCGGATGCAATTGCATAAAATGATATTTTGTATTTTAATGTTGACATTCACTTTTTGAAAAATATAACATAAACTCACTGTAATTTTTGAAGTTACTTTATCACTTAAATTTATCGCTTTAGTGAATATAGAGCACTTTATGTTATATTTTCATGTCGATTTGCTTTTTAAAATTTTCACTTAAGTGAATTTATTAACTATATAGTTTGATTTATTTTTGAGTTACTTTATGTTTTATTTCAAAACATTTAAGTTAAATATTACTTTTTGAATTATATTTGCACATAATATATTAACTATATATTATAAATGTTATTTTTTACCCAATTCAGTGATATTTCCTCAAAAATTAATTAAACATGTGCCTAATTGATCACTTAAGTTGTGCAAATACAACTTTCAAACCCATTTACATGTTTACATGTAAAGAGCCTCCAAGAGTGTGATTTGCACTAGAAATTCACTTTGAACACTTAAAACATGTAATAGTCCTCCAAGAATGTGATTTACATGAACTTGGTCTTTAACATGTTAAAGTGTTACATGTAAATGCACGGGGAGGCAATGATTTTTCTTCCAAGGCCCAAATTGCCTCTCAACTCCAAATGGATGCATTCTAAAACATGCAAAAGCAATCCAAGAGTGTGATTTACATAAAAGACCAAATAGATTGCATTTTAAAACATGTAAAGGTCCTTGATATGTTTGGGTATTCCATCACATGTTTTTGCATCTTGAGACCATAATTTTGCCTCCAAGAGCAAAAAATGCCGATACTTTGGGTCTTCAAGGGCATATTTTTGCCAATATTGTCTAGATTTTCTCATTTCATAGCATGAAATCCATGCAATAGGAGGCATTTTTGCATTTTCATGCCTTATCATGCATTGGGTGTTGCATTTCCTTGTTAAAAAGTCACTTTTCATTACATATAATAGGCCAAATTTTGAAATTTTGAGATTATGTTTTGGGGCTCAATAGGAGGCATTTTGGCATTTTAATGCATGTCATTGCTTTTGTGAAACATTTTACTACATTCCCTTGTAAAAAATGTTTCATTTTTTTTGCATCTAGAGACCACATTTTTGCTTTAAAAGTCCAAAAACAAGGTATTTGCTAAAAATGTCTTGTACATTGGAGTATTGAGATCACATTTTTAGGCTTTTGCATTTACAAAGCCATCATTTACAAACTTTGAAAAGGTTAAGAGAGTTGTTTGAAGATTCAAATTTGGAGGAGAAGCATTCTTTCAAACCTATTAATCTTCCACATTTGGCTCTTTGATCACCAAGTAAGTTGAAATTTTCAATCCTTTGCTATTTCATTGCATATTTTGGTTCATCCTTGTAAATTTGTCCAAAGGTATTCCATGTATTTTGAAAATCTTATTTAAATAAGATGAAAACTTTCATTTTCAAGTGCTTAGAATTTCCCCAAATTCCAAATTCAAGTTTGCATAGGAAAGAAACTTGGTAATTTTTATGTTTGAGGAAAAAACCAAAGGTATGTTTTTGTTTTTTGTTTTACGCATGTTTTTGGTTGTTGTGCTTTCTATTTTGTTTTTCTCTTTTTGAAAAGCTAAGGTTATTTCCCAAGAATCCAAGAGCATTCTTCACCATTTCATATTCCACCAACACATGCCAAAGTACATTATATCTATTTTCCAATATATGCAAATACATCCATTCACATTTACATGTAATCTCATTCTCCATCTACATTTACATGTAACTACCTCCATACTCACTTACATGTAATTCCATCCTCTAAACCTAATTATATGTTTACATCAACTCATGATTACATGTAATTGTATCCAGAGAATCCAACTTTGGTAGAAGGTCTCTTTAAATACCAAAGTCATCATTCATGCAAAGCTCATCCTTATCCATGTGAATTCCATCTTCCTAAGTCCCATTTTCACCAATTGCATTTATCTCTTTTATTTTATTGCATAAATTCCATGAGTTATTAATCAATAATCTGAACCCGCCATTTTTCATAGATTCATCTTTGTCAATATCCTCATGGAGTCCATATCTTTAGATGATGTATTCACCCTTTGGGTTTTTCATGTTGTAGCACAAGAAATGCTCACATCTACAAAATCCAAAGGAAAGATGAAGTACCTATATTAAAAAGAGTTAGCCCATGCAACTATATCTTAGGTTTCATCACCTTTGGATCAAGTTTCCGACATAAAGATTGGACACATAGACATTTCTTGCAAAGGGTTGAAAATCCTTCAAATAGAGAGATGAGACACATCAAAAGAAGTAACGTTCATGTGGTGTCTACTTTCCCTGTGGATGCCCTAGAACTAGAATTTATCTTCGGATGTGCTCAAAATTTTCAATCCTTAGTCCAAAAAAATCAAGGATGCATATGGTAATGTTATCATTATCCTAGATCTTGAGGTTATTGAACAAATATTCTAAGTTTCTCAGAGTGTGGAATGTGTAGATATGTCAAAAAAGAAGTCTTTGGAGTTAAGGAATGAGAAGAAATCTAATTTCAAGCCACAAGATGACCCAAAATAATTCACAGATATAATTTCAAGCCATAATGTAAAGATTTGATTATTCTCTTTAGTAGGCTATGTGGTCTGAAAGAGTCTAGTGACTTTGAACCATGGATGTACAAGTTCATGTTTCAAATCTTTGATAACGATGAACCCATTTTCTTAGGAAAGCATATTAGTATGACACTACAATTCCTCAATATGGGAATGTTAGCACCATTTTACATGAATTTATACCTAGTCTACATTGTTGCATTTATGGGATCCTTCTCTAGACTTTCAACCAAAGTGGATTGGCTTCAAATTCCAATTTGGAGCTAGAAAGATCAAATCACATTGACACAGAACACGTTTACTACTATAGGAGAGTCCAAGATGCATTTTTTGGATATTTCAGGAGTTATTTTGATAAACAATTGGTAATCAAGAGAGTATAAGATGAAGCTTGGAATAAGGTATATCAATTAGATGCTATCTTTTTGCAGTTTCAAACTTTCACTTATTTGAGAGCCAATATTTCAGAGGAGAACCATATACTATGCCAAGATATGTTATTGATAAAATCATTTCGATGGATTTAGCCAAACAACCGATGGAGATGCAAATGTACCCAAATACTCAACATAGGCTAGGGTTTGATATCACTATAGCTAAGCTCTTGGTGATTGGTCAATATATGATCAATTTAGTTTACAATGCAAAAAATATGGAGGCATAACTTCAACTTACAACATTGAAGAAGTTCAAAGCTAGGTATGACTTTGATTATTGAGGAATGCACTCAAAGATCAAAAGAGCATTCACTCACGTTCACCCTATAGAGGACACATGGATTAATTTGCACACAAAGTTGGACATCATGAAGATGGATTATTAGAGGCTCGTATTGCAACAAATCATTGACTTAACATGATTGAGATCCCACCCAATTTCATGTTAAAGATGATGGTAAAATTCTTGATCCAAAATATCATTGAGCAGGTTTTGACAAGTAGTGTCCTTTTCCCGTGTAGTAGCAACAGAAAGAAAGTGCTTCTATCTTTGATAGATTTTAATCCATCTTGGCTAATACTAAAAAGTGGCTGAAAATCAATTGCCTCAAGAGAGTATATCCTAAGCTCGAGGCAGATTATTATTGTTTTGGACCAATTGGAAAGATAAATCAAGTAGAGATTACAAGGAAAGATGGGGCATTTTCCTTAATTCCGGTTAAATCTCTCATGTTTAAGCTTAAAGGTGAAAAGGGATCAAAATCAATTCAAGAATCTTCTCAAGTACCTATGCAGGCTCAAGAATTTGAGCACAAATCTAAGGAGGAATCTGAAAAAGAATTTGATGAGGAAGATGAAGATGAAGATGATGATGAAGAATGAGATATTATGATAATTTCTCGTCTACGATCGACAAACACTCAAGGTCCATCCATTCAAGAAACACCTTTTTTGGATGATATAGATAATGATGTGGATTCATTTCCACAATTATTACATCTATCATCTCCATTTCAAAGGTGAGTGCATCAACATTTCCTATCTCTTTGACAACTCCTCCTATTCTCATAGCTGAGCTGTATGAAAATTTGGGAAATGTGTTTGAAGCTTTCCTAGCTCTCATGGAGGATCAAGTTTCCCAACTTGATACTTGAATGACTAGTTTTGATTTGTTCATGACATAATCTTCTCATCAGGCACCTATGAATATAGTCGTCTAGAAAGAAGCATGCATTGTCACAATGGAAATACAATCAAGATCAACGTCTATAGTGGCCACTATCCTTGTTTCATCAGATGAGGATTTTTGTTTTCCTACATGGCTAGGTAAGATCACTATGAAAAGTGGAAAGGTTGTCATACCTCTAGACAATCTTTTTATCAAGAAAAATAAGTCTAAATTTATGAAGGACAGGATTGTTTCAAGGATTGTAGTACATTTTGAAAAAGAGTAAGTATACAAATATTATTGAACTTTTGGTATATAAACCAACTAAAGAACTTAACATCCAAATTATATCTTCACCAAAATTGAACTTGGTAAACAATCACAACTGAGTTGTCAATATGATGCTCAAGGTGCACTTGCCAATGTGTCAAAAACTAACCATGAGTTGTGGAAGAAGAAGAATCATTTTAAGCATGAAGTTGCTTGTCTCAATGAGGTCATTCACTAGCAGTCTTCACAACACGTAGGCACCACATCTCAAACACCTCAAGAAAGACAAATAATTGAAGCAACAAAGACTTGCATTGGAGAGGTCATCTCTAAAGGTGTTCATGCCATCAAGGATACAATCAAAGTTCTTGAATGTACCTGAGGCATTGAAGAGATGTTACCTGACTTGATTGCTTCATTGAATCAAAAAGTAGATATCTTGAAAGAAATTCTAGGTGATTGGAATCAAATAGTTAATACTGATCTAGATGACATGGTTGCATGGGAAGTCATTCTGTCTTCAAAAATGTTTTACAATGTTAAGGAATCAAGGGTCACAAAGAAGATACACTAAGAAAACTTATGATAAAGTTGTAGATAGCTTTAGAATACTATCAATCAATTGAAACACAAATCGTGTGTAATTTGTAGCAAATGGGATGTAATGTCCTTACTGAACATGACAAATTGGTCATATATAGTTGGAGTAAATGTTGATCTTGATTCTAAAGAATTTGGGTCACACATGATGAACAAGTTTGCTACATACAAATCAATACCAAAACACCTATGAGATTCTCTTTCACCAAACTACAAGGTTGTGAAATCAACATGTGTCGATATAGTTAGAATTAAAGCCATATCAAAGACAATGGAAATCTTATATCTTCCTACAATACGTGATTGTATCACCAAGTACAAGGTCCTTCAGAACAATCCCTAAGCTTTTTTCACCTTTCTTCAGTCCTCTTGTTTCTTTAATTTTTATGTTTGCAGATTGGAGACAATGAATTGCATGAAATTATGTTATTACATATAATTCAATTGCTTATCCTCATGACATGTAATCCAATGATTTCTCTCACCTAGTTAGACCAAGTCAAAGTTGGTTGAGTTGCTCTCACTTTTTCCTCCACTTTTCTCTCAACTCCTTTTCCTATATAAAGGAGTGTTCTATCATTGTAAGAAATTGTCTTTTGTTGTATGCAAGAAAGATTTGAAGTAATTGTGCAAGTATAACTTTGATTGTGTAGTACTATTTTGAATGAAAAGTGAAGACAAAGAAACAATTGGAGCTAGACTTCGATTGAGTGCAATTGTGAGTAGTACAAATTGAAAGCCTTGACTGTAATTTGTGTTTCTATTATTTGGTTCATACTATTGTTGTTTGATCTAAATAATTGAGCATAAAAGAGTTTCAAAGCTTTGATTGGAAATGACTTTCATAATACATAGATTAGAAGCTTTGATTGTAGCTTGTATAACTTTCTTAATTCACAAAAATGGTTAGAATTCTTTACTTATGGGAATCTTTGAACCCCAATAGTAAATATTAGATAAAAAATGGACCTGGAGCCAAATTGGTACACTTTCAACTAGCATTTGAGTTAGTGTTGGTTTATTGGTATCACTATTTCCATCTTCATATAGAAGTTTAGTTAGAGATTTCATCTTGTCCATTACTCACTTCGTCAATGAGTTGATTCTTTCCTAAAAGCTAAGAGGAAATAATATTGGTAACACCCTTTACAAATATCTTAACTTCTTTCTTACCTTGAGTTGATCCAATGAATGACGAGAAGGGGAAGCCTTCCCTTTAAGGTAGGAGAGACTTTGTCCGATACGTTGTGAGTGGTCATCCTATTTTGCAACTAAATTTTCACAAAAAACTATCAGTTGCCAACTATCCACCTGATAGTTTTTGACAACTCTATTGGGGACACAAATGCATTCAGACGTTTCTTGCTTTCATTTGAAGTTACAAGTCCTTGTTCTAATTGGCTTTTGGCAAATAGAAGGTTATTACATTGGCAAACTTTGAGCATGTGTATTCAAGGAGAAAGAAGGCCGAAAGTTCGTCAAGTCTTGCGGGATCATTTTGGGCTTGACAAGCTCATTTTGATTTACTCACTAAGAACCCTTCTCTTTCCTGAACTACAAGCTACAGACCTTCCAAAAAGAAGACCGCTATCATATACTAAATTGATTCCTTCTAAATAAGTGGAATCGCTCCAATTCCCATTTAATTCCAATTTTCCAAAAACTTCTAGAATCTATATGAATTAAAATGATTTTTTTTGAAGTCTGCTCCACCTATTTGACTTTCATTTTATTAACCAAAAGAATTATCATTGATGTTTTCCATGAGCTTTCCAACATTTTGTCCAACCTCCATTTTATGGTCTTTCCATAATCATTCTTGGCAAAGACTATCACTTGTTTCCCAGAGAAAGCTTTGCATGCTTTTATGTTGGCTCAAATTCTTTTGTCAAGGTCAACTTGTTAAATTGATATGTCTAGGACAAAAACCCTCAAAATCAGGGCTACTTATAGTTACTACATATTTAGGAATGGGTATGAAATTAATCTCTTTCATGATTTTTTGTTTTGCTTTTGTTTTAGTTTTAGTTTTTAGAGACAATGGGTACGAAATTTGACCTCTTAATGATTTTTCTCTTTTATAGAGAGAATTTGTACGAACTTAATCTGTTCATGATTGTTTTTGGTTGAGAGGCAACATATTTTTTTGGACCAGTTTTAAAAAAATTCAAAGGTACATGCAATTAGAAGATGTCTTGTCTAGAAGTTTCAATCATATAATAAAATTTTAAAAGTAGAGGGTTTAAAGGGTTTCTTTATATAAAGTGAAGAAAATAATTTGGAGGGAAAGACATTAACATGCATTCCAATTCCAATTTCATCTATGCTTATTCTGGTTGGTATTCCAATTCTAGAAATGTAGAACCAAACGAAAGAAATGTGTGTTCTGATTATGAATTTTTCTGAACTAAATGGTCTAAACCAAAATTTGAAAATAGTAATATGGATTTCAAGTTCCAAAACTCCAAGTTCAAGAGTCCAAATTCCAATTCCTAAATTATATTCCAGAAAGGACCCTAAACGACTACATTGAGACCCAAAACACATTGACATCAAATCATGCAAATTGTGTATTAACAAGAGAATTCATTATTTGTGAAATTGACTTCGGATATAGAAGTGTGGTCAAATGTATAAATTGATCAAGTCAAGATAGTCTAAGAGAATGTATCAAAATATGTGCATATCAATAAGATAAGGGGAAGCTTAAAGATAAAAATATGCGAATATGTGAGAATAAGGATAAATTAAAAATAAGCATAACGAACAGAACTTCCAACCCAAAAAAGAGTACTATTTATCAATATACAGGGATCAATATTCCTTCAAAATAATGTATGCAAATTTCATTTTACAACAAATAAATAAATCGGAATATAGAATGTGTAATTGCTGCTTATTGCAAATTACAAGGCTCTGGTAGTCCTCGAACAGACAGATAAAACATCAGATAATATTTTTGAACCTTATCATCATCGAACGGTGGAGATACTCTCTTCAAATTCCTTGTGAGCAATTGGACCGTCGGATAGATAAAGCAACAAGAAGATTAGAGCAAACGTGGCTCAAAATGACGCCAGTTGGGCTTAGCGGATGACGATGGCTGCAATGGCGAACGCTGCAACTGGTCGAATGTGCAATACCCACAATATCACCATTCGTTCCATTGCACTAACTGCCAATCTTCGACCTCAAAATTACTCTTTGTGGCAACAGAGCCGCAATGAATTCACAGGTGTTGCAAAATTCAAACATTACAAAACGTTTTCCCCTAAAAAATGGAATACCATAGTGTTAGCCTCGTCTTCAGAAGTAGTAACAGAAACTGCCCAGGCACTGTCCAGCGGTTTGGACGAAACAGCGTTTGCGCTACTTGGAGGAGGAGCCATAGCCGCTCTTGCAGCTGCCCTCTCTTTTGCAGACCCAGAGAAGAGAAGGAAGCAGCAGGCAGCCGAAACGGGCGGAGATGAAAAAGAAGTGGTAAGAAACTATTTCAATACCGCCGGTTTTGATAGGTGGAAAAGAATCTATGGAGAAACAGCTGATGTGAATTCTGTTCAGCTAGACATTCGCGAGGGGCATGCACAAACCGTAGAAAAAGTTTTACAGATGGTTAAGAAAGATGGATCTTTAAATGGTATCAGTGTTTGTGATGCAGGCTGTGGAACTGGTAGCCTGTCTATTCCTTTGGCAATGGAAGGGGCCATTGTCTATGCAAGTGACATTTCATCTTCCATGGTAGCAGAGGCAGAAAGGAAGGCTACTGAAGTACTGAAGCCCTCTTCTTCGGGTCCCACATTGGTGAAACCAGTATTTGAGACTAAGGACTTGGAGTCCTTGGATGGGAAGTATCATACTGTGGCATGTTTGGATGTTTTGATACATTACCCACAAGAAAAAGCAGGAGGAATGATTGCCCATCTTGCCTCTCTCGCCGAGAAAAGGCTAATTTTGAGTTTCGCACCTAAGACTTTGTATTATAGCGTTTTGAAAAGGATTGGGGAACTTTTTCCCGGTCCTTCCAAGGCTACTAGGGCTTATTTGCACTCTGAAGAGGACGTAGAGGCAGCCCTGAAGGCAGCTGGATGGGTGGTTAGAAGGAGAGATATGACTGCGACAAAGTTCTACTTTTCGAAGCTGTTGGAGGCAGTGCCTGCTGTTTCTCAGTAAAAGGTCAGTTTTGTTACAAATGATAGGCATCTTTAGATCATTAACAGCACCTCTAGATTAAGTCTGATAAGTATCAAGGAATGTTGAGGTTGCCTCGCTGAAAGCCTTTATTTGGTTATACTGCTTGAGGACCCATATCCCAAGCACAAAAGTCGCGTGTTCTATGTACGCTTCAGTTGTTAGATCGATGTGTAGCTCAATTCCTTTAGATATGGATGCAAATTGTGTTGAATTCATACTCATATCAGACATGTAATGTAGATTTCCACTATAGACTTTCAGTTGGGAGGAAAAAATTGTGTTTCTTTTCTTAAATTAAAGTAGTCAGTTTCTGTACAAATTGGGCTTTGAATGATACACGCCCAATGTAGTATTTTCATTGAGATAAAAACAGGTTGTGATCGATTGGGAATTTTATGCCGTATGATACGTTTTTCTTTCCAACACTTGGTATCTTTCCATGTAATATCTCAAGTCTGGGTGCTGTGAAAAAAGTAAAGAATAAAGTAGCCGAATACCCAATTGGTCGTTTGTTTAAGGAGCCACTGCCACAAGTATGAAATAATGAATTCTATATGGAACTGATGCTTAATGTTCTTATGTACAGATGTTTCTTGTAATAGTTTTTATTTAAGAACAAGGTGTTATTGCATTCAAAGGAGGCTTTGTTATGTAAAAATTCTAATGCAGTCCTCCAACTCAGAGGAAGATATTATTGTTCGTTTTCAATTGAGTGGTTCATGGTCCATTTTCAATGTTAGCAAGAGTCTACAGTTTGGTAAATGTTATTTATGTTGGCAGTGTTGCTTCAACAGCAATCATACTTGTGCATAAAGCTAGCTTTATAGGTAACGTTGCAACTGTCCTTGCCTTCTTAACTTTGTTATGTCCAAGTATGCAGGCACAGAAATGTTGTCAATTCATTGGATTTAGGTCCTAGTTAACAAAATGGAAGAATAAACTTAAGTAGGTATGCAAAGAGTTTTTCTCAGCTCCACTAGCCCAGAGAACATTTTATTTACATATTTTATTCTTTTGGAATTGGTTCTGCTTCCTTTACGTATCAGAAATGTAGATAATGATGCAAGTCGCAAAACATTAGAAGCCAGTTTCATTATTGCAGAGTGCTTATTCATTGTCTTTTTGAATCAAAATTTAGTGCCATTACCAGCCCATTGTCCTGTGTTTTCTCTTTTAAATTTGGCTCTCATGATGCAAGCAGCAAACTAAACATGAGACACTAGTTGCCAAAGCGTACAAAATTCAATTCTATTTTAAAACTCCTCTTGATATATGTACAACCTTGATGTCAAAAATTTTGGTGTGCAACCTATCAAAGTAATATGATGTATGTTGCATTTGATGCAGGTGTTCTGAATGATAATGAATGGTTCTTTAAATTTGATGGATAACTTGCATATTTAAACATTATTGAAAATAATTTGAATGTCCTGGATCAGAAGCAATTATCTTGTATGTGATTTTTGAAAGGATGTTTGTGAATGGCTCATCATATCAGATAATTAGCATATAACCATTGAGGGCTTTTAGCTTCCAAAGATGCCATTCTATTTTATATGAACAGCGAGTTTGATATGAATGATTGAATGGCTAGTCATATAGTTTTACTAGGAGATTTAAATTGGTTTAATTTTTTTCATATTTTGCTCTGCTTTAGACCTGACTCTAAATTGATTGCCATGGAAGTAGTATTGCACCACTCACTGCTTTCCCATTTGAATGTGTAGTTGAGTTATGGTGAGACTTCCTTCTGAAAGCTTGAGCTCTAAGTTTAAGTTTGATATTGCCAATTGCCTATTTATTTTACTTTCTGAGGACAAAGGCATCTCTCGAAGAGGGTCCATACAGTGCTTATCTTACATTCATGTGCGTCAATTGTTTCACTAATTTTATACTTCTTTGGATTGGTGCTGTCACGGTAACCGAGTTCCCTACCTAAGTTGTTGCTTGTCTTTTACTTTTACACATGCTTTCTTTTCCTTTGTCTGCGGTTCATACTAGAATACCTTTATTTATGCAAAGCTCCATTTATATTTATATCTACCTCGTGGGATGATTAATAACTTGATGGGGACCTGAATTTCTAATTTCACATAAGTTGGTCCATTGTGTGCATTTGGTTCATAGTATTAAACCCCACCATCACATATATGTCTGCTATTTTACATACCATTTATTCTTCTATTAAATACCAAGATGCCAGTTCAGATCCCGGTATGGATGTGGATTTGAGAATCGGGTTCAAAATTAGTCCAAATATATTTTGTGTTGGGTTCGGACTTGTCTGTACAAAAACATTTAAAAAGAAATGTGTGTATGTATGCAACAACAAATAAGTCCATACACCACTCTGCTAATAGTAAAGCACCGTACCAAAATACACCACTGTATCTATGTTTCATTTTAAGAGGATATTAATTGCATCATTTATCCATACATACAACATAATACACTTGCTCAGTCAAATGCATGGGACTTATTTCTATATCAAGGGACAATTTGAGAACGAAAGGAACCATCAAAAGATAAGTGCAGTTATCTGATTTTTTTAATATTGGTTAGAGGATTTCTAACCAAGCTAGATCAAAAGTTGAGATTTGCATTTTAAGCCCTGGATTCAAAGAATATATCATTGTTTTTTCAAAGAAATTCCTCTATAATTGGCAATTTGGACTTCACCAATTGTCAATTTGGATTTCCTCTAGAAGCAAGTTTTCATTTTCATTCACAAATACATAAATGAACTATAAACCATCTTTTTTGGCCTTTTTAGTGGTAACTTTTAGGGTTGGGAGGATCAAATAAACCAAATTAGGCAAAAAAAAAAAACACTTCAAACAAGGTAAAAAAGTTGTTTTGAGATCAAATGTGGCCTGGGTTTGGCGGTTGGACAGCAAATTCTTCAAAATTTGCTACAAATTTTGCACAGGTTCCTTTGACAGAATTCGCAGCAAATCTATGGCTCTGTAGGTGAATTTTGGGAGAATTTGACAAGGACACTTTCTACAGAATTGAACCAGACTTTGAGGGTCGCTGGGGAGAATCTGGTAACTTAGATTAAATACCTCTTTTCCATTACTTCTGGAACTAGTCTTTCCTTCATTTGTTTCTTTCATGATTTGATCTTGAAAATCGTTCTTTACAATTGCGATATTTCAATATATGTAATTAGAACCTTTCTACCTTTGTATTTTGCAGTTTTCTTTTAGCATTTCAGCCGGCCAATGTTCATCCTTCATTTCTGTTTAATGCATACCAGTGGAAGTGCAAAGCATTCTGTTTTAGTGATGACTCCACGCTTTCTGTTCTTAGTCTTTTTAGCATAAAAAGCTGTTTGTACTACTTTGTAGTATCTAAGGAAATGAGGCAAACAAGAACAGTTCTATGAGAGCTAAAGAATTTGCAAAAGAGGACCATCCAGTTCTGGACTTTAATGTTTGTTGTAGCAGTTTTACACAGAGTATCAATCTGTGAAGTTGTAACAATTGAAACTTGATCCTATCCAGGTGATTGCTCATCTCCATTTATTCTTTGGACCCTGAAGCTGAGAGCACTAAAAAACTGTCTGAAAATGGATACGAGTAAAACCTTAGCAAACATCACGGTTTTAAAAAACAGCTATACATTTATTTTTTCATTTGTCTCATTGAATCAGCAGTAATATTCTTTTGAAGGATTAAGTCCAAAATATCTTCTTTCTAGCATAAATCAGGGCAAAATATGGCGGGGCTATATTTAAAAATAGCATTCCAAAAAATATATTTTTCCTTGGAATTCCAAAAAATATATTTTAGACTCTCATTTTGATGACAAACTAAGTATTTATCTAGCTGAACCATCATACATCTCAACCAATAACAAATGGGAAGCTTGAAATGTAAAATCTTCCGGACCAGAATTTGAGCATTAGCTTGCTTTAATCTAGCAAATTTGAGCACTAAACTTTTTCCATGACCTCTCTTGGAATTTACATTTCCACTTTTGATTCAATCTAATAAGATTTAGGGACAAGGCATTTAAGAGACGGATTTTTTTTTTTTCTGAAAGGAAATTAGCTTAACTGATGATTTGAAGACTACCAGTCCTTGGAAAATTACACTCCAACAGAGTGCAAAGCTTTATAACCAAATCAACAGGGACAAGAGATTTCACAAATATGACAAATCCTTCAAACCTATTGTTTAAACCAAACCGGTTCTTAATGTTTTGTCACCATCCCACTCCATGGAATTAAAATCCCACAAGTCTCTGAAGTGATGGATTCCTTTCTTGACTGTCCTTGGTGCGAAATCAATCTGTTCCACCGAATAAGAGTGGAACCAAACTAAAGTCGTGTTGTTGTGGGGATTAAGGTGCCTTAGCCTTAGAAGTCCTAAGTGGATTTAATTTAATTTAATTTATATTTAATGGTCATATGTTGCTGTTTTTTAATAAATTAATGCTCTATTATATGTTTCCAAAGTGCACAAGCTATTGCAGCCCCGATGGAAAGAGTACATTTAGAATTGAGGAGAAGCCCCAAGTTGTGACACCTATTGCAAGGAACAGTTTTTTAAGAAGAGGTGCTTAGATGGTCCTCAAAGCTCTGTTCAAGTGACATGTGGCAGCTTCTTGTGCATCGTTTCGTAAAGTTGTTTGACAAGATCAAATTTTCCACCCAGATAGGCTCAGAGTAAAATTAAAAAGTTCTATTTTGGATAAAGGCTTTCTTATCTCATCTTAGATGGTTTGTATGTGTGGAATAAATAATATTTGTACTATATATAATTCATGCAAGAGATATGCACAAAGGAAGTTTCTAGCTATATGTTGCAGATACATTGAATGTGGATGGTTTTTTGAGAAGCTACCTTCTTTTGCATTGTAAATTGAAAATTCTACAAATATAAAGTGTCGTAGAAGATAAATTAGATAAAGCATTATTGAGAGAAGTCATTATGATGCCGCAATTATTCTAGATTTAAGATATCATAGTTAAAGATGCCTTCAAGAGCATAGACTACATAGTATTTATAGTTTTTTTAACTATAATACAATTGATCTATGCTTTGGTGTGGTGGGTTTTTTTTTTTTCCGAAAGGATTTCCCACATTATATCTTTTGTCATGCATTTTTTGTTAAATCTAAAAATTATATTTTGTGTTTCTTTTATCGGTAATGTTGTTCGGAGGTTTGCAAAGAAATTCGCATAAACTCTCCTTTGAGATTTACATTAGGAAAGTTGTTTCTTCTCCCCTGCTTTCATTTCATTTGGCATTAGAGCTTGGCCAACTTTGTTATCCCTAGTGGGTTGTAGGGTTTTTTGTGCAAAGTTTCGTTAGTGGGAGTTTTCGCAGGTAAAAATTTCTTAACCTCATTGCAAATTTGAGATGTCAAAACACATTGAACAAAATAGAGATGAATAAATTGAATAGCAACAGTTTTGGGTACTCAAAATAGAGGACATGCTTGTGGATAGAGATCTATGGGCTGCAATTTCTTTGACGAATCCCTAAAATACATAGTAGGATGAATGGGATAAAATGGATTGGAAATCCAAGGGTTTGATAAGACCTTGTTTGGTTGATTTAGTGCTCCTAAATATTGATTGCAATTGCACTTTGGAAAATTCTTGGTGATATTTATTAAGGGAAATCCTTGGAAAATGAGTTATTCTTGAGAAAGAAGAAGTATTCTATGAGAATGGAGGAGGGAGGGTCCATTGCAGATCACATGTATGCATTCAATATGCTAGCTTCTCAATGGAATTTTGTTGGTGACAAGATTAATGATTAGGATAAATGTATGCTCCTATTATATTCTTTTCCATACTAATGGGATCATCTTGTGATGGCTATTGGAAGCACAACCACTTTCAAGATGGAGGATGTAATTGGTTCATTGTTATCAAAAGAGATGTGAAGGAAATCTATTGAGATGGCTAAGGAGGTCCTAGTTGCTTGTGGTAGAATGATGGAGAAAGGAAAGAAACAAGGCAAGGGTAAATCCAAGTCTCCTAGTAAAAAGTCCAAGCCAAAATGTTGGAACTACGACACACTTGGTCATCTTCGAAAGGAGTGCAAGGAGGAGAAAAGAAAAGTAAAAAGTATTTCTTCGATTTTGACTTTTGATAAATACTCTCATGAAGTAGATGCTTATGTCACATCCTTGGCAACATATGCATCATAAGATGTGTAGCTGATAGATTCAGGTGCCTATTCCCCAAAGAACCAAAACTCAAAATTGGCAAGGCCTCCTCAACTTGTGAATTGGCTATGAATCGCCCATGAATCGGCAAAATGAAAAAACCCTTGAAATTTAGAGATTTTAATGATTTAAAACTTATTTCATGCACCCTTTATTGAATATAACTTAAACACACTATAACATCATCAAATAGAAGCTAACATACATAAACAAAGAACATAAATGATAAATCCATCACATAGGTAAAATGTAAATTGTAATTTGTAGCTGAAGTAAATAGAAAACTTAGGATCATATGACATAGACATATAAAATTATAAATGTTGTCAAATCATAAATGTATGTAAGATGAAGATCCATAAAACCAATGACATCAAATCATAAGTGTATGTAAGATGAAGATCCATGAAACGTATGTCTATCTGTGGACAAAATGAAAAAACAAATCTATATGCTTTAACTCTAATTGAATTCTATCTCTCACTTTTCCTTTGTTTTTGGCATACTCAACAAATAGAAGGCCTTTTATGGTTATAAGAAAGAGAAATGTGAAAAAAAAATTATTTTAAAAAGTTGTATTTTTTTATGTTTTTAAGTTGCCCAATTGGGCTGCCTGATTTTTTAAGCTGATTCATGGTCAGAAATCACTAATTTGATTCACTAGGTCAGCAAAAATCGCCTAGGCCAAGTCAAATCACTGAATCGCCTAAACTAGATGAATCGCCGCAATTTTGGTTCTCTGCTATTTCCACGTGACTTCTCATAAAGGTTGGTTTTCAAAGTACGAAGAGTCTGATTGTGGGACAATGTATTTGGGTGATATTACCTAAATTTTGTTGGTCATGGTTATGAAGATCCAATTCCCTAATGGCAGAGTGAAGAGGATTGATGGTGTACTACATATCTTTGGTTTAGTAGGAAACTTACTTTTATTTAGCAAGCTGGGCGATGTGGTGTGCAGGTTGTTTTCTCGAGTGGTGGATGCAAGATGATGAGAGGCTCTATGGTGCTTGCTAAGGTTGTTCAGATTGGCACCTTGTATAAGTTTGCATGCACAAGTCAATGCAACACCACTTCTATGAAGTCCGAGAAAAGGGCTTTAATTCTTCATCCTTACCAGTTTTTGCATCTAATGATCATGCTTTTTGGCTACCTAAGGGTGCAAATACTTAAGAGATGAAGCTCCTAGCTGAGAAGACAATGCTTTAGCACAAGAGGCTTGGTCACATTAGTGAGAAGGGTCGTAGAACCCTAAAAAACAAGAGCCCTGTTAAAGGCCTTGATGATTGTAATCTCAAGTTTGGCTTTTGTTAACATTGTGTTTATGATAAACAACACTGTGTTTCTTTTGTTTTTCTAGTTCTCATAAGTCCTTTAGGGTTTTGGATTATGTTTATTCAGATGTATTTGGTCCAATTAATGTTCCTTCAATATCTAGATTAGTACTTTGTTTCATTCATAGTTGATTGCAAGGGGACATTTGTGTATTTCCTTAGAAGTGAATTAAAGGTTTTTAATTGGTTTAAGGAATTCAAATCCTTAGTTGAAAACCAAATTGGTAGAAAAAATAAGCATTTGAGAATGCGATGGTGGTGAGTTTTGTTCAACGGAATTTCATAGGTTTCGCAAGGTCTATGGGATTTAGAGACATAAGACTGTTGAGTAACATGGATCTTCTTTGCAAATGTAATAATATGACCATTGTAATTGATATGTTCCAAATGCAGATTTGGATCTCATATAAATATGAGAGGAGACATGTCTCATGAAGAGACATGTCTCCAAGATTTAATCAACATTTAATTTATATATTTAATAATAATAATTTGTATAATATATATGTATATGTATATGTATTATATATAATAATATATATTATTATTACATGAATACGTATATATAGGAAATGATGATTTACCAATAACAACAATGTATCTCAGATCGAATTAATTTGACTGAAACTACAACTTTAACACTCCCTCTTAGCTAGGGAGGATTTGTAGAACACCTTGTGTTCATAAGTATATGAAGAGATATCATCTTAGTATGATATTCTTGGAATGACATATATAAGGATATCAACATAAATCCATCAACACAAATATATATATATATATATATATATTAACATATATTACACATGGAATTTGCTTCAATTCACTATGAGGTTAAATTTCTCAACACTCCCTCTTTAGCAAGGAGAGAATTTCAACAATTATAATACAAGATCTGAATACCACCTTAAGTGTGGTCGATGATAGATTTAAGTTATGGTGTCCAGCAAAATCTGGTTCGAAGAACCATAACAAATTGGTTTTCATGGTGTTCGGCAAAATCTGGCTCGAAGAAACATGATGAGTTGATTATCAAGGTGTCTGACAAAATCCAGCCCGAAGAACCATGATAAGTTGGTTAGCAAGGTGTTCGACAAAATCCGGCCTGAAGAACCAACACATTTTGGTGTTAGGAGATAGTTCAACTATTGATAAGATCGTCACCTTACAATAGTTACCTTCTATTCATTATCATAACTTCCGACACTATGGGACAACAACTTAATGTAGTCTATTATGATAACAGGTCCATTTATTGATAAGATTGTCACCTTTCAATAGCCCCCTTCTAAATATATACATCAATGAAAGATCGTCATCTTTCATGACATAATCACAACAACATCATGTAGTAACTCACATGATATCTACCATGAAACAAGTTAGAGGGTGGACCCACCATAGCTGCTACTAGAGGGTGGAACAAAAGGTTTTCACCTCATACTTCTCTCTCATAGAGGAGAGCACATTACAAAGAATTTCACTTAGAACTTATCCTCATAAAGAAGATATCATCCACAAAGGGTTGCATCTCAAAATTTTTGCCTTTGAACAATGATCTTGGGAAGTTAGGTGCTATAGTTACTTCCTTGGAAGTTCTCTTCACCCAAGGATGCCTACTGAACTCACTCTCAATCTGATATCAATCTTTTGATCTCCTAATGATAAGTCAATGCGTCCTCATGATACATTTAAGAGTAGGCTCCCATCAAAATCATGTAGTCACACACATGTATTTCTATACTCCCTTTGAGTATCAATCTTCTAAGCTCCTACGTTGCCTTCAAAGAAGTGTCATACTCCCTCTTAATGTAGAAGAATCTCATAATCTCAATCATCAAAAATGTTTGCTTCAAGAGCCTCACTTTACCATCTTGATCATCATGGTCTTTGGAGCTACTATCAGTAGATTGAGTCTGCACAATATTTGGTATCATGTGTAAAGTACCAACCTTCTTGTCTTGTAAGAACATCCTCAAACATAAAGGAAAAGATCAAGGCAAATAGTGAAATAACCCTTATAGCATGTACAGAATTGAAAATAAGAGAGACTACAATGAGTAGATAAACGTAAAAGATAAGAATACTTATTTGCACATGAACATCTCCCCTCTAAAGAAGGTTCAAGTGGGAATAGAACATTGACTATTATTCCCCCACAATGTCAAATTCCCTCTCATTCTTATATTGTTGAACAATTTTGCATCAAATCAAATATGGATTCCTTTTTGTGTTTAATAGATCTTAGAATTTGATAAGTCATGTTTATTGTCCATCTCTTAGATCATATTTATTGCCCAACAAGGTATTAACTTCTACGTCAATGTCTTTACCCAAATGTTTTATCAAAGTCCATGACAAATCCTTTGAACGTGTTGATATTACTTTTACTCCTTTCTATTGGTGAATTTCCATAATCAATTATCCTCATTGCTCCAATCATGACGGTGCTCCTGTTTGTCTGTCTTCTTCAAAATACAAATATGTGTAAATATGGAGCTAGACACCTTCATTTCCATAGTGAATGTCATCAGACGAGACTTGCTATCCTCAAGGTCTAATCCATTTTGCAACTCTAGTTAAAGTGATTAGATTTGATTTGTATATGGTTCTGTCTGTTGACATGATGTGTTGTTGCGGCATTGAAACTTCAACCTAATATTTACCACGAGTCTTTAGCATGTATTCATAGTCTCCACGGATACACATCGATAGATATTGATCCATCAAATAGTCAAATGTAATTATCTCTTTTCCTTCAATATAGGCTATCCACGTGTTATATCTCTTTTTGCTTTTCCCAGAAATGACATAAATGGTTGTGGTGAATGTTATGAACATCCTAAACACATCCAACGGCTCGTATATGATTTTGATTTCAAGTGGCGATGTCCAAGATCTACCCTTCGAATGATATTCTCAACCTGTTGTATTTGCTTTGTATGTCCATGCCGTCTATATCATCTATTCTTGTCGAAAGCAACTCAAATGCTGTAGGCTGGATTCTTCTTTGCTATAGACTCAGTTGTTAATCGATCTGGCTAAGGATAAATGATTCACATCTCTGTTGCCGTGTATCCACCATAATTATAAGAAGCTCCCAACGTCAATTTTATATTCTTCACTTAAAGGAAAGGGTCGTTCTTACTGTGATGTCGAGACTATCTTCATAGTGATCGTATTGAGAATGGTGTGAATGTCATTAGACCCAAAGCTTCAAAGCTGTATATTATATCTGTACCCCACATGATGTCTTTGTTGTTGAATCTCATCTAAGCTCCTATTCCTTCATTAGATCATGCATTGATATCCTTTCTATTCTGCGGATTACCAAATGCGAAAATGTGTATGATTCGATATGAGAATAAGAATAGCTTCAGAGTGAGCTCAAAGTCTTTTAACAAATAACAGAGACAACTTAGAACACCAACGATATTTCCTTCTACAAAAAAATATCTAGGTGATGAAAATCAAAACAAGCAAAATTCATTGTAACACAAATGATTCACAACTTCTCTGCAAATATTACATATGAAGCACACAATCTAAATTACCAATCCTGCAAATTTCCTGTGTGTTGAATCAAGCACAAAAATCTTGTATATGATAAATGTGAACTCTCTTGTGAGCTAGATCAAGCACGAAAACTCCCAAAAATTGTCTATGATAGATACAAACTCTCCTGTAAAGTGAGAATATCAAAAACTAAAGCACGACCTCCTGGAAAATGCAAAACTTCTTATGCATGACCTTGTGATACACAAGCAAACATGATACCCGACAATCATAAAAATTGTCTGCACCCTGAGTAGGCAGTATGGAAAACCATCCAACACGTTCTTGAACCATAACACACAAGATCAAGAAGAAGAATTACTTTCTCCTCTTTTCTCACCATTGAGACGAAATTTTCATCTTCCATTGTGCGCTATGTACCATCTTCCCTCTTTCATCCTGTTGCTAGAGAATAAGATAAAGTTGTATGTAGTGTATTTTTAATTAATTTATTTTTCTTTGCTATGGTATCCCCTTCGATTTTGACTGCACTACTACTACGTTGGTGGACTTCAATTCCCAGAAAAGAGAAGAGATATTGTGATTGAATATCATTGATATAAGAAATCGTTCTCTGTCTAAGAATCATTCTCCTAGTATTTACTAAGTGGTGATATTCAATGGATATCAAAGGTTATTAATATGTTCATTTCTTATATTTTGTAGCTATTGTGTCCTCTTCAATATGTCATTTGTCTATAATATTCACCTATGTTCATTTGTTCAAAGACATTGACTGAGTAAGAGTCTTTGATACAATGATCAACTTCTTTCCACATCGCATGGATAAAGATTAAACGTCTTATCAAATTCTTAAATTTTGGCAATCTCTATCCTATATTTCCTTGTCATAGGATGATCCTATCATTCATTTCTTGATGTCCAACGATGTATTTGATATATTTTGTTAATGTCAGATTATTTGCAATTACTTTCATCTTGGTTTTCCTTTCATCTATGGTTGACTAGAGAAGATGTGAATAGTAAGTATTGAATTTGTTTTATCCTTCAACCATGACTTC
Source organism: Cupressus sempervirens (assembly GCA_028749045.1). Classification (NCBI taxonomy): domain Eukaryota; kingdom Viridiplantae; phylum Streptophyta; class Pinopsida; order Cupressales; family Cupressaceae; genus Cupressus; species Cupressus sempervirens. Next base: position 160,584,956 of record CM053788.1, on the reverse strand, counting down.
TGTTTAGTACTCCTTATCAAATCACGACTACTTCTCACTGTCTATGAAAGTCTTTATGTTTCCTTTCTATTCATTTGCAGCCTTGCTTTGGTACCATCTTGAGTAACATGGATCTTCTCTGCAAATACAATAATATGACCATTGTAATTGATATGTTCCAAATGCAGATTTGGATCTCATATAAATATGAGAGGAAACATGTCTCATGAAGAGACATGTCTCTCAAGATTTAATCATCATTTAATTTATATATTTAATAATAATTTGTATTATATATATATATATATATATATATATATATATATATATATATATATATGTATGTATGTATGTATGTATGTATGTATGTATGTATGTATATTATTGTTACATGAATAAATATATGTAGGAAATGATGATTTACCAATAACAACAATGTATCTCAAATTGAATTAATCCGACTGAAACTATAACTTTAACAAAGACAACTCCATACACCCCACAACAAAATGGAGTTGCTGAGAGGATGAAAAAAAATGTTGATGCAGATGGCTAGGAGTATGGTGAGTGTTGTTGGCCTCAAACAAAAGTTCTAGGTTGAAATTTGTAGCCATTGCATGTTATTTAAGTAACAAATCTCCTATCTCGACACTTGATTAGAAGACACCCATGGAGACATGGTTTGGTAAGAAGCCCTCGATGAGACATCTCAAAGTCTTTAGTTATGAGGCATATGCACATGCGAGTGAGAAAAGATCAAAATTGGAGAACAAGGTCGCTAAATGTATTTTTGTATAGCTATAGTGTCAGTGTGAAAGGTTTCAAGCTGTAGGAACCAATTACAAAGAAAGGTCATAATATGGTGTAAGATGGAAATGTGAAGTTGGAAAAAAGTTGATACCTTGACAAATGTCATAGATGCACTAATAAAGCCAGTGAGCACTAATAAGTTCAGATATGTGTCGTTTCTATGGGCTTTTGAGCAAATGACATAATTTTTAACTCTTGTAAGGTCTTCATCAAGTGGGAGATTGTTGGGATTAAGATGCCTCAACCTCAGGAGTTCCAAGTGGATTTAATTAATTTTATTATTTTTTAATGATCATGTGTTGCTATTTTTTACTAAATTAATGCTATATTACATGATTCCAACGTGTGCAACTAGTTGTAGGGTCCGATGGGAAGTTGGGTGCCATTAGCATTTAGGAGAAAGGAAAGTTGTGACACTTGTCACAAGGAGAGTTTTTTTAAGAAGATAAATGCTTAGAAGCTCCTCTAAGTTCCCCTCAAGTGACATGTGGCAGCTTCTTGTGCATAGTTTTGGAAAGATGCTCAACCAGAGCAGATCTTCCACCTGCATAGGCTTGGAGTCAAAATTAACATTCTATTTTGGTAAGAAGCTTGCTTATCTCATCTTGGATATTTTGTATTTGTGGAATAAGTAAATATTTGTATTCAATATTATTTATGCAAGAGATATGCACAAAGGCGGTTTCTAGTTATATGTTGCACACACAATGAATTTGGATGGTTTTTTAAGAATTTGCTTCCTTTTTCATTGTAAATTTTATTAAAGTGTTGAAGAAGAAAAATTAGATGAAGCATTATTGCGAGAAGCTATTATGCTATCCAAATTATTCCATATATAAGATGTCATAGTTGAATTATTTCCAAAAGAATTTCCCACTTTAAATTTTTGGTGTTATTTTTTTTTTTGTTAAATCTGAAAATTATTTTGTGTTTCTTATATTTGTAATGTTGTTTAAAGGTTTGCAATGAAATTTGCGTTAACTTTACTACAAGATTTGCATTGGGAGTTTCTATCCTTTGCTTTCTTTTCTATTGTAATTAGTAATTTTTTCAATTCAAGTAATTGCACACTTGCTCCCATGCCTTCTAAATAAACTATAAGGAAAAAAAAGCTTTAACATGAAGGAAGGAGCCATTAACATGTTATGTTCCCACACAACAATTTTTCATTTTCTTTTGACGAAGGCTTAGATAATACAAAATTGAATGAAGATATTTCATTGTTCATCACCTTTAATAGATCAAATAATTCATTTATTGCCAAACAAACTCCGTGATTTTTGGGACCCAATAGGCCCAACCCAACCTTAGCTTTGTATTGAATACAGTGTACCAAACAAGTGTACTTGAAACCAACATTATTACTCCAATTAGACCATAAAAAGTTGTGAACAAGTTTAGTAAGGTTATCATAACACTTTTTAGAATGCATTCAAAAAGATGAGCAATCAATATATGAAGCCAAGAATATGCAATTCATGACTTGAGCCTTGCTAGCGAAAGATAGAAGTTTGTTTTTCCAAGTATATAGTTTAATTTTCTTTTCAAGAACCACTTCCACATCTTAAGAGGAGGAAATCCAATTCGAAGAGGATGCCCACGTAACGAGAAATGTGTCAATGTTTGATTTGTTTCTATTCTATAGGAATCTAGTTAGGAACAATATCAATTTTATGATGGGTGGACTTAGACCTAGTCTATGAACAAGTTAAGGAAATCCATAGCATTCATAATCCCCTCTTCAAAATTTTGAAGAAAAGGTATGGTATCATCACTAAAATGAATATAAATAGCCACAACATCTTATAAAGAATAAATCTCCCTCCAAGGAACTTTGTCTGGTATGGCTTGACATATGAAATTCAATATCTTGTTATAATATAAAGGTTGAGATAGTATAAAGTTTTTTACTCAAGTTTATAGAAATACAATTGCAATAATCAATTTTGCTAATGTTTTCTTTTGAAGTTTCAAAATCAAAGTTTTTTTAAATAAATAATTTCTTTAGAAACAAAACTTTTTGATTGAAGTTTTCTTGAAATCATTTAAAAAAATTATTGTTATTCTTTAAAAAATCAAGTTTTTAATCATCTAGAGACTAGAATATTCTTATTCAGATTTTCAAATCTCAAGTTTTTTCTAGTTTAAATCTTGCAATTTTGAAAAATTTAAAATATTTAAGCTTTTTTAAGAATAAAAGGTGTATTATTTCTTTTTATTTTTAAAATTAAATCTTGTTTAAACAAAGAGAGATACTCTCTCCCCTCTTCTCTCCCTCCATTTCTCTATCTCTCTCTTTTCCTTCTTTTACATATTGATGCAGGAGCATCCTAGGTTGCCTTGTTATCTTGCTCATCTTTGTGCATTTTGTCAATGATTGCTGAATTGGAGTTGTTTCCGAGTTCCAACATTCACCGGGTGTAGTGATTGTTGAGTTCAATAGTTGCTGAGTTCCCTATGATGGCCAAGCTCCTATGTTTGTCAAGTTCCTTCTTATGCCGAGTGAGCTTGGTGGTTTTCAGATGCTCGGTTCCTTCTTTGACTGAGTTTGTCTGTGTTGGTTCTTAGTGAGAGCCAACTTGTTCATTTAATTTGAGTCATGCATTTAGTGTAAGGATTGTGCATTGGGTTGCATGCAAGATGTTATGAGGTTGACCTTCTCTTATATAAAGATCTAGAATCTTCTATAAGCCATTTTGGCAAGTATAAGTAGTGAGTCTAGTTTAGGTTTAGAAGTAGAAGAAGATCAAGTAGAAGAATGCTTGAAGTTAGCAATTAAAAGAGTCTAGATATCTTATCGCAGTTGTATCATGCTGGATGCATTTTGATGTATACCTGATCATTGTATTGGCCGTTACCTGAAAGGCGTCACAACCAGGCATGTTTGCGGATAATTTGATGAATCAATAAAGATATTGTTGTTTCTCTCTCTCCTTGGTGTTCTTTGTGTTATTGCTTTCGTTGTGTTTACTCGGCTGGACAGTTAGGTGTGCCTCTGGCCCTAATTTCCATCAATCCATGCGTCATACATACATATATACACACTAATCCCGTATTTCTCTCTCCTCTCCTCTCTATATTTCCTCAAACATAACATGACCTTGCTAGTAATGGAGCCAAATTATCTTTTTGATTCAAAGGGTTTTGTTCAATAATTTGTGTAACATACCAATTTTCCTAATCAAGTTTCAATCAAGAAATAAACTGATTTCCTATTTCACATGACTAAGATTTTCAACAACTGATCAAATGCTGATTTACCAAGATTATGAAACGTTAACAATAGCTAACTAAATCTGCTGAAGTAATTATTAGACATATTTATTTATTTAACTACTTCTAGTTATTCATCCGAAAATAAATAGCAGATATTCATGAAAGGAAATACAATTTGAGATATTTGAAATCTATTAACTTCTTTAACAAAATAACTAATTATAAAGTAAAATGACTTTTATCTAGAAATGAAATAACTAACATATAGAGGCTAAAGAATGTATAGATTATTTTGTGAAGCTTTGTTTATAGGTTGTCTAAGCCCTGGCTTTGGTGAGAGGAGAAGCATTGACATAGGCTTAACCTCCCAGCCGCAGACCATTACTTATCTCCACATGTTCTAATTTAATAGAACGGCCCTCCCTACCCCGAGGTCGGGCTTGGGATGTTCATTAATCCCACCATCAAAGTATCCAGGTGGGTTGAAGTCCCAACAGTTATTCGACAAAATAATTGAAGTGTTTGGACAATCAACATAGATCACTTGTTCCAACAAATTTGCCTAATTCCACCATGGCCAAGGAGTTCGATATGTGGGTTAACAACCCGATCTCCACCACTCGGCTTGACGACTTACTTCATGAGTGGAACATGCATGAGCTAATGCACTAATTATTTTATTATTTATTTGATTCTGATGTCATTCTTGTTATGCAAATATCTCTACACCTCCTCACCAAATTCAGGCCAACAAGTTGGTGATTCCTTGGTGCCTTCAGATTAACTTCACTTAGATACTTTACACCTTCTTCACCATATTTTGGCATTTTTCCTAGTGAATTCCTTGGTGTTCTGGGTTCAATATCTCAATCTCAGTTATCAAGTTTTATATTAGGTTATAAATGATTTAACATTATAGCTTTCAAAGAAAAATTCAGAGAGATTACATATTCAGGTCTCAACAAGAAAACAATCAGACTTGAGTATAAAATCATTGCTATGTTATCACACATGGCAGTCAACAGACTTTTCAAAGATCACAATAGACTTGAAAAGAAATACAACAAGCTTTAATCATTGTCTCTTATCACAAGAAAATGGCAAACTTTGAATAAAGAATGATAGGCTCCAAGCATATATCATATAAGTAAATACGACACACCTTTGCAATGAAAAACAGTAACTATGAACAATTCTGGCCTTATGGCCGGCTTAATGATTGAACTCAGGTTTCATAACAGCAAATGGAAAGTATGAAGGATGGCACGAGTTTAATTAGATTCTTACGTGACTCTCTCTGTCACCAATATTAGAGTTGTGTGCCTACACTTGATTAATCCTGCCTATCTTACTTGGAGACCTATGGCAAGGAAGCTCAGTTGGAAGCACAGTATATTTATATTTGGACTGTCTCTGCAAGTTATAAAGAAGCTAACAGGGATTTCGACAACATAAAGGACTTGAAAAGCCCAGAGCAGGGAATAGTGCTGATAGACGAGTAAAGGATTCCATAATATAGAATTGAGCCAGACCTTGGCTACCTTCAATTACAAGATTATATTCGAAGGTTATTCAAATTGGCTTAAAAAGAAAAAGAAAGAAAGGAGGGAAAAATGAGAAGGAAAGAAGATGAAAGGTTTTAAATAATTAATATTATTTTATTATTGTTTTATTTTCTCAACTATGCTTATATGTACGTAATGATAAGGTGGCATCATTGGATTATAATTTTAAATGTAATGGTGTCACTTTATTATTATTTACATATGATCATATTTGAGAATATAAAATAATATTCAAATGATATTAATATTTGATAAATCTTCAAGGTAAGAACTTGTGTTTATTTTACATTGTTTTATTATAATGTTTCAATTTATAGCTCATGCGGTTCCACCATGAAATATGTTGCCAAGTCCTAGTAACCTTGCCAAGATAGTTTTTAGGTCAAACCTGTCGATTTTGATGATTGAACCATTTGACCATCCCCTTTCGATGACCCCGTTTCGCAATGCTTCCCCTCTCTCTTCAGTCTTTATCCTATAAACATTCAAAACAACATTCTCGCCAAGACACCAATTCAAGATTTATAAATTGCTAACTCAAATCATCAAGTAACCATTAGGGATTTCATCAATGTCAGAATAACTAACTTTACATGCTCATCATATATGTACAATGTCTATAATTAACTAACTCAATTTCACATGATCATGAATAGATTGATACAACAACTATAATTAACTAACTCACTTTCATATGATAATTAAATCAATACAATGGCTATAATTAACTAACTCAATTTCACATGATCATGAAGGAATGAACAACGGCTATAATTAACTAATTCAATTTCACACAAACATGAAGAAATAATTTGGTTCAACGGCTATAATCAGTTAAAAATTTTAGGGCAAAATTTGGGATGTAACAATTTGGATCCTTTATTTGGATGCAAAGTTGATATGAAGCTATCACTTCTCCATAGAGACCTTTGTTGCAGAAACATCACAAACAATATCATACCTGATTCTTGTAAAAAAGTTTGGTTAAAGTTTAAGTTTGTGAGCACAAGCATCATTCCTAAATTTAGAGATTTGTAATGATTTTAAAACCTTTTCATGCACCCTTTACTGAATAAAACTTAAAAACACTATAACATCATCAAATAGAAGCTATTTTTTCATCACATACATAAACAAGGAACATAAATGATAAATCCATCATATACGTAAAATGTAGATTTTAGCTAAGCTTGTCCAAAATATGGAATTGAAACCAAAGGGATTTTGGATTAGATGAGTTAAAAACTTAAAACCTTTAGAAAATCCTTGTTCTAGCTTTAGCTTGACCTTAGAAAGTGAGGATGCATTATGGGGGGTTAGTGTTGAAGAATTTGGCTAAGTCTGGATTATTTTGGAAAACCTCAAAATCTAGATTTTGCATCTTAAATCCTATGAAGCTGAAACCTATCTCAAACATCTTGACAATATTTATACAAATATAACTTGAAGTATAAAAAATGTAACTTATACTTAAATATTATATTTCGATAAATCCTCCTACCCCTTGAGCCAAGTGTTGAATTATAGGTTAAACTTGCAAGTGTATTCTCGGACCCAATCGAGTTATGCATGCTTGAACTTAATGAGTTGGGCGAGTTATGCCAACTCTACAAGTTTGGCGAGTCATGTCCCAAAACTTGGTGAGCTGAGTTGCCGAGTTGAAATAACTCGACTGGATTGACCCAGCTCGCCAACTTGCCCAACTCACTTGACTCATGACGAGTTTGGGAACTTTAGTTTAGAGCATAGCTTCAACTTTCACAATCAATTTTAAAGACACGAACCAAATTTTTATAGTCATAAGAACTCGATTCACATGGTTCCCACATTTTTACTTGAGATGTGAAAGCATTGATTGAATTAAATTCTAATCTAAGATATCAGATCCCTCTGTTTATGCTCAAATCTTGATTTCAATGTGTTCCCACTTCTGATTCTGCTTGGATTATACTTGGATTCCAAACACGAATCCGTGGGAATCAAAGGCTAAAATAAATATATATTTTACCATTGTTTTAGATTCAACTACAACTAAAACTTTTCCATTTGACACTTTTGATTGTTTGGAAAAATCTTTTTCATTTATTTTTTGTTGTTTCAATTTTTTCTTCTCCAATTGAGCAATGTTGTCAACTTCTACTCTGGCAATAGATTTTCTTTCCATCATGGCAAAAGCCTTGGTATCGGTTTTCTAAATATTAAAATTTATTTTCTTTAGTCGAGCAATCATCTTTGGGGCTAGAAATTGTCATAGCTTATTCCGATGATTTGTCTACATTACTGTATCTTGTGCTTGTTGATCCTTTTTTTTGTGGATCGGTAAGAGGCCAAAGCCAAGATTAATTATTATTATTTATTAAGATTGAGTAGACCCAAATGTAAGACCTCCCAGATAAGAGGCTCACAATTTACCATTTTGTTGTAGGCTCTTGCCTTGCTTGTTGATCATCATAAATGATTCGAGGTTTTTGATCTTTTTTTAATCTTTAACTTATTTTTCTTAGATTTTTCAACTCTATTAAGGATTGACTTGTAGCTTCCATTAGCTTGTTTATCAGAAAGGTTTGACTTGAAGCTTCCATTCACTTGTTTATCAAAAGCAATAACAAGCTCTCTATCTTCTTTACAAATACCAACATTTGTTTTTTTTTTCTGATGTCAACATGTTCATTGCCCAAAGTATGGTTTGATCTTGCCTTAACACTACCCTTGACCTTAGGACATATTTTGACTTGTCTTTGAGGTGTCTATTGCAAAAGACATTTTATTCCCATCTACAAATCGACCATTATTATATGTTTGAAGTTTTGAACCAATGATGAATGTTACATTTATGAATCTATGAACAGACATACATACATATAAAACATCTATATATATATATATATATATATATATATATATATATATATATATATATATATATATATATATATATATATATATATATATATATATATATATATATATATTTGCGGTACTGAAACCCATGCAGTTTTGTTTTTTGCTAAATCTTGAAATCCAAATCTGAATCCGAGTCCAAATCCAAACCAGAATCAGGATCGACCACTTAGATTTTAATGCATCAGTTTCCACTTGGAAGAAATAGGTGGCCACATGAAAAGACAAGAGCAAATGGATAACTAAGGCACCAATATCCACAACAAATGGAACAATATCTAAAGACGGGATTAAACTAGAGCACTATCTTGGCACAAAGTTTGAGAATAGGGGAATCAACAGCCAAAAAATAATCATTGGACCAAATTTCGGAGTACATTATATGAATGTTGATATTGCTAGTTAATTCCTCCTTTCATGGGAGATTCAATTTTTAGATGGGTGATGAAGAGATGATGATGTTGAAAATGTGAAGTCTAATAATCATCTTACATTCCTTTCCTTTGTTTCTTCCTTTTTTCAGACTCTTTATACTTTATGTATTAAATACTTGCATAAAAGGATGAATATTAAAGCAATGAATAAAGATGTTGCCTTGCTATTCTATGGATGTAACCTTTAATATTGAACAATTGTTATATGTCTATTTCTGATTGTCTTTATTTTAGTTGTGATGTTTGATATTATTTTGCCTTTTCTTTGAACTCAATAGATGCCACTATCAAACACAAGCCAGAGAAAGAGCTAAATACAAACCTCTATTTGGAATCTTAAAATGAATTATAGAAGACTTTAGGGAATGTTTATTTTTATGTAATAATCTTATTCTCGTTACCTTAAGAGATAATAATAAAGTGTACCAGTATGATTGAAGATGAAATGACATCCATTTTTATATGCCGTGGAAGATTAGGGTCTCAAGGTTGAATATCAACCATGGCCATGCCTATGCAATGGACGAGGTATTTTAGAGAGCTTCCTATACATGATGTTAAGGATTTAACATCTAAATTGAACTAAGTGGCTAGATTTAATCTCCTCTACTTAAGAGGAAATTATATATTTTTTCACACTTTTGACTATGATGACAATACTTATAACTAGAAAATAAGGATTTTGTGTAACCCTCGATAACTTAAGCATATAAAAGATTATACTTAATAGGTTAGGAGAGTCCAACATAGTGTTAAAGAGGGAAACTCATATAAGTTTACAAAGTGCATATTCTTTTGAAGAGGAAAACTTTGGTGAGTGCACACACACACCAAGATAGATGAATACGAAAACATTCTTTTTGGGTGTGTGTTTGCTAAACAAAATTTGTGAAACCTCATATTCATAAGGTTTTATTATTTTGTTCGAATCATATACCCATTCTCCATCTTCCCAACATTTCTTATGATCATGATTGTAAGGACCTAGTTGTGACACTAGGCTTCCTACAACACTGTTGTGAAGACTCCACTTGCTCTAGGAGATGTAGAGAACCTTGATACGAACTATGCCTTGCAACTTGTGTAAAGCAGAGAAGTGGAAGGATATGGAAGTGCGACAATGCTAAACTTAGAAATTCAAAAATAGAATATCGAGATAGAAATTAATAGGAAACCAACAAAAAATGAGAACATAGAATTGGGGCAAAGTTTATTCATCATAGACTAAGATTACAATTCAAGAACATAAGATTTGCAACCATCCAAGTCAGGGTCCACTAAAATTTCTTGGAACCATGACTGAACATTTACAGATCAAAACTACCAAAATAAACCCCAAGGCACAAATTAGGAACCCAACTAGCTCTATGCCATCCTTGGGCACTAATACAACAAATGCTTACAATGGTAGAGTTGGTTCCTCAACTCCACAAAACAATGCTCACAATGAACTTAGATTAAACTAGCCAAGGAAAGTTGCTCCACTCCAAAACTCCCAATGCTTTTTCTATGATATAGAATGAGTAGATCCGATGTTCATATAGAACTTGCCATTGGCTTTGATCCGCAATGATCAAGAACTTGTCAACCTTTGGGACAACAACATGGATGACCAAGATGCCAATCAAACCAAGGGATCTACAAGAACCAATAAGAGTTTGAGCTTCCCTTGTTTGCCAGACCTTGGTTGTAGCCAAATCTGACAAGTGACTACAAAGGGTGGGACCTTTTTAGGGATGAGACCACTTTGAATGTAGTACTCAAGTTAGTACTGATCTGTGCCATTGGATCAACCCTAATAGACAACTGAATTGCAACAATCATTGACAATGCAGAGACAATGATCTTGGGCCATTGCGCACCCAAGGAACAATAAAGAGAACTCCATGTAATTGGTCAAGCTCAACAAGTGTCAAATAAAAATAGCCCCTCATAATGATTATTGTTGTGTTTCACTTAGGCACTTAACACCAAACTTTTTGTACTGTTGGCCTTCCATGTGCAAGTATATTTGGTAATATGGTTTAAGGCACAATATTTGGTAGAAGCAACAAATTTTGGAACACAAGTATAGAAACATATTTGTGCCTGAAAATAAAGTCATGTTGGGCAAGATCTTTACTCCATATCTCAACAATTGCTTATATTCTAGTGTAAACTTCACTTGAATGAATGGAATTCCAATATCATTTTCAGAAAAAAATTATCTTTACTATATATTTAAATGAAGCCACAAAGAGTTGAGGGCCTTGTAAAGGTTATTGATGCTTTTGGGGTCAACTACATACTTTGTTCATCTTTTGCGCTTTGGTCTCTCATCTATTTGTCTCCTCTTTCCATGGGAGGGCCTTGTAAAGGTTATCAATGCTTTTGGGGTCAACGACATATTTTGTTCATCTTTTGTGCTTCGGTCTCTCATCTATTCATCTCCTCTTTCTGTGGCTTTTTTTTTCCCTCTATCGTTGTGATTGTTGGCATGAGATAAGAATTGGAACAATAGAAAGGAGCTCTCTGTGTATGAACGACTTCGTCTCAGTAAAGTGTAATTATCAATGCATGAGAGTTATGGAATATTCTTGTCATTATTTTGCGAAGAGCATCTAAATTCTTTTTCCTATCAATGTTCAAGCATCAATATTTGATCAGATAAGTTCAATTGCGCTCTGTGTGTTTTAATCTTTTTTTGTGCATACTAAGATTAGACTACAAATAAACAAGTACTTTATGAGTATAAATCTTGAATTTTATTTTTATTGGGAATAGTGTAGATCTCTATTTAATTTGATGAGCTATTACTAATCTCTCTTGGTTGCAAGTCACATCAAGAAGCAATAACATGATAATTGAACATGAAAACATTGTTTGCAATCATGAGACTGAATTGATACATATTTAGAGGGAGATGTTCAGCTTCAAAGGGAGGTTACATCAACTATCTTATTGTGGTAATCAACGTTGTCCCTTCTGGGAGGGAGTCTTTGTAGAGAGAAAATCTTAGCCATTCTTACTTGTAATGCATTCTTCTTTGGGAGAAGTCTGAGTTGAAAGCCCTTGTTCCATCCTTTATGAGTAGGCATAGTAGAAATGCATTCTTCTCTAGGAGAAGTCTGAGGTGAAAGCCCTCGTTCCACCCTCTACGAATAGGTATGGTGGACCAACCTCTGTGAGTAGACATGGTGGAATGCATTCTTCTCTGGGAGAAGTTTGAGGTGAAAGCCCTTGTTCCACCCTCTATGGGTAGGCATGGTGGAAGTCATGTGTGTGACTCCATGACTTTAATTATATGTGTTTATGAAGTAATTATGATGAATTATGTTATGCTGAGATAACATGTGCTTATGAGAATATTTGGGATATTGACATCTTTGGTTGCAGCTATTTGTGCTTTCCATTCTAAAGACCTCTCTCTTGCTAAGAGGGAGTGCTAAAGATTGTAGCTGCGATAGAGATTTTTATCTCTGTTTTTTATGAATTAAAAATATGACCATTATGGTCATCTTCAGCTGAAGAAGATATTTATAATAATATTTGAGATAGTATTATATGTAGAGACGTGAGGTAACGAGCCCTTTCTTAACTTCCACAATCCACACAAAGAATGTGAAAAGCTGAATCCTTTTCATGCCATCCCGGTTTACTGATGGTTCCCATTAAACTTGATGTGATTCAAACCTGCACTGGACTCTTCCGAGGCTCTTTACATCTACAAAGCTTCTTCTCCCCAAGTTTTCATACTAAAATTCTCTTCTTTTGATAACTATCGGGTCTCGTTGTGATGCCCTTCCATTACACTTTTGTGCTCATCATAAATGGCAAGATATATGTGACAGCGGCTTCTTTTAAATGAGTCCTTCAGCATAAAGAAAAACTGATTCCCACAAATGAAAATTGGGCTCTTGAAAAGAAAACCCGATCCCCTCCAATACATTTGTTGGCTCCTCAAAAATCCATCTTTCACAAAATCATCTCCATGCCTTATCAACACCAAATGCAAACCCAAAACATTAAAAGCTGTTCATACCTTGCTGTCAGGTTTCCACCTCTTCCATGCCAAATGCTAGAAGTGTTGGCATCTTATTCTACCACCTTTCTCTACCTGTTCATGTTCCCTATCGGGTTCCTATGAATCCCAAAAGATTTCGATTTTTTCCAATCCATCTTTACAGACTTGCATGTGATATTCATGCCGCCCTCTGCAAACAAATCCGATGGCTCCTTATCCATCCTTGCCGTCTTCCAAAACTACAGCGAACTCCTTTTTTGTTATTGGGTTCCATAGCATAAGAAAACATGCTGTCTACTGCATATATGCTGCTACCTTTATGTCGCCACCTTTGCCAATAAAACAAGAACAGTTAGCTATGGATTCGGGTTTCAAGAATCCTGACCAAATTCCATCACCTTCATTGTTCTCAGGTTCCTTCTACAAACAAGTGCAGTCACAAAACAACACAAATCGGGTTTCTGCTCACGTTATCCATACAAATCAAGAATTGGTTATTTGCTTGTTATCGGCTTCCATAACCATTAAACTCTTCAACCAAAACTCGATGCCAAAGAAGACTTATACAAAGGTGATATAACCAAAATCAATAAGATATGACTAAGCCAACTGACACATTAAATAACTATAAACACATACTTTCATTATGATATCATCTACAAATTACAAAATGACAACAGCCAGAGAGTCATTTGGTTGCTCTACCTAATCCCCCAAAAGTGATTATCTTTCTGCTTCTTATCAATTTTCCTATCGGCTCTCTCTTCCTCTTTTGATTACAATGTGATCTCTTTAAAAGAGATTGTAGGTAGTTATTTCAACCACCCATCTACCCGATATTCCATGCTTCGTTAAGCACTCCCATTACAACGCAAATCTACTTTTCTTGTTTTTAACACATTTATCATGCCAATTGTAAGTCACTTGTAACCATTTTGTTACATGGACCCATTTTAATACAATTTTTAACTACTTGCCACACATTTTATATTCTTTGACATGATCATACAAAATCTTGACGACTTAGCTATTACAATATTATGAATCTTGTCATAAATTTGGAGAGACGAGGTGCTCCCGCACCATACTGCCGGAGTTGAAAGGTTTCCATGGCCCTATGGAAATGTCGGGACCATACTGGAATGAAGCTTGTGCAGACGCTTCTGCTGCACGCTCTGATGCTGGAACTAACTCCAATTAGATGGAGTGTCGATGGGTTGCTTCCCACGGTGTTGCTTCTTGTCCACCTCACAACACTGGCTTTGGATCTCTCGCGCAGGCCTTCGGACCAACATCTATGGTCCCATTGACAGACCGCCTGTCTGCCTTGCTTGCTGCAGCGTGTGGACTTCCACCATGTAACTACAACCCCATTAATATTAAGAAATTCCAAACTCCGCCTAGACCATTCGCTGGCTCTGATACCAATCTGATGTAACGAGCCCTTTCTTAACTTCCACAATCCACAGAAAGAATGTGAAATGCTGAATCCTTCTCATGCCATCCCGGTTTACTGATGGTTCTGATTAAACTTGATGTGATTCAAACCTGCACTGGACTCTTCTGAGGCTCTTTACATCTACAAAGCTTCTTCTCCCCAAGTTTTCATACTAAAATTCTCTTCTTTTGATAACTATTGGGTCCGGTTGTGATGCTCTTCCATTACACTTTTGTGCTCATCATAAATGGCAAGATATATATGACAGCGGCTTCTTTTAAATGAGTCCTTCAGCATAAAGAAAAACCGATTCCCACAAATGAAAATTGGGCTCATGAAAAGAAAACCCGATCCCCTCCAATACATCTGTCGGCTCCTCAAAAACCTATCTTTTCCAAAATCATCTCCATGCCTTATCAACACCACATGCAAACCCAAACATTAGAAGCTGTTCATACCTTGCTGTCGAGTTTCCACCTCTTCCATGCCGAATGCTAGAAGTGTTGGCATCTTATTCTGCCACCTTTCTCTACACGTTCATCTTCCCTAACAAGTTCCTATTAATCCCAAAAGATTTTGATCTTTTCCAGTCTGTCAATAGCCATTCTTCCTCTCCCCATTTTCGGGTTTGAGTGAGGCAACAAGAATATGTTTTACAGACGTGCATTTGATGTTCATGCTGCCCTCTGCAAACAAATCTGATGGCTCCTTATCTGTCCTTGTCATCTTCCAAAACTACAGCGAACTCCTTTTCTGTTATCAGGTTCCATAGTACTGCATATATGCCGCTACCTTTATGTCGCCACCTTTGCCAATAAAACAAGAACAGTTAGCTATGGATTTGGGTTTCAAGAATCCTAACCAAATTCTATCACATTCATTGTTCTCAGGTTCCTCCTACAAACGATTGTAGTCACAAAACAATACAAATTGGGTTTCTGCTCACATTATCCATATAAATCAAGAATTGGTTATTTGCCTGTTATCGGCTTCCATAACCATTAAACTCTTCAACCAAAACTCGATGCCAAAGAAGACTTATACAAAGATGATATAACCAAAATCGATAAGATATGACTAAGCCAACTGACACATTAAATAACTATAAACACATACTTTCATTATGATATCATTTGCAGATTACAAAATGACATGACTCTCTTTGGCTGCTCTACCTAATCCCCCAAAAGTGATTATCTATCTGCTTCTTGTCAATTTTCCTATCGGCTCTCTCTTCCTCTTTTTGTTACAATGTGATCTCTTTAAAAGAGATTGTAGGTAGTTATTTCAACCACCCATCTACCCGATATTCCATGCTTCTTTAAGCACTCCGATTACAATGCAAATCTACTTTTCTTGTTTTTAACACATTTATCATGCCAATTGTAAGCACTTGTAACCATTTTGTTACATGGACCCATTTTAATACAATTTTTAACTACATGCCACACATTTTATATTCTTTGACATGATCATACAAAATCTTAACGACTTAGCTATTACAATATTATGAATCTTGTCATAAATTTGGAGAGACGAGGTGCTCCTGCACCAACATGTGTCATGCGAAGATGCATGCTTTTGGAAACATGAAGAGACTTTTTTTTGGAAATTGAAGAGACCTTCGGTTGTGATGTGAAGAGTCTCTCAACTCTACATATTTGTGTGATTACTTTGTGTGTGTATGAATCACATCAAGTGAAAAACATTCTACTTGAATTTTATTTTCATTATCAATAAAAATGATATTTTTGTGGTGTGGACGGGTTTTCCCAGGATAATCTCTTGGGTTAATTTCTACCTATCTTGTTATCGCTTTTATTACAATTTATCATTTATGTTTGGACAAGACATTAACATATTCCCACCTACATCATGGTCACAACCTTTCAACTGTTTGCTCACACTATACACCCTACATGTAACTTCATTTCATTTTGACTTGGAATCATGCAATATTTTTCGAAAAAACCAACCCACTATTTACAGTCAAAAATGCAATATCTTTTGGCTTTTACAAGAATATAAACATTGAGGAGTTTCAAGTTGAAGTTAAAATAATGTAATTGAAAAAAATATTTGAGATTGAATAAAAACATATATTTCATGTATAACCTTATAACAATTAGAATTTTAATTGATATAATTCTCATCCTCTAATTATGCAAAGACATTGCATGATGTCTTTGCCAATATCATTTTCCTTTCTCCCATTGTGAATGTTTTTTATCAGCAAGGAATGGAGTGCATTTTATTTTCTTTATTAGCAACAATTAAGGGAAAAAAATCCCCATTCCAGTAACAATAAATATCTACCAAACTTGTGAGATTCCTGTTGTCATTGTAGTTACAAAAACCAAATTCGTCCGTCGACATCTCTTTTGTGAAGAAGAAGGATTCATATCACTGTAAGATCTTGAAAGCACAGTGATAATGAACAATTTTAATACTCCTTAAGCATAAGGCTGGTCACTGTATGCATTTTGAGGTATGCTTTTTGGCCACAAACTCTCTGTAACCTGATAGCACTTCTTCATGAATTAAAATTAAAATTGGGTCGGTTCCCACCAAGAAAGAAAGAATACCTGCTTCACACTACATATACCTGCATAAAATATTTTCAATGGAAGACCGAGGACCAGCCAAATGAAGATCTCAATTTTACTTCATGGAAATAAAAGGCAGTGAAGATTCCTGTTCCATCAAATAAACAGTTAAAACTAATAGAGTAAGATAAGCTATGAAAATACCTTAGGTTCCCTCTAAGTGAACATAATTCAGATGTTCAATACAAAATAACAGAATTCCCACTCCACAAATTGCTCATTTCATAAGGCATGAAAGATGGACTGCTGACAGTCTAATGAGACAACCAGACAGCATCAAGTTTATCAGAGTACCATGGCTTAGTAAAGCGGTCAATAAAAATAGCAAGGAAAAAACGAGAGAAAGAAGTCAAGATGAGCAGCATTTATGCCTGCAGCCAGACTATTCAAAGTGAGATGCCAGAGAAAAGACGATAATCCTAATGTCATGCACAGGTACCAGAGCGAACATTCTGACAACAATGATATGCATGGTCCATTAACAATAAAAAACATGCATGATGTAGATGCATTAATAGTGTAAATCACAACAGGATCATTAAGACATTATAATCAGCATTACCTGAGAAACTCAAATCATTAAAAGATAATATTCTGTCAACAAAATAAAATAGTAGTTTGAAAAAATTCTATTGTCTTCAAACCCTGCATTACAATACATCTGTAAGAATGCAGCTGTGTGTGGGATATCATTGACACTTTTATTGTTTCTTGCTTTTTTCGATTTGTCAATGATTAACAGAGTTTCCAAATGTTGGCAGCAAGTCTGCCAAGGATTTCTTTATTTGATGCTTTAATAATCAAAAAGACAAATACAGAAGTTATATTAATTCTAAGAAAATGGAACATTAGGATTTTGGAAACAATTATTTTAAAAATAATTAGCCAATGGCTGTATCTGCATTTATTTCCCAAATAAAAAGGAAATATAAAAATAAATATTACAAAGACCCAATGGGTGGATAAATAAACATGCACTGGCTAAAGGCTACATAGTAAAATACAAAAGCGAAGTAAAACTTTGTAATCAGATCCAGGGCCTAGGGATGTGGTTATAACCTATAGGTACAGAAACATATGAAGTTCAGATATATTTTATTTTAGTTAAACATGGGAGCATCCAATATGTGAGAGCAATCTTGCATGAACCAAAAATATATTTTTTGTTTTGTGGGTTATATAGGGATGTCACAGCCATCTTGTTCATCCTGCAACTGTCCATTCTTGCTACAATCTTCATTTTAGCACATCAAAGTTCGAAACAATATATCATTATGTGGTGATGCATTTTGATCACAAAGCCTTTAAATTGTTATCAGAGCTTCATCAAGTAATTTTCCATCATTCCATGACGTTGCTAAGTGTTTTTATTGACCAGTTAATGCAATGTGACTCCTAATTTTTTTAAGGTTGGCCAAATTCAGATTTGCACTATAGATTTTAATCTTACTCTCATATATCTAATGTCTTCCCAAAGCTTATTGGTCCATGGACAGTCATGCTTAGGACTGCATGGAATTCTAATGCTTAAATCTTGCTGCATTCATCGTAAAAGTTGAAAGGGATCATTTACACACTTCCTTATTAGGATCACAGGTGACCATGAAATCATTCTATACTGGACCCATGATCCTTGCCTTATGTGCATAGGGCTGTGTAACATATTACTGTTTTGTGCCAAGACATTTCATCTTTGTTTGCTATGAGGGAACATTATTTGTACATTTCAAGAAAATCATTCACTTGCAAAGTTCAGTAGCAGCTTGAGAGTTGTAAGATCAGAGGGCACATCAACTTAAAGACGCTGTTTAAAGAAACCATACACTGATTGTGTTTTAGTTCATTGTATTTCAAGACTAGGGTTTCATGCTAATTTTGTGTTGAGACCGCATGGTTGGATGGTTCTTCATTGAACCTATCATCCATTACTGCATTTTTCACATAAAAAGACAATAAGTAAATATTAGTGACCACAAGAGATGAGGGAGGGCATATAAATGGGAATTTAAAGTACATCCAGTTAGATTAGTACAGGATATGAGTGAGAAAGAACCCTTTAACTTTTCAAGGATCATTAAGGTTGTGTAGATTATTAGAAGTTAGATCTTCTATAGAGTCATTCCGTAAAATTGTACACCCTTCTCTAACCTATTATTTATGTACCTGTTTTATGCATTTTGGAGAGAGATATTTGAATGCTGTAATTAGAATTGTTTTTTTCCTTTATTTATTATGTAGATTACAAAAATCACAGTTTAATTGTGTGCATTTCTGTGAGGCTGAAGTTAACCCCTGGCAGCATTTGGATCCAGTAATCTCTACACCCACCTCCTTTCCTATTCAAACTTTTAACATGTCAAATTTGAATTTTGATTCCCCAGGATTATTCCAACAGCTTAGTCTAAGACACTAATGTAATAAACTGTACTGACATCTCGTAACCAAAGAAACCTGAATAATAATGACAATATTCATATTGCAAATTAGACTACTTGTGATGATTTAGAAATAGATGATGACTTTGTTAATTTTTACACTCCTGGCTTCCCAATCATATCTATCAACATCCAATAACTCTTAGCTGTCCATCCAAAATTTGGATATATACCCAAAGCTAAATCAAGGGAGTGCTAATAAACTTTAACAGGATTTCAGTGCTAACGAAAAACAATGACACATCCACAAAAAAACAGCATTCTCTAAGTTAAAAATTCTGAACCCATTCACTCCACTAGAGAGTCTAGATCAACAAAATAACCTTCCCCTACTTTTAAAGTGTACTTGGCTATGGTTGAACCATTACAGGAACAGCTGAAAATCAAAACATCATCAACGTCATCAATGTAATGACTGACATATGCATCAGGCAACCAATCTAGAAACCCCTTGAAGACAGACAATGATGGCATCCATGGACTAAATCAAAACCAAACATTGATCAGTTGATTACAACAATTGAGCAACATGCATAACAATTGCAGCAAATCTTACATGCTTTGCCCACCAATTCAAGGTTGCTCCCAACCTAGACAATAGATTCAAGAGCATATTTACACCGCCTTGGGAGACGAGGGGACAGGGGAACAAATTTTTGAGACGGGGGGACAAAGGGGCCTTAATTTGGGGCTGACAAAGGGACAACGGCGAGGGACCAAGTGGGGGGGAGGTTGTATATACTATATATTTGGTACTTAAAATGCTAATTATGAAATGATGCATTGCAATATAAGATATAAAGATGTAAAACAGTAAATACTTGAACATTGCATTGAATTGGAACATTGAACATCGAACATAGATAGTCAAATCAGCAAATAGTTAAACACTGGGACATCCCCCATCCTTGGCGGAGGTGGTGAAATCTAGTGGCACCATTGGGGATGGGGGAATAGAGTCCCCAAGTCCCTAGTGCGTCCTTGCCTCCGATGCGTTGGGCAAAAAGGGGGGGATGCATCCTCGTGCTACTATGTTCAAGAGTCTATTTTAGAACTTTTCAGAAAGAAGTGGTGCCAGGGGTATAGATTAAAATTTAAAATAATTAGGAGTCATATCCCAAGCATTATATTCTATGAAGCTAGGTACACACCTTGCAGCCCGAATTTGGGTTCGAGTTCGTGCAAGGTCTAGATTTCGGACTGTGGGTCCATTCGGGTCCTTGCTGGCATGAATCTCGAAAAACCCAGGAGGACCCACAACAATAGGGTCTAAAAAATAAAAATAAAATGACTTAATATTTTTTTTTTATGTAACCCTAACAGTAGCCTAATAGAAAACATTTCACTCATCTAATCTCTCATTTGCTCTCTCGTTTTGGTGTGCCGATTTTGCATGTTTTAAGTGTAGAGATTTTTTGTTCCAATGATGAGGATCTAGATATAGTTGCAGCCGGGCATGAAGCCATTGATCCCTCATTGTTTGATGACCCATTTGACCTTTGAAGGGCATTGGATACTATGATCATTGATTCACTATTAAACAATTGCCATTTATCATTATGTTTCAAACTTTATTATTTGATGAACTACGCTATGTTTTGAAATTTCATTTTGCAATTTCGTAATTCAATGTATGATTTGTTTACAATCATGAACATAGATTAATGAGCGGGTATTTAATGTATATCTTTGACATTTGGCATTGATCAATGATCAAACAACATATATTTGTACTATGAATGACTAAGTTTTGCAATTACGCACGTCTCTTATTTTTTGTACACACACACACACACTCACGAGCCCACCCACAAACCCAAATGGGAATTGTTTTTTGCCGAGCCACAAACCAGAACTCGAACTCGAATTGGTAACTTAGATTATATTTGATAACAATTGCAATCCAATAGCATATATCAACACTATATATGAAGATTGTACATTCAAATTCCCAGATGACACATTAGAAGTACACAAAGATTTTGTCAATGATACCATAGTATATGTCGTGTCCTATTCTCAAATGTAAGTTTAGTGAAGATCTTGGCCTATTTTCTTTATTTTCCCTGTAGGCTAATGGAGTGGTGCAAGAGAAATAATTATAAAATTTAGCTGAATTTCTTTTGTCAAAAAGTAACCTTACATGATGTTGTAAAAAGATAACTTATGTTTTAATATTTGAAATGGTTGATTTAAAAGTGTGGCTCAAAGGTGTCACTAAAACCGGGTCCAAGGATTATTTTAAAGCACTTTTTCTTTTTTAATGTTTAGCATTGATAAAGAGTTGGTCAACACACTTGTAATTGTCAGTTGGACTTTCAAATTCCATCAACTAAGGATATGAGTGGGTCATTAATAGAGGAGGCCATAAAAAGAACATGGGTTGGTGTTAATGACTAGATTAATTCAATAAAGTATGGTAGAGAAAGTAGTGCGACATCTTACAAATGGATGGGCTGTTGGCTAGAATGAGACTCTCATGAACTTTCTAGTGGCTTTGAGTGGCACATTGGTGTTATTGAAGTCTATAGACACCCCACTTGAACTCAATAACATATTGAGATATTGTGCCATCTATAGCATGTTGATCCAAAAGGTTGCAATTGAAAATGTTATCCAAATTGTCATGAACAAGGCAACAACAAACATATTCTTAGAAAGATTTATCATGGAGAGGTATCCCATGTTTTCTTCAACTAGTGATTCACATTGCTTGGATACTATCGTAGAGGACATTGAGAAGTTTGGATGGGTCAAGAGTGTGGTTGAAAAAGCCAAACAAGTTTTGCAATTTATTTATAACCATACTTTAAGTCCATTCTTTGATGCAATATCACACGAATGACAAAGAGCTCTTGACAATAGGAGTGATACAATTGTCCACGGCTTCACTTTGCAAAGCATCATAGCTGCAATTCTTTCTCTCAAGTAGATGTTATGAGCAATGTTTATATGGAGCCTCCACATGCCAAAAGACAAAAGGTGTGAAAGCTAGCAAAACAAATTTTCACATGTTTTCTGTAAAAAATACAAAGGAGTCACCCAAGTAATAATTATACACAAATTTTATATGGAATTAGCTGTTTGCATTTTTTATTCTCGTTAATTTTGTGATAATTTAAAAAATTATTTTCATTTATTTGATGGTAACCTTTGGCCAAGGTTCTAAGTTTCGTGAATGGAGATGACATGTCGATGGAATGCCTCTATGAGGCATGGATATGACCAAAGAGGTTTTTGCATTATTATGGCAAGGATACAAAAGAATATGAGATCATTTGGCACATTTTTAATCACAAATAGACAAACTAACTCCATTACCAATACATGCCTTGGTCTTCTATTTAAACCCAAGGTTCCTTGATATACTTTGGGATAAGAAGGTCATGGCAAGTGTTGTTTCACTCATTGATGAGATGATAAAATATAATGAGATTAGAGACATACTTCTCGATGAATCGAAGAGTTACAAGACTACAAAGAGGAGGCTCCTTTCTTAAAATCAAGCAACTCAAAGCAAAAAGAAACACTAGATAAGAAAATAATCTTATTAGATTTTAGCTTAATAGTAGAAAGTAGAAAATCGCAAGTTTGAGCAAGTTCTAAGTTTATTTACTTAATTCTTATAATAGAGAGCAAATTTCCACAATCCATAGATAAATTCTTAGAATGTTTTTGGATTCAATTGTGTCAGTTTTTGCATCGCCTTTTCCTATTTTTGGATTCAATTGTGTCAAAGGTTTTGCATCAACATTTTGAATCACATTCTGTGATCCATCAAACGTTGATGCAAAAACTTTGACACAATTGAATCCATAAACATTCTAAGAATTAATTCTTATATTTAATTTTTTTTAATAGTCGACGTGGTGAGAGAGTTACAAAGTCGGCATGCCAAACCTTTAGTAGCTAGCTAACCATGTTTTATTATAACCTTATTATGATTATGATTTTAATGTCCCCTTCTCGGCACTATGCCTTGCTAGCGCCTTGTTGGTCTATCTCCCCATCTGGATAGGCTAATGACATTGATCTTGAGGATGCCAACTAGTCACATGAGTTTATTTGGTTTCATTGGGGAAGTATTTAAGTGGAGAAGCTTTTCTATAGTTAAGTCATTTTATTTTATAAAGTGGATTTATAAAGTTACTATATGACTTAAAGTCATTTTATAACAAAAGTAACCTTAGTGACTAGAAGACAAAAATGACTCTTATCCCATATTGCCTAGTTGATTGTACTTCTCCTCATATCGAGATTATAAAAGAAATGAGCTTCCTTGGGATTGTCACCATTAGATATGATATTGTTCAAAATACAAGAGGTTGCTTAAATGTGACTAGTTTTTCTTAAGGACGAAACCCCTTAAGAAGAAATGAGAGACTGGATGTAGCCCTGGTATCTCACCTTAATCACGTTGGAATTAGAGGCAGCACGTTGGAAATCAACATGAAGCTTCTTGAGATTACGACAGATAGGAAAAGAGTATAGTTAGTCGAAAGGGAAATCCTTGGAAATAAGTTTGTAGGTGTGAAACACAGGTATTAGTAGCCAAGATGGTAGTTTGAGACAGTCGCTTGGTGGATAGCCGACATAAGGCCCATAAGACAGAGGTGGACAAATCTCCTGGCTCTTACCTAGCGGTCAAGAGCTCCATGTTCTCCCAGCACGAAAGCATCTGCAAGAGGGCAAGACAGTGTGTGTATGGATTGTGAACTTGGGAGGATATAGTGTGCAACATTCTAAAACCAATCGAGGGTTATTCTAAGAATGGCATGATCAATAGATGTGAATAGGCAGTGGCCGACTTGGAATGACTCCTAATCGCAGCACACTCCCACCCATAAAAGCAGGTCTGTACAAATCTCAAAGTTCTTCTATCAAGTTATTTATTCACTTTAAGAAGTTTTCTTAATTGAGTTAGAGTCCAATTGATTTCGTTTTCAGTTAGTATTGTCTATCGACTGATGGATATATATATATATATATATATATATATATGCAAATATTTTTTATCGGGTCACCATTAGCACAAAATATTCTTTAGAGACAATAAGCCAACTTGTTTGGCTAGCAACATCATTAAATTTTGATAACAGTCATAGAAAGGACATTTCAGTGGTATCAAAGCCACATGACTTGCCAACTTGTGGGTAAATTATTGAAGTTGTAGGCTGGTTAAAACAAGAAAATTGTTAGATAGACATGAATAGGAAACCATATAACTTTAGCCACATCCATCCTGAACAATAAGGATCTTTAGTCTAGATTGATATTAAGGACAATTACTCAGTTGACAAGGAGTTAACCTTTGAGACAAGCATACAAGGTGAACAGATTGCACAAGTACACGTCACACAAATGGGTCATGATGCAAATGAACAGAAATGGGAAGTGAGGGAAACTTTGCAGGCTATTAGAGATGGATAGAATAATATCGCTACTACACTTCAACAGCTTACAGGTGCTACGTAGCAGCTAGCTCTGACACACAAGAGAACACCGAGTCATCACTGTGGAGGT
Organism: Cupressus sempervirens; assembly: GCA_028749045.1. Classification (NCBI taxonomy): domain Eukaryota; kingdom Viridiplantae; phylum Streptophyta; class Pinopsida; order Cupressales; family Cupressaceae; genus Cupressus; species Cupressus sempervirens. Next base: position 160,560,046 of record CM053788.1, on the reverse strand, counting down.
GGTAGTGTGGTAGGATCACCCTGAGCTGTTAGGGCCCCCACATTGAACACTGATAGGCCATTGATGCCCATTTTTGCTGAGAATAATATCGAGGAAGAGGTAGCCCAACCTACAACATTAGGTTTACTTCTAGATAATGTTATGGCCATGTACGATGAATGGGATCTATTCCTTGATTTGATTAAACATAATTTTTCCTTTGTTCAATACATGAATCAAGAAAGGGAGACAGAGAGACCACAATTGGATAGAAGGCCTAGGGCACAAAATAGGGACTTGAAGCACACCATGAACAAGTTATCCCTCCCCATTTTTTATGGCAGCAATAAGACATCCACTAGAGCTTGAATTCACAAGCTAGACACCTACTTGACACTTAAGCCCATGTTAGAGACATAAGCCATTAGATTTGCCACAATGCATTTAAAGGGAGCAACATATGATGGGTGGAATCATGGGCTGGTCATCCAGGATCATGGTCTCATTACATCTTATAAGACTTTTAGCCCTAAGTTGAACACCCGTTTTGACAGGAAAAACATTGAGGTCTACTATAAGGATTTGGCGCAGTTGCGACATGGTGGATCTCTAGATGACTTCATTGATGAGTTTGGTTATGGTTCTGGATATGACAAAACAATGTAAGGTAATGTTGTTCACTAAGGGCTTATAGGACAAATTTAGAGGTTTGGTCAAGGTCCTTAAACCAAACACATTGGATAATGCTATTAAGATCACACATGACCTAGACTCACCTTCTTTGATACTACAACCTCGTAAGAAACCTTATAAGAGGTTCACTTCGATCCAAAAGAACAAGAATCAGCAAAAGACTTTTCCCCCAAGGTTGGACTTTCAAACATAGAATGAGTTGAGGAGGAAGAAGCTATGCTTCAATTTTAGGGAGCCATGGACACCAGATCATAGGTGCCCAGGTAAGGGGAAAATACATCATGCCAAAGTTCTTTCAAAAGAGGAGGATGAGCAGTAGGGAGGCAACACTGTTGATAGCAGCGAGTAGGAAGAAAATGAGGAGCAACCTCCTAAAAAGAGGAAGAAGGGATCCACTTCGGGACAATCTCCTATCATAGATTCTTTTTTGTAGCGATCCCATGGGTCACCCCTTTTTCTTGAAGAGTGTAGTTAGAGGCCAACATATTGTGTGCCTTTTAGATACAGGTGCATCACATAATTTCATAAGCACACATTGGGCATCAAAGAGAAGGTTACATGTTGATAATATACCCGAGTTCGAAGTTAGGGTAGTAGGAGGTGATAGATTAAGATGCACAGGAAAAGTGCCAAGGCTCTCAACTCACTTTGATGTCTATCTTTTAGATTTTTATGTAGTTGACTTGGATGGGTTAGACACCATGTTGGCTAGGCAGTGGTTACAGACAGTCGACAGGTATATAGTTGATCATGATAAGATGCAACTAGAATTCTTACAGGATGGCCAACAGGTGATTCTCAAGGCCATGCCAGAAGGTGAACCCAGATTGATTTCAGCTCACAGGATGAAGGCTATTATGAGACATGATGATTAGGTATCGACTGTTTCATTTCCTCTAAGGCTACATTAGGTTTAGGATAACAACTTCATGTTGACATTCAATCTGTGTTTGATAAGCACAAGAGGGTTTTTGAGGACATACCCCTGAGTAATCCCTGGAATGGAGGGTTTGAGCATATCATTGAGTTAGAGGAGGGCGCCAAACTCATCATTACCACTCTTTATCGTCACCCTAGGCACTATAAAGAGGAAATAGAAAGGATGATTAAGGAACTCTTAGACATGGGACACATCAGACCCAACTCCAATCCTTCTGCTTCTTTGGTAGTTTTGGTGAATAAGAAGGATGGTACTCTTCATAGGTGTATTGATTATTGATCTCTCAACAAGAGGATCATTAAGAATAGGTACCCTATTCCTTGCATTGATGAGTTATTAGACGAACTAAATGGGGCAGTCTACTTTTCGAAGATAGATCTTAGAATTGGATACCATCAAATACGAGTTCGTGAGGAGGATGTGCATAAGACTACTTTATGATGCCATGACAGACACTATGAGTTCTTGGTTATGCCATTTGGGCTCACTAATGCACCAGCCACATTTCAATCATGTATGAACCATATTTTTAGAAAACAATTGTGCAAGAGCGTGTTGGTATTCTTTGATGATATCCTAGTTTTCAACAAAACTTGGGAGAAGCATTTGCAACACCTATATGAGGTACTTAGCATTATGGAGGAGCATTCATTGTTTGCGAAGGAATCGAAGTGTGAGTTTGGATTGGCTGAGATTATTTACCTTGGACACGTGATTAGTGCAGATGGGTGAAGGCACACTAGGAAAAGATACAAGAAATCCTTGATTGATCGCCTTTAAGGAATGCATCAAATTTGGGGGGCTTCCTCAATCTTTGCTCTTATTATAGGAGGTTTGCTAGAGGCTTCTCTCGGACAACAAATCCCCTTACCAATCTCACACGAAAAGTGGCATTTAGGTGGACGGATGATGTAGAGGTGAACTTTGATAAACTCAAGAAAGTGATAAGCACATGCTCGACTTCCCTCACCCTTTTGTATTAGAGTGTGATGCTTCAAGGAGAAAAATTGGCATAGTTCTGATGGAGGATAGGAATCTGATAGCTTATGAGAGCCAAAAGCTCAAGGGCAGTTAGAGATTGTACTCCACCTACGAGAAAGAGATGCTAGCCATTATGTATGCCTTAACCAAGTTTAGACAGTACTTGGTGAGTTGAAAATTCATAGTTAAGATGGACCACATCAACTTGCAAAATTTCTTAGAACAAAAGGATCTCGATGAAAGACAATGAAAGTGGGTCAGCAAGATTTAGGCCTATAATTTTAACATCGAGTATGTCAAGGGTAAGAACAATATAGTTGCTGATGCACTTTCCAAGAGACCTTCAGTAGTAGAGTGTTGTGTCATTTCAGAGATATCGACAGATTGGAAGTCTTAGTTACTAGTTGAGTATTCTAAGAATACACAAGCTTGTCAGATCATGGATGGGTAGCTCCAAGACAATAGGTACAAGGTAATCGATAATGTGATTTTTTATAAGGATAGGATCTATCTCGTGCTAGAGTCTAAGCTCAAGGAAAAAATTATGAAGATTCTTCATGATGCACCATCAGCCAGACACCCAAGTTCCTTCAAAACCTATAGGCAGGTCAGAGAAAGGTTTATATGGAAAGGCCTCAAGGACAATGTCCTTGAGCATGTTAGAGAATGCTAGAATTGTCAACAGAACAAGTCGGAGCACGAGTTCCCAGCCAGATTATTATAGCCTCTGCCTATTCCAACATAGAAATGGGAGAGTATCTCCATGGACTTCATTGCAGGATTGCCAAGAGTGCACGACAGAGATTCCATTTTTGTGGTTGTGGACAGATTAATTAAGTTTGCTCATTTCTACGTTATAGCAATGGATTGGTCAGCCTCTCAAGTAGCCGAGTTGTTTTTTTTTAGAGGTGTTTCATCTACATGGTCTACCTTGGACCATTGTGAGCGATAGGAAGAAGAGATTTCTCAACACTTTTTGGCAGGAATTATTTAGATTGTCGGTACAAAATTAACACCCAATACAAGTTACCACCCACAAACAAATGGGCAGACTAAGATAGCAAATAAATGGGTGGAGGGTTATCTCCGGAACTATGTAGTGGGGCAACATAGAGCTTGGGTTAAATGGTTATATTAAGGGGAACTTACTGTTATAACTCCTCCTACCACATGTCCATTCAGATGACACCATTTCAGGCTCTCTATGGTAGTGAACCTCTATCATTCATAGATTTGGCATTACAGGACAACAGGGCACCATTAGTTGTAGATTGGGTATAGGATTAACAAGGCATCCTTCACTCTTTTTGAGAGAATATCCTATAGGCTCAAAATCAATAGAAGATGTACATTAATCGTTGTCGGACAAAGTAGAGTTTTGAGTTTGGCGACATGGTTTACCTTTGTATCCAACCTTACATGTAGAGTTCCTTGAAGAAGAGTGGATCTGAGAAGCTTCAGCCTAGATTTTATGGTCCTTATTGCATTACTAGGAGGGTTGGAGAGGTTTCTTATGAACTGGACTTGCTAGATGACAGTAGAATTCATAATTTTTTTCATGTGTCTTGCCTCAAGAAAGCGATTAGCCAACATGTAGTGCCTTCTGTTGGATTATCCCCACTTGATGAAGAAGGGAAACTAGTTTTGGTTCCAACCAAGGTGATTGAGATTAGGGAGAGGAAGTTGTGTAACAGATCCATCAGGAAGTATTTAGTCCACTGGAAAGATTTTCCATATGAAGACGCTACTTGGGAGGGTGAATCAATCCTGCAGCATCTGGGTCTGAGATTGCTTGAGGGCAAGCAATCCCAGGATGGGAGGACTGCAATGCCCCCTTCTCCGTGCTAGGCCTTGCTAGCACCTTGTTGGTCTATCTCCCCATCAAGATAGGCTAATGACATTGATCTTGAGGATGCCAGCCAGTCACAGGAGTTTATTTGGTTTCTTTGGGGAAGTATTTAAGTGGAGGAGTTTTTCTATAGTTAAGTCACTTTATTTTATAAAGTGGATTTATAAAGTTACTTTATCACTTTAAAGTCATTGTATAAAAAAAGTAACTTAAGTGACTAGAAGACGAAAATGACTTTTATCTCACATTGCCTAGTTGATTGTACTTCCCCTCATATCGAGGTCATTAAAGAAATGAGCTTCGTTAGGATTGTCATCATGAGATATGATATTGTTCAAAATACAAAAGGTTGCTTAAATGTGACTAGTTTTTCTTAAGAACGAAACCCCTTAAGAAGAAACAAGGGGTTGGACATAGCCTCGATATCTCACCTTACTTAATCAGGTTGGAATTAGAGGCAACACATTGAAAATTAGTGTGAAGCTTTCTTGAGATTACGACAGATAGGAAAAGAGTGCAATCAATCGAAAGGGAAATCCTTGGAAATAAGTTTGCAGGTGTAAAGCATGGCTATTAGCAGACTGGATGGTAGTTTGAGACAACAACTTGGTGGACAGTCGACATAAGTCCCATACGACAAAGGTGGACAAATCCTGTGGCCCTTACCCAGTAGTCAAGAGCTCCACGCTCTCCCAACACGAAAGCATCTACAAGAGAGCGGGACAATGTGTGTGCAGATTGTGAGCTTGGGAAGATATAGTGTGCAACATTCTGAAACCAATCAGGGGCTATTCTAAGAATGGCATGAACATCGTATGTTAATAGGCAGTGGTTGACTTGGATTGACTCCTAACCATAGCACACTCTCACCCATTAAATCGAGTCTCTACAAATCTTGGATGTCTTCTATCAAGTTATTTTTGCACTTTAAGAAGTTTTCCTAATCGAGTTTAGAGTACCTTCAATTGATTTCATTTTCAGTTAGTATTGTCTACTGACTGTTGGTTATATATATATATATATATGTATATATAGAATCCATGCAAATAATGTTATTGGGTCACCATTAATACAAAAACTTCTTTAGAGACAATAAGCCAACTTGTTTGGGCAGCAACATCATAAAATTTTAATAACAGTCATAGAAAGGACATTTCAGTGATGTCCCCAAATTTTTAATAGAACAACTTAATTAAATTAACTAATTAAGTGATCCTAAAATTTAAATAATATTATTAAGGACCTTTAATTAATTGATTTAATTAATATAAGGGGCTCAAATTAATAAAATAATGTCAGCCAATTATAAATCTCTAGACGTCGCTTGGAGACCTTTATAAGGAGATGGTTGAGCATTGTAAATCATCATGAAATGCATTTTGACACTTTTGTATTGCGTAATTTTAGATGTGGAAGATCCTCCTTATATTGTGATTGCAGTTTCGATGCTTCACAACCACCCTAGTCTAGAGATGGAAATATCATTCGAATATATCATTGTGTGCTCCAAATTTGTGAAGTCTTCCTTCTAAGAAAAAAATGTATTTGACAATAATATCTTTGTGTGTACTCTTAAGTGGTATCATTATTGAATTTGAATTTCCACTTGCATCATTGGTGTTTTGGCGATTGTCTTTCCATGCTCATTCTTGTGCCAAACTATGCTATCTTGCAATATATATTTGTATTTTATTCTTTGGAACATAATGTTTGACTTATCTGCCTAGAAAGGAAGATCGTTGGTAATAAACTATGGATGTAGATTTCGTTAAAAGAAGACCAATGAAGCCATATGACTCATAGCCCAAACACTTGATACTGGAGGAGGTTGTACAATCATTCTCACCTGTACAACAACTCAATCACACTGTATGGTGATTTGATTGTCATGCTGTAAAAGGTAGACATAGTCGTCAGGTTGTATTGTATGATGTAGAGAATTGTTGGGGTGTTGTGTGTACATTATAGAGGGGAGGAACAAGTGTTCCGTACAAAAGACATAGTCATCCATCTGAACTGTATGAAAATAACATCACATGATAGGTGTATGGTTGAGGAGGAACTTGCAGTGCAAGATTTTGGTAGGAAGGTTGGGTCTTACAAAATTTTTAATGCCACTCGGGGACATCATGGTGGTGTTATAGCAAAATTCTTGCTAGCGTATGGAAAGCATATAAAAATGGATTCGGTTGAGTCATTGAAGAAAATTAAAAGGGATTGGATTTATGGTATAGAAACATATCTCTCAAGGACTACATAGACTTGAGGTTGAGGTAGTCATCCTCTATAGGTGATAGGACCTACAACATCAATCTCAGTCAGGGGATCAACAATGAGGTTCCTAGCACAGTGAGCCTTACAAAGAACAAATTTATGCCTACGAAGAATGAAGTTATGCCTACATTGTAGCCACAAGAAGATTTGGACAAGAAAGGGTCAACAATTTTCTTTTCAAATATAATACGTCCAAATTTCGAAAAAGGTGAAGAAGATGCTTGCACCAATTTTTTTCAAACTAGCACTTGATGATCAACTTGATGGGAATGGGTTCTATCAGTGACCCTCCAAATGAGAAAACTCTACTAGTGGCTGATCAACTTTATGGAGATGCTACTAATGATTTCTTGTAGGAGCAACTACGTTTGGTTGAGTATGGAGTTTATCCTTTGGTTGTGCATGAGGCATGTATAAATGCAATCTCTCCATGTGAGAGGCTTCCTCATAGAAATGACACAATCTTCTTGAGGTATGAGATTCTAGAAGAGATTGATGAGAGTGTTCGCATGAAGGTTGTGGATTGGAGCGTCAATGTGTTTTATGATTCGTTTCTATGGGATCCTAGTGAGTCTAAACACAACAATGTTTATACTAGAGTGCCACAACAAAAGCTTGATGGAAATTTACTCATCTTGACAAAATCCAATGGATATTGATACTAATGTTAGCACTTGGTTTGTGATCCTAGAGCTTTGCAGTGGGTAAATTATTTCGATGATAGATTGCTTGAGGAAAAGCAATCTTCAGGCATCAATGATTTGTGTTGTCCCCAAATTATTAATAAAACAACTTAATTAAATTTATATTGAAATCGTTTACAAATCTTGTGTTTATTCAAGTAACACCATGAGAATTACAAAATTATTCAAGCTCCTTTCAAGCAACCACAATAGAAAAAACATTTGGAAGACCAAGAGTCACAACTTAGAATCCACCTTTTACAATGAGACTGTAAGAATTTGGTATAGCTCTGACACCATGTAAGAATTTTCCTGAGGGACAAATTCACCCAGGAACTAAGAACTCAAAAACAAGCAAAATTGTAGACCAAAAATGGATATGATCTATTAATCATAGTATGTCTGGATACATTGCTCTGTTCAGTACAAACACACTAGGAGTGCCTGTGTATAAAGGCCTCTCAGGAAGCACCTAGAATGTCTCTAGAAAGAACCAAGAGATAAGATAAGCATCATGACAACTAAGAACATGCCTTATCTATCATTTTAGATGAGTGGATAAGAATGTCAAGGTTGTAGACACCATGTGCTTAATTAGTGTGCTAACTCCTGTGTTGTAGGCACCATGTGCATAAAAGAGGTGCGAACTCCTGTGTTGTTAACATGACAACTCACAAGAGTGCACAAACTCCTAAGTATCTTGAGCACAAAATTAAATAATGCAATAATGCATTAACCTAAGTAAACTTAAGTAAGTGTAGATAGTAAATACGTATTTACACCAACACCCCCCCTTAAGTACAACTTAGGGGAATGCCCTTAGGCTTACAAAAACTAGGATGAAATGCAAGATGGGTCCTGGCTACTAGGCCATGTTAGGTACCCATGTACAAAATGAAGATGCAAATCTCTCATAAAGTGGGGAAAGAAAACCTCATGGGAAAAACCCTCCCCCAAAAAGAGAGATGAAAGAGGATGCATGGATGGATGGAGTAATCATGAACCCCCCCCAACCCCCCCCATTACAACACACATCCAGTATATACATAGAGAGAAAAGGAGTAGGACAAAACCCCCTTAAGAGGAAAAAGTCCCACCCAAAAAGGAGAAGGAGGAGACGAGGTAGTCCCCCCCCCCAACCCTAAAAGTAATGTGTTGATTAGTGAGGAATGTTCCGATGTAGAAGCTGATCCATGATCTCTAAATGATGTTCCTCCCTTTTGGAAGAAACAAATGCAAGGGTACCTATGAGATGCGTCCCCTGAATGGAGAAGGAATCTCCATGATGATCGGTGTCACTGAAACCTATTCAAAAGTCATTGTGTTGATACCAATTATGGCTTCCTCTAAAATTGGTGTGGAGAAGTAAAAATCGAACAAGGAATGATGAAGAACCTACTTCAGGAAACCAATTGTCTTCTCAAATGTGAAAGAGACCTCCTGTAGATGTTGTACATAAGAACCCACAATCATGCCAACCTGGAAGGATTGATCATGTAGAGAATGTGCAATAACTGTAGAAGAATATGCCTCAGCAAAGAGAAGTGAGAAATCATCATAAAAGTCTCTCATATCTGTTGTGTGTGACTCCAAGAACAGAGTTGAAATGTCTGGCAAGAAATCATCACCTAGAAGACCATGTGTACCCTGGAGTGCTAAAGTACATGAATCTATCACTGCAGCAAAGGATGAAGTATCTGCCTCAAAAAGAAGACGAATATCATCAATAATGTCTCCCACATCTTCAATGTGAGACTCCATGAACAGGCCTGCAAGGGCGAGAAGGAAGTTGTCGTATAAAGGTAATGTAGGAAGACATAAATGGTCTTGCTGCATTGAATCTGAAGCATCTTTGGCTAGAACAGGATCAGTAGGAGCAATACGAGCTGGAGGTGTGATGGGGACACAACCCAAGCACAGAATGGACACAACAGGAAAGGGAAAATTTTATTAACTGTAAAAATATGCTAGTACACTCAGTGCAGAGAAATAGACTCCAAAACATGCCCTATGGGCTTACAATAGCATAAATATGGAGATAAATTCTTCTCCCAGTACCTTCTCTCAAGCTCCACTCCGAACTGCCTTTTACAATGCCAGAAATGTTCTTAAATAGACCCCAGAGGGTTAAGGATTAGGAATACATTCTAGAAAGTGCTAGTTGGCATCCACCGACCAAATAGAAGGCTCTAGAAGTCGCATTAGAAGTCGACACAAAATTAGAAGAATTCAGAAAAAGTAACCGAACTTCCAGGAGGCATAACTTTTGAATCGTAGCTCCGATTGACGAACCGTTTACATTTTTGAAAAGCTCTCGAAGTGCTCTATAGCCCTATGGATGAGCTTTTCTTGTCCCCCAATTTTTGGCCCTGTTCAAGGTCATTTAATGCCCCTAACCTGACTTTGAAGCATTCTTAGGTCTCCAGAAACTAAAAAACTGCAATGACTTTCAAACCGTGGGGCGTTTTGACCTTATTCTTTTTTTGGAATGCTCTAAATTATAATTATTTTCATCCAACCAATTTACACCTTCTAGTTCACCAAAATGATGGCTCAATTACATACTCCTATTTTTTTGACATTTAGACGTATCCCAAGGTGATTAAAAACTCTAACCCAGAACACTAATAGTGGAACTATGAGAGTTGGAACCTTTATTTGACCCAAATGGGTATCCAAAAATGAAAATACATGAAACAAAAACTAAGTCTAAGTACATTTTTTTGGATGACATAGGATTGCCATTATACCTCTGGATGCTCCTGCATCAGACACCTAGGGTAGATTGAAAAGTGACCCTGTCACTTTATGAATGGTAGAGGAAATCCCAAATGAGAAACCTCAGCTGCTGATATCCAAGTTGAATCCTCTATCGGCCATCCTTTCCACTTGACTAGATACTCTTCATACTGCCTATTTCTGGTACTCCTGCCGACACGATGATCTAGAATGTCTTCGATCTCCTCCTTCTTAGAAGCAGGAATTGGAAATGGCTCTAACATCGGCTCCTCATCTGAACCATCATCATGATACTCTGTTAAGTCTGCAATGTTGAAAATAGGAGGAATGTGAATACCATCTAGCAACTTCACCTCATATGCATTTTCTGAGTCATGTTTCTTCAGAATTTTGCAGGGGCCAAATTTCTTCATTTTCAGCTTGTTGTAAGTATCGGCTGGAAATCTTTCTTTTCTTAAGTGTACCATGACTAGATCCCCTACTTGAAACTCCTTATGTCTTCTCCTTTGATCAGCCCTAGCTTTATACTCTTGATTCATCTTGGTAATGTGTGCCTGAACCTCCTCATGTAGACGCTTGATATGTTCAGCAAATTCTTCAGCTTCAACACTTGTCCTTTCCCCTTGCTCTATCTTCCTCAATTCTGGTGCAGTCCTTGGGCTACTTCCATATACAATTTGGAATGGTGATTTACTTGTACTCCTATTTATAGAGTTATTGTAAGCAAATTTCGCTTGTGGTAGAATCAAATCCCATCCCTTGGGCTTATCCCCAACTAAACATCTCAGCAAATTGCCCAAACTTCTGTTTACCACTTTTGTTTGGCCGTCAGTCTGCGGGTGATGTGTGGAACTGAATTTCAAGTTTGTTCTCAACTTTTTTCACAATGTTCTCCAGAAATACCCCACAAATTTAGTATCTTTGTTAGAAACTATACTCCTTGGGAGACCATGTAGTCTTACCACCTCTCTGAAAAACAAGTCTGCAATATGGACAACATCATGAGTTTTGTGGCATGGAATGAAATGCGCCATTTTTGAGAACCTAACAACCACCACAAATACAAAGTCGTTACCCCTTTGTGTCCTCAGTAATCCAAGAACAAAATCCATACTTGTGTCCTCCCATGGCTTTGATGGAACAAGCAATGGCTGATAAAGTCCAGTATTGTGACTAAATCCCTTGGCAACTTGACAAATTTGACAACTCTGTACAAACTTCTTCACATCTTGTGAAATTTGAGGCCAAAAATAATGTTCTCTAAGAATGGCAATGGTCTTATCACGACCAAAATGTCTTGCCATCCCTCCACTGTGTTTCTCCTTAATCAGATTTTCCCTCATGGAACTCCTTGGAATGCACAATTGACTGCCCTTGAACAACATACCATCCTGAATTAGGTAGTCTAATCACTTAGTTCTATCTACAACAACAGGCTCTTTACAAGCTTTCCACGCTTCAACAAAATCAGGATCCTTAAGGTACAGATTCTTGAGTTCAGCAAACCCAACTTCTTCGACCTGCATTACGGTAAGCAACAACTGTCTCCTACTTAGTGCATCTACAACCCTGTTAGATTTTCCACTTCTATGCTTCAACACAAGTGTATAGCTCTGCAAGAACTCTACCCACTTCATATGCCTCTGATTCAATTTACCTTGGCTATTTAGGTACTGTAATGCCTGGTGATTAGTATATAAAACAAATTCCTTTGGCAACAAATAATGCCTCCATTTCTTTAAGGCCTGAACTATTGCATAGAACTCTTGATCATAAACAAAATACTTCTTTTTCGCATCATTCAATTTTTCACTAAAATATGCAATAAGCTTACCTTCTTGGCTTAATACAACTCCAATAGCGTTGCCACTAGCATCACAATCCACCTAGAACACCTTTCTAAAATCTGGAAGTGCCAACACAGGTTGTTCTGTCACCTTCTTCTTCAACAATTCAAAACTTCTCGCAACTACTACAGTCCATTTGAACTCTTTTCTATCCCCTCTTATTGTGTCAGTCAGGGGTGCACATATGCCACTGAAATTCTTAATAAACTTCCTGTAAAAACTAACCAAACCATGAAATGATCTTACCTCAATAGTAGACCTTGGAGTAGGCCATTCCAAGATGGCTTTTACCTTCTCTGGATCTATTTTGAGACCTTTAGGTGATATAACAAACCCCAAATAGACTAACTCCCTTTTTGCAAAGATACACTTCTTCAAATTAATTAACAGTTTCTCTTCCTTTAACCTTTCAAGGACACTACGAATATGCAATAAATGTTCTTCCAAAGTCTTGCTGAAAATTAAAATATCATCCAAATAGAAAATAACAAATTTCTCCAAGAACTTCTTAAGTACTTCATTCATAAGCCGCATGAAGGTGCTCAGGGCGTTTGTCAATCCAAAGGGCATGACTAACCACTCATAAAGACCTTCCTTTGTCTTGAAGGCTATTTTCCACTCATCTCCTTCTCGTATTTGTATCTGATGATAGCCATTTTTGAGATCTATTTTTGTGAAATACTAAGCTCCACTCAAGTAGTCCATAAGATCATCCATTCATGGCAAAGGAAACCAATACTTGATGGTTATCCTATTTATAGCTCGAGAGTCTATACACGTCCTCCACTCTCCATCCTTCTTTGGTGCCAGTACTGCAGGTACTGCACATGTACTCAGGCTCTCCCAAATCAAGCCCTTCCTCAATAGCTCCTAAACTTGTCTATTTAGCTCCTCAGTTTCAATAGGAGTCATCCTATGAACAACCTTGTTAGGCAAACTAGCTCCTAGGATTAAATCTATCTGATGACTAATTTGCCTTCCCGGTGGCAATCCTTCTGGAACATTATCAGAAATGATATCTCCAAACTCACCTAGTAAATCTAAAACTTCAAGTGGTATTTCACTAGTACCTTCTTTATCTTTCCTAGGAATCAAAGCATAACACATATGCTGATGTTTCATGCCATCTAAAAACTTCCTTCCATCAACAAGACAAATCCTAGCACTGCTACATACCTTTTTGCCTTCCTTTTTCATGGGCTTCAGTTTGTGGTGAACTCCATCCTTTGTTAGAGAGTATGTGTTTGCATGACCATCATGTACTGCATGCCTATCAAACTGCCACGGTCTACCCAACAATAGATGGCAAACATCCATTGGAATAACATCACAGAGAACTTCATCATGGTAACTCCCAATTTTGGATTTCACTAAACATTGTTCACTTACCAGGACCTTATGATCATATTTCACCCAAGCAATCCGATAGGGCTGGGGTGTTTCTCCCTCTTGAGCTTCAGCTTAGAGACCATCTCCTCTGATACCAAGTTATCAGTGCTACCACCATCAATGATCACATCACAACATTTATCCTCACACGTGCACCTGGTACGGAATAAACTCCTCCTTTGTCTTGCTTCAATCTCACCATTTAGTAGGACCCTTTCATTTACTAAAGTCTCTCCTCTTTCTGCATCCTCTGAATGTGATGATTGTGCATCCTCATCCACATGAGCAACCCTAGCTTGACCCTCAGCTCTCCTATCTATCCTTCCTTGTCATTGAGGGCATTCAAAGGCACAATGACCTTCTTCATTGCAATGGAAACAAGTACCACGAAAGCCTCCTCTTCCTTGTCCATGTCCTCTACCTCTTCCTCTCTGGTTTCCAAAGTCTTGATCACGGGAGCGGTTGAAACCCTCGTTCCTCTGGTTCCTGCTAGTACCCACATCTTCATTCTTCTTTTGGGTTTCATTTTGGCCTCTAGATGACCTACCACTACCCATTCCTCCTTGACCACGCTCTCTTTGTCTCCCTTCAAACTTTTTATTTAGCTTCTCTTCAACTCATAGGGCAAACTGGTATGCCTCTTCAATGCTGGTCATTCTTACCAAACTTAATTCTTCCTGGATGTTAGGTCACAACCCACTGATATAACGAGAAACCTTCTCCTTATTTGCTTCTGCATGCCCTGCTCTAATCAGAAGTCAGTAAAACTCCTCAGTATATTCTTGGACTGATTTTCTTGCTTGCTTTAACCCATGCATCTTCTTAAACAAATCAAGCTCATAATCAACAGGAATGAATTGCATCTTCAATTTGTCCACCATACGATCCCACCTTGTGATCTTCTCCTTTCCTCTTCTGTTTCTTTCCAATTGAACCTCTTGCCACTAGATTTTGGCATGGCCTTTCAGTTTGGCCTTTGCAAACTTAACCCTATCTAGATCCCTCATATCCTTATACTCAAAGTACTCTTCTAGTTCATTGATCCAGTCGATCAACTCATCTGGTTTCAGATTTCTTGAAAATACACCCACATCAATTGTAGGTCTTTTCCCAAACTTATTAATGGCCCTAAAAAGCCTTTCCTCTACCTGATTCAAAACTTCCCTGTCAAATTCCCCTTCTGGTCCAATTTCTTCTTCATCTTTGTCATTTTCACTTTCATCACCTGCAGCAACATTTGTTCCTCTACGGAGCTCCTCCTGCAATGCTTGTACCTGCCTTTGGAGGGCTCTAACCTCCTCAGGATTAATAGTTCCAAACCTTCCACCACGCTCTCTTCGTGGAGACATCTTCTTAATTCAAACCCACAACCACATAGTCTTGGTGCAATCTGCCTCACAGTCGGCGCTTTGTCTACACACTCAAGAAAACTAGCTCTGATACCACTTGATGGGGACACAACCCAAGCACAGAATGGACACAATAGGAAAGGAAAAAATTTATTAATTGTAAAAATATGCTAGTACACTTAGTGTAGAGAAAAAGACTCCAAAACATGCCCTATGGGCTTACAATAGCATAAATCTGGAGATAAATTCTTCTTCCAGTACCTTCTCTTAAACTCCACTCCGAACTACCTTTTACAATGTCAGAAATGTTCTTAAATAGACCCCTGAGGGTTAAGGATTAGAAATACATTTTAGAAAGTGCTAGTTGGCATCCACCGACCAAATAGAAGGCTCTAGAAGTCGCATTAGAAGTCGACACAAAATTAGAAGAATCCGAAAACAGTAACCGAACTTCTAGGAGGCATAACTTTTGAACCGTAGCTCCGATTGACGAACCGTTTACATTTTCAGAAAGCTCTCGAAGCGCTCTATAGCCATATGGATGAGCTTTGCTCATCCCCCATTTTCGGCCCTGTTTGAGGTCATTTAATGCCCCTAACTTGACTTTGAAGCATTCTTAGGAGGTCTCCAAAAATTGAAAAACTGCAATAACTTTCAAACCGTGGGGCCTTTTGACCTGATTCTTTTTCTAGAATGCTCTAAATTATAATTACAATCATCCAACCAATTTAAACCTTCTAATTCACCAAAATGATGGCTCAATTACATACTCCTATTTTTTCAACATTTACACGTATCCCAAGGTGATTAAAAACTCTAACCTAGAACACTAATAGTGGAACTGTGAGAGTTGGAACCTTTATTTAACCCAAATGGGTATCTAGAAATGAAAACACATTAAAGAGAAACTAAGTCTAAGTACATTTTTTTGGATGAAATAGGATTGCCCTTATACCTCTGGATGCTCCTGCATCAAGGCGTGATCTCATCTAAAGAGGAGTCAGCTGCAACTGGAGGTATGAGATCTTTTGGGAATGGAGGAGTGTTTGGATCTCCATAAGTCTCCCAAAGATGCATCCAATTATCATAATGATCAGATAGCTTAAGGTTAATCATTAAATCCAAAACCTCATAATCCGTGTATAGAAAGAGAATAGTATCAATGAGGGTAGAAGTCTCAAGATCGTATTCAAGTCCTCTCGCATACAGTAGTGCATTGTGCTGACTAAGAAATTTGATAGCAATTTGACTCCATTCCTAATAGTTATATGGGTGCAAATAGATCAAATCTGACTCTTCCATGATGGACCAATCAATGTAACCTCCAAAAAATCAAAGAACCCCCCCGAAAAAGATGTTGTTGGCACTTTATATGTGGTGTGTGTACTTGTCAAAATGAACAAAGTAGACCTCTAATTTTGCTTGTTGCAACTGCTGCTTGAGGCTTAAGACTGGAATTAAGCACTGTAGCTGAATTCTGAAAGCAAGATAATGCAGAAATGGCCCTAGTTTTGAAAGTGAGATTTCTATCCACACAACCCTAGTGTTTGACTTCAGATCTAGAAAGTAGACAAAAAATTATGCACTTTAAAAAAAAATGAAACTTGAAAAAGTGACCAGATGTGTCCGTACGGAGCATTTCAAGTTGCAAAATGCAGGATTGAGCAGGAATGGTCACCAAAAGACTCAAATTCTAACAAATCCTTGCACTAAAACAAAAAAAAAAAACACCACCACTGGAAAATTTAGGAAATTTTACCCAATTTCAAAAAAAATTGCACCTGAATCGGAGTCTGGATGTCCAAGATATAAGCTCACGAGGTCAAGCAGCCAAACTGAAAAGCAATCTAGAGAGGGGTCTGGAGCAAAAATTGTGTCTAAATTGGATAGTCAAATGGTCGTTGCTATAATTGTAAAATGATTGGTTTTGACGATCAAATGGTCGTCAAATTTAACCTAGTGAAAATGTGATGTTAGTGAAAAATACACCAGTCCTGATGATGTGTTTGCTGACTAGGATGTTGACTGTGTCCGTATGGTACGGAACGTATAGAAGTGGCGGCTGATGTGGCAATGTCGGGATGATATATCAAATGACGTATGCAGATAGTTGGCGGCTAATCTAGTTGAGCAGGTAAAATATCCACGTGTCATTAGTTTGTTGTACACGTGGCACTCTTGTATGCACTATCTACTAGGACATGTGGTGAATAGTGTTGTTTCCATGGGGACGTATCATTCTGTTCCATGTGGCGCAACAGTCATTGTCACCAGAAAGAGTTTAATGCCACCAATTTTCAAAAACACGATGGCTGGAAAGTAAATGCAGCGGGGGCGGAGGGTCGCTGAAATATGACTATGTAGACCGTTGGTAAACTTTAATGTGATCAGTTGCCATGTATTGCCAACTGGATGCAGCTCAATGTATTGGCCAAAAGTGTGAAGACAATGCTGAAAAATGGTCGCCGGACATGTATGCCCTTGCCAAAATCCGATATTTTAATCCCACATTGAGCAAGTCAAAGCGCTTTGCGTTGTTAAAAAGACAAAGCCCACAAAAGGCAATACAAATGCAAGCTACCGGTTGTGTGGTCCCTATTGTCGGTTGGTAAGGAGCTTATCGTTGGTGTAGTTTGCCAATGTTATAAGCCAGAATTATGGGCTTGCTCACCGGAAGTAGCAGTGCAATGGGCAAAATAAGTGGATAGTTCACTGAATGTTATCTGTGCAAACCTGCAGGGCCGGGATCTAACAACCCAATACCTGCTAAAAAAATTTCTCTGCAAGGTCTCCTGGCCTGAATTTTTTTTCAAAAATTCTATTGAAGAAATACAACAGAAATTTTAGAGAAAATAAAATACTGAAATGACGATACCCATAATACAAATCGGGGCCTTTGGGGTTCAGTTTGCAAACAAATTTTTCCTTACAGTCGACTATGGCCAAAGATAGCCAAATTTATAGCTAATATTCACCGAATCAGCATTTCAAACGCAATGGTGAGGTTAGATCTGGCACTAGACACTCTCAATTTCTGCGATACTCCAACGTCGGGCTGCGGTGATGAAACAAGATGATGGTCTTGAATGGCTTTGTGAAGAGGAATTCTCCAAGAGCTCTGATACCATGTAAGAATTTGGTATAGCTCTGATACCATGTAAGAATTTTCTTGAGGGAAAAATTCACCTAGGAACTAAGAACTCAAACACAAACACAACTATAGACCAAAAATGGATATGATCTATTAATCAAAGTATGTCTGAATACATTGCTCTGTTTAGTATGTTTAGTACAAACACACTAGGAGTGCTTGTATATAAAGGCCTCTCAGAAAGCACCTAAAATGTCTCTAGAAAGAACCAGGAGATAAGATAAGCATCATAACAACTAAGCACATGCCTTATCCATCATTCTAGATGAGTGGATAAGAATGACAAGGTTGTAGACACCATGTGCTTAATTAGTGTGCTAACTCCTGTGTTGTAAACACCATGTACATAAAAGAGGTGTGAACTCTTGTGTTGTCAACATGACAACTCACAAGAGTGCACAAACTCCTAAGTGTCTCACAAAATAAAATAATGCATTAATGCATTAACCTAAGTAAACTTAAATAAGTGTAAATAGTAAATACGTATTAAACTTAAATAAGTGTAAATAGTAAATACATATTTACACAAACAGAGACAAATACAACCAAAAGAAGACCAAGAGTCACAACTTAGAATTCCACAAAGATGTCCCTCTTGGGATTTGATCTAGGGTCTCCACAATGAGAACTCATTGCTTCAACCAACTAACCTAAACCCATTGGACTAGTTAAATTTACTAATTAAGTGGTCTCAGAATAAAAATAATATTATAAAGGACCTTTAATTAAATTAAATAAATTAAAGTGTGGCTTAAATTAATAAAATTATGTTGGCGAATTGTAAATTTGTAGATGTTGCTTGGCAGGCTTTATACAAAGATGGTTGGACATTGTAAATCATCATGGAATGTCTCTAACTCTTTAATATTTTTGGAAGCTGAAGGTAGTTCATGCATATTTTTGGAGATGGAAGATCCTCCCTATTCTATGATCACAATTTTGGTGGTTCACGATCACCCAAGTTTGTGATTGGAAATATCATTTGGATATTTCACTATGTGCTCCAAATATGTGAAGTCTTTTTTCAAAGACAAATTTGTATTTGACAACGATATATTTTTGTGTAATCCAAAGTGCTATCATTACTGAATCTAAATTTCCATTTGCATCATTGGTGTTTCAGCTAATGTCTTTATGTATTCAAGTTTGTGTCAAATTATTCCATCTTGCAATATATAATCAATCATATTTGACCCTTCGCAACAAAATCTTTGAGTTATATGTGTGCAAAGAAAGATCATTGGTGATGAACTATGGGTGTAAATTCAACCGAAAGAATACCATTGAAATCGTACAACTAGTATCATGCATGCTTGATATTGGAGAAGGTTGTACAATCATTCTCACTGTTACATCTCAGGTTCACTATACAATGGTATGATTGTCATGGGCAACCACTAAGTCATATGACTATACTGTACAAAGGTAACCCTAGTCACTAGGTTGTGTCGTACGACATGGACAATTATTGGGTGTTGTGCATATGTTGTGGATGGGAGGAACAAGTAGTTTGCATGAAGGACAAAGTCAATCATACAAACCATATAACAATAACACCAAGTGATAGTTATACAATTGAGGAGGAACCAGTCACATGGGAATTTGGGAAGAAGGTTGGGCCAACGAAAGTTCCAATATCGCTCGGGGACATCATAGTGATTTGGGGTATGAACACATTTAGTAATTTTTAAGAACAATCATGTAAAGAAGAGAAATAGGTTGGACCCATGATTGCCTCTAGTCTTCTTCTAATACAATCTTGACCATCAAATAAAAAAGGTGGAGAGTACTTATGATGATGACATTAATCCCTTTGCCGATAGAACTGTCATAATGGCATTCTATTTATTGGTGAAGATGTCACTGAATGGGTAACCACTAAGTCATACGACTATACTATACAAAGGTAACCCTAGTCACTAGGTTGTGTCGTATGATGTGGACAATTATTGGGTGTTGTGCATATGTCATGGAGGGGAGGAACAAGTAGTTTGCATGAAGGACAAAGTTAGTCGTACAAACCATATAACAATAACATCAAGTGATAGGTGTATAATTGAGGAGGAACCAGTCACATGGGAATTTGGGAAGAAGGTTGGGCCAACAAAAGTTCCAATATCGCTCGGGGACATCATAGTGATTTGGGGTATGAACACATTTAGTAATTTTTAAGAACAATCATGTAAAGAAGAGAAATAGGTTGGACCCATGATTGCCTCTAGTCTTCTTCTAATACAATCTTAACCATCAAATAAAAAAGGTGGAGAGTACTTACGATGATGACATTAATCCCTTTGCCGATAGAACTGTCATAATGGCATTCTATTTATTGATGAAGATGCCACTGAATGGGTGTGAGTAGTAGCATAAGCAAAAAAGATGGATGCATTTGAGGAAAATGAATACATTTTAGATGAAACAATCAATCCTCCGGTTGACATTGACTTACTTCTAGTTCAAGGCCCCAAATTTGAAGTTACACTAGGAGGGGGAAGAGGATGATGTAGATTGTATTTAGTTATTTTTTGACATATGTAAATAGTTGTAGTGCTATTATAAGCTTATTATTAGAGAAATCTAAGGACACATTCTTAGTATTTTTGGGGGCTTTCCTATTTATAAACACTCTAGGGACCTAGGGAAATTTTGGAGATTTCCTCATGGTGTCTTTGAATCAAGGAAACAAGTAGACATCCCACTTTGATGGCTTTTCTTTCAAATGATGATGGTGAATTCAAGTGGAGTAGATGACTCGATTTAAGTTTCTATTGAAGTAAAAACCATCAACTAAAGGATCCTTAATGATGATTAGTTGCCCATTATGAGGTAAGTCGTTGTTGAGTTTATTAATAGATTTTTTAACTTACTAAATATTAAATATTAAATTGCTGATTTTATTATTAAGTTTATGATTTTATTTTAATTTTATTGTTCAATGGCCCAAATTTCAAAGCTTCTAACCTAAGTTACTAGTTTAGGTGTGGGGATAGATGTGCGTACAAGAACTTGATACGTTGATGCGCTATTTTTTTTTCTTTTTTGAGGGGGGAGGGGGAGGGGGGTGTTGGATGTGTTTGGATATATATATATATATATATATATATATATATATATATATATATATATATATATATATATATATATAATCATTTGATAGTATGACACTTCAAAACATTTAAAATAATCACATAACAATTTCTTTTTCCTTCATGAGACCTCCTCTTCCTTAAATATGGAAGCTTGACCCCCCATTGGACCCCAACCTAAGTGACTATGGAAGAGTCTTGGACTCCTATGCAGGTGCAGTGGTGTCCACCAACAATTCACACCTCCAAACATAAGCAATATTTATGCTAGATATGGAGTAAGAGAAGTTGTGTGTTGCCTCTTCCCCATCTAGAAATAACGAAAATAATTATATGTTGTATGATTCCTTAAATAGTATAGTCAACTAGAAGAGTGGTTGCCTCTACCATGACATTAATATGTTGCATCTTCTCCATCCTGAAAAAATGAAAAACAAATGTGTTGTATCGTCCACTTTATGAGTTATATTTTCAAGTAGAAGAGTAGTTGCCTCTATCAACTAACGTTTTACTACACATTTGTATTTTCCCAACTCAAATATTATATTATGTCTCACCACTTTATCTTCTATAGAGTGCACCATAATAATTTATTCATTAATAACTGTCATTTAACTATTATCACCCATTGAAATGGTTGTGTAGAAGTAGAGAGCGATTTCTCCATTCCAGTATTCTACGATAGTTCAATTCATTGTGTGTGATGCAATAAAGATATGTATTTGGGATGTGATTCCACCTTTATTAGGCATAATTCATAGCAATATGTGAAATGGGAGGTGTTCTAAGAGTACTTGTCTAGGTGAGCTGACCAAGAGAGGTGGTGAATCGTGTGAAAGTGGTGCAACATTATGACATTTTAGTGTTGCTTCGAAAGCATATTATATAACTTGTACTTTGTGCTTTCACCTCTCTTCCTAGGTTTGGTAGTATATTATTGTAGTTTTGAGTATAATTGTTAGCTACAAATAATAGTAATATTGGTCTGTAATGACAACATTGAAGAATATATGTTAGGGTTCAAGGAAGGGCCAATTGCTAATAACTTTTAGGCTACTAGTTATTCTATGTTGGAAAAATCTGACTCAAGGTTTACCAAATGCATGAATCAATAAATTTTTTGTGGGGCCACTATGGTCCATCTTTATTATAAAGAGCACACGTTAAATATTGAGTGGGGGTGAGGGCGAATTAGTATTTTAAAACATTCAATACTTTTAATTGCAAGGAACTACATAAAACATAAAGGAATCAACTATGACGACATTAAAACCATATTTCTTGTGGAAAATCCTATTAGTTAAAGAACTGGGGAATACAAAACTTTCATTAACAAAAATGGGCATCAAACGAGATTAAAAAAGTGAGCAACAAATCATATAGAGAGATCCAACCCTCTTAGGAACACCAACTCTAGTCAGCTGAGGTACCAACCCAATTTTAGGTGCCCAGTCAAACATACAAAAATAAAATATTCACCTTAACCAAAGCACTTCAATCTCATTTGAAAAATTACTTTGCAACTCTATATCTTACAATAGTAGAGGTAACAATCCCTTTTCGATCGTATGACTCCTCTAAACTCGTTCAAATCATACACAAGATAAAAATACATTCATACTTTGAAGGCAACATCAACTCAGTTTCTTCTCTCAACAAAGTAGCTCTAGCTAATGATAATGCAGCTCAATGATTTGAAAAATAAAATATTAATGTAGGTCTCAAAAATCAACTATGAAGACATTAAAACCATAGTTTTCGTGGAAAATTCTTTCAACTAAAAAACTAGGGCATAAAAAACTTTTATTTACAAAAAGGGTCACCAACCCATATTACAAAAGTGAGTTACCTTCAAAGAGCACCAAACCTATGTTAGAAAGAGATAACACTAAGAAAGTGGGGGAGGGGGGGTTAATCAATATTTATAACTTGCATATGTAAGTAAACCAACAATGCTGAATAGTAAATATAACCATTCACATAAATAACTCATAACACCATTATTTGTTAACTAGGGAAACTCTGGCCAAGGGAAATCCCTAGTGGGGATGATACCCACTAGATGATTCACTAAACAATAGGATCATGTTAAGGATATTGACCATGTTAGGAGTCTATGAAGTACATATAGTGTCTTGAGTCCCTATTAGGAGACTAGGCCTTGTTAGAAGCCTCAACCCTATTAAGAGTTGGTAAAACAAATACAATGTATGGAAGAAGAGTCCACTGCACTAACATGCAATTATACAATTTAGTTCTTCATAAGAATAGATATAAAAACAATAATTGTTGTCTGTTGTACTTCATGCTTGCTTTGATCATACATCAGAATTCACATCACATAACACTTGCTCGACTATCATAGATAGCACACTTATCTACACAAGATAAGATCTTTACTTATACCTTGCATAATTACACAACTATGCTCAATCGACCTCCATATGTTCACACACTTGACATAATATAAAGTAACTTAGGGATTAATATCCACATAGCTGGCTCATCATAACTTAGTAATTATTTCATAACCAAAATAATTTCTGAGGCCGTATGATACAATTCACTATTATGCTCTATTTTGTGCTGTTAAATACCCACACTGGTATTTTGACCATATCTCATGGTGTACTATTTTTATATATCTACACATTGGCACACATCATCATGATACTGCCATGAAGCTTTTCTCAATAGAACTTGAGCTAACTCTCAACGAGTAACATATGTTCATTGTATTGCTGCAAACTTTATAACACTTAGACAATTTTATAACTCTAAATGCATAAATGAAATGTTGAATGTACGTTGCCATAAATGAAAAACATCAAAACATCTACCTGACCATATTGCCAACAATCTCCCCCTTTGGCATTGATAGCAACAATTGGAAAATTTGGCTAAGTCCCAAAATGATGTCATACATCAAAACAAAATAAAAATAACTACAAAATTGCCTTCAAAACATAACAATTTTATTCATGTTTTGATGGATCATTACATTCCTTATCACTCCTTTACATTGATACATACATAAGCTCCCCCTTATATATACATATACATCTATAAAATTTTCCTTCTCTTCATAATATCTACATAATACTCCCCCTTTGACATCAATGACAAAGGTGTCAACAACTATATACAAAAATTTGGGTGTTCTGTTGTTGATCAACTTGTTAATCTAGAAAAACAATCTGCATAAACAACCTTTAGTCTTTCTATCTCTTTCTTCTAGTTCTCCTTTATGTCTTTGAGATATTGATTAGTGCGCAAAGTGCATAGGATGCTACTTCAACTGCACTCAAGTTAGTATAAGAAAACTTGTCATAGGAAGCTTTAGTTGTGAGACATTCCTCAAGTTGCCTCTGCAAAATGATGACTTTTGACGAAAAAAATTCTCTAAGACTAGAGAATCTCATTGTTACTTTCTCTTTATCAGATTCCAAGTTTCTAATCATATCATGTATCTTCTCCACTTCTGTTGCGTAGTCTTCAATTCTAGATTCTGGGAGTTGTAACTTGACAAAAAATCTTTCAAGTTCACTTAGCTTACCTTTTATCTGACTCTCAAATTCTATAAGTTACTTGTATGACTGGGCACATTATCCATATAGTTTTTTCCCTTCATTAATATGCTTTCTCAATCCTTTGATGTTTCCATCAAGTGCCTTTAGATCATTGCACACATTGGTGCATACTATCTTAAATAGTGTTGCATCATGTCTTACCTAAACTTGCGCTAAAGCTACTTCTGCTAAAGTTGTGAATTCCTTATCAGAGGTTTTCACCAACTCTATGGCCTTCAACTGCAAGTCTGGAATAACTACAGTTGTAGTGACTATCTTTTGCATTTTGTCCAAGACTTAAGTTAATGTCTTCTCCAAAGACTATTGATTTATTCTTTTCAAATAATGTACTTAATGTGCTCATTAAGCCTTTTTGATCTTCATCATCTGATGTCACTACTGTTGCCACTGATGGATTGGTTGTTGATGCTGCTATTGTTGTCACTAGAGCTATTGTAGAAAAGAGTGGAATTGCTTTCAGTTGTGCTTCTTTCCTTTAGCTAATCTTTTTGCTTCTTTCCTTGCTTCCTCCATATCTTTCTTCTTATCTTCTTGTTCTCTCTTTTTTTGTTCTTCTTCTCTTTTCCTCCCTTCTTCTTCTCCCTTTTTCTTTTCCTCTTATACGTTCTTCTTCTTTTTCTCTTCTTCTTTGTTCTTTGCTTCCTCTTTTATTTTCTTCTCTGCCTTTTCTCTTTGTATCATTTCCTTTCTTATTACCTCTGCCTCTTTCTTCTTTTCTTCTTCCTCATCATCAGAGCTAGAGTAAGCAGTAATATTGCCAACAATGGATTGGCCAAATGGTGCAAAATGATTCTCCTTTCCACAGTTATGCATGTACTATCCACTTGCATGGATTCAGTACCCATAACAATGTGAGGTGGTGAGGGTGTCTACTATGTCTCCTCTGCTTCTTTCTCTTCCCTGGAAGGTGTATGTACTTGTACATATACTGAACTCTCGGGTTAGACTGTGCACTCGCCTTAGGCGCATAAGTCATCTATTTCACAATTGCCTCTTCAATTTCTTTCATTACATCTTCATAATTTCCTCCCATCAGAAGAATTGCTCTTCTTTTGTTCCTCAGGAAGGGCTCAATACCCTTCAAAATTCTATCTCATTGCTCCTTAGAATCAACATCACATATTTGATTTATCACTGTGATCTTCATATTAATATCTTCCTCTGACATCCTCCTTTTCCTATTTACAAGCCTATTATACAGATCCTCAGGTATTTTATTTTGTATATTCTCAAACCTTTTGTTCCTCAAAATCATGTTCCTTATAATGGCATGTTCTAACTGTCTCCTATCCATATTGCTATACAAATCAATATATTTTTTCAACTGTACAAAATTGTCGTCACTAATAATTTGCATGTTAAGGTTTTCTACCTTTGGCTTCCATGCTTTCTTTCCAGATGTTGTTCTTCCTTCTTGCACATTCTGGACTATTTATCTATCTTTTGTTTCATCCTCTAAGTCCTTAGAATCATCGACTTGTGTTATTTTTCTTCTCTTTCCATGTCCACTGGTGGTCCATTGAGCCTTTTCTTAGTTGTTGGTGCAGATTCATGCTTCACCTTTACCAATATCTTTGATTTCCTTTGCGTGATAGATGATTCAACCTTTGGCTATCTTCTAGGTTGATCACTCCTATAGTGTCTGCCCCTAGTTTGCATTTTGCTATCATTGCCAAACTCTTTAAGGCCAGTCTTATGCTTGATGATTAGTAGCATTATTTTAAGATTATAAAATATTGTTTCATATTCAATTGATTTATGATGAGATTACTTGATACTCTATACTTCATGTATCCATGATGATTATTACAGTGTTTTCAGTTATTGATGATGATTAGTTAGATAGATTATCCTATGTGTTTTCTTATGGATACTTACCCCATAGTGCATGTGTATGGTGTGCATGTATGTTTTCTTTATGTATGACATTTCTGTGTGGTTAAGGAAGGGAGTCGTAGTCACTTGCTAGTCGAGATCTACATAATGCACCACTTCCTGCCATTGTCTGTTTAGTTTAGAATATTGTGTTTGTACATGCATGAATTTTATGCAAATTGTAGGTATTGGGTATTGACTTCCCTGAATTGCCAGGATGAGCGTACCCTATCACATTATCTCTATGGTAAGAGAGGGGAAATAAATTTTTAAGTCCAAATCCTAACCCTTAAAGCCATTTGTCCAAAAAAATTAGGACAAGTATCTGAGTTGTTTACCCTTCAAATGCGTCAGATGACATTAATTTGTGATTATAACCCTTTAGTTTGATCTTGTATGTGTTTTTCTATGATGGGTTTTCATATTTTGTTTGATGAGTCTTTGATGATTTTTCTATTAATTAAGTCAAATTAAATGATTTAATTTAATGGAAAATTATTATGGTATTTTTAATATTTAATTAATTGAGAAATTAATTAAATAAAAAGAATTAAATCTAAAGATAAACGTTATAAGTTTAATTTTACAAGGTGATAATATTAATTTAATTTAATAATAATATATTTAGAGTTCATTTTTAAATAAATGCTAAATATTATTATTATTTAAGTTAATAAATATTTTATTAATTAACATTTCGAAATAAATTAAAAAGTGGAAAAAATATTAATTTATTAAAAGTTTTATGATTACATAATGTGTGCATGAGATTAAAATTTAATAAATTAATTGAAAAGAGAAGTCAAGTGAAAATTAAATAAAGATATTTTATAATTCATTAAACGTACATGAAAAATGATAATAAAGAGTTAAAGTCTAGCAAGCAAGGATTTCTCTCGGGTAATTGCACAATTAGTGCCCTGATTTTAGGAGAGAACTCCGTATCACAATTTGAGGGTTCATTTTCGAAAGACAGTGAATTTTGGAGGAAGGAATTTCAGAAAGAGAGAAGGTTTTAAGAGGAGAAATTTCTCTCACAAATCTTTTGGGCATAGTGATTTAGCATCAAAGTCCAGGTAGATTCTTGTGATTTAATCGCACAGTTAATTACATCATTACTTTTCCTGTCTTCTTTGTGACTGTGTATTGATTGTCTGGGTTTTATTGTGACAAATCTTTCAATCTTGTAATTTGGAATTTCTGATATGCATGTTGTTTTCGTTTGTATATGAGAAGATTAAAATTTCAGTACAATCCTCCCTCCATAGAATTAAAATTTGGAAATTAAATTGGGAAGGGTTTTGAGAAAAAAGAAAATTTTAAAATTGGGAATTCGAATAGTTCTTTGTGTTTTTCCTATCAGACTAAAATTGCAAATGTTTATAAAGAAAATAAATATTTAAAATTTTATTGGGGTGGGGGGTTATTGTTGGAAATAAATTTTATAAAATTTAAACAAAATAAAAATGTATGCTTTTGGGAGGGGGTTTGTTTTGTTTTAAAAACAAAATAAATAAATAAAAATATATATTAAATGATGGGCAGGGGCCACCACAACCCCACCCACCTTTCTTCCCCTCCCTAGTTTTTCCTTTTTACGGCGGCCTTACTACCGCTGTCGTAGCAGGTACTACTGCAGCAATAGTTTGCTATGGTAGTGTTGTTGCGAGCAATGTAGATGCCGATTGTGCAAGCCCTAAATGCTTTCAAACATGCATTTAAAAAAAATATTTTATTTATTATAATTTAATGTTATTAAATTAAAATGATTATTTATTAATTATTTTAATTAATATTTAATAAATTTTATTAATATTTAATAATTTAATAAATAATTAATGGATGTTAATATAGTTAATTTTTATAATTATTAATTCATTTAATTAAATTTAATTAAGTTTATTTAATAATGGAAGTTATGTAATAAAGTTGTAAAATTTATTTAATTATGATTAATAACTTTGATTTTTCTAATAAAATTATAATTTTTTAAATTTAAAATCAATAGGTATTATTTTAATATTTTAAATAAATAATTGTCCTTAAGTTAGTTGGAACAGTGAACTTAAAGTCGAATTAGGGTAATTATGCAATTCATTCAAATATAAGAATGAGGTAAATTGCAAAGGTTAAATTGTAAATCTTAGGTACTCGCAAACTTACATTAAAACAAATATTTATGCCTTGTTGATAACTCAACCATGTGCTTCGAAATCAAACCAAACTATGAGACTACTCTATTCTATATGTTGTCTATGTTTTGGGTTTTGGGTTGACTAGAGTGTTGACCAGTTTAGGACATCTACTAGAGGCTTGGGAGTTTTGTGTTTGTGATTTTATGATGAATTGATTTTGATCTTTTTAACTCAACCTTGGTAATATGTTGGTATGCTCTATGATGAGTTGTATTTATTGTTCATTATTGCTTTCCAATGTTCTTAAGTGAAGCTGAGGTGAATGTTATGACATATTTGACTTAACCATTTTGAGTCTTTGACCAGTATTTTTGGGGATGCTTTTCAGTTGCTCATAGAGAACTGATGTGTTAGTGTGATTATCTTTTGATGCTTTCCAGTCACATGTATAGGGCTGAGGTGAAAGTTGTGATTCTTTGATTTATGCTTTTATGAGCCTAGGGTAAGTAATATGTATGTTAAGTTGGAAAATGGCTTGCAATGGAGGCTAAGGCCCAAAGTGGCTACCAGGGTAACCCATTGTAAGCAGTTTAATAAGTGATAACATTTCATTAAATGAGTTAATAAGATATTGGTACCACAAAAAGTCACTAAGGGGCCGAAGGATTAAAAGACTAACTGGGTAACCTTAGAGTTGACTCGTTAGTATGCCTTGTCAGTATGAAAGAATACTAGTGTTGCATAGGGTCATTAGGGGGCCGAAGGATTAAAAGAATTAGCTGGGTAACCCTAGGGTTGGATTCATGTGATGACACTTGCCCACTGGCAATATAGATTTCTTACATGTTTTTGTGTGCCTCTGGGTCTAGATGTCAATTTATCTTGGAACCTTTGAGTTAGATTACTTTTAGGGTTTCCTAGACTTAGAGATTACATTTAATATTTGGATTGATATCCTATTTGGGACTTGAGACTATCTCCTCAGTGTGGTGGGAGTGGGCCATTTAGGTTCCACGCAGTCGGGTGGTAGTGCTTTTTACTCTTACCATTGAGATCCGTCTGTTGATACTATGGCTATAGTTTCTGTCTACATTTCCTTTCATTCTTTTCTTGCGTATTATGATGGATTGTTGTATCTTTATGATGGATAGTTATATCTTTATGATGGATGATTTCATTTATTGTATTGTACTTTGTATCATGGATCCGAAAGGGATGATGTAATCTATTTTTATAAATGTATATTCTTTTAGTCTTTCATACTCTATGACATGTACAATTGATGATTGAGCATTCTAAATTTTATTGCCAAGTGGCATTTAGAACAAATGTATATTATTTAAATGGACTTTGGGCTTTTAATTATTCTTTCATGTGGATGTGGTAATTGTTAGATTTAGTATTCATTAAATTTAAATGTGACTCAATGTTTTGGGATCCTTAATGAATGTAATCTATTATGTTTTCTTATGTATGATTGTCTGTTATTGCTTCCGCTACTTTATGTTTGATGTGTATGTTATTCTTTCTTTAAAAAAAAATGTTTGGCAAACTTAGTAAAACTTTAAGTTAATTCTTTTGGATCCCTTGGCGGGGTGTTACAACTCCTTGATCTAATTGGTTGCACTGGTGCAACTGCTGCATATGGTGCAATTGGTGCTTGCGCACATGGTTGTGCTACTATCACACCCTCTGAAGGCCCTGTAACTACAATGGGAGTTGCTGCCAACACGTCAGTCTGTCCACTAGCCTTCATCTCCAATGCAATACCTTTTATTTCATTAAACTCTTTCCTAGTCATGCCTGATTCCTTAAGAATGGAATCTATCTCTTTCTCAACCTTTTTATTGCTTTCTTTGTTGTATAGTTATGAATGAACTCTTCTCATATTTTCCTCATATGTACCCCATCGAGGGCATTCTGAATCCTTTTCTGACTGGAGTATGATCTATGCATACCCTTCAATGAGCTCAACACTCATCTCATATCCCATAGGCTATGTAAATTTAACTCTAGGAATTACTGCTTCCATGTAGGTGCTGTCAGTTTCCACCATGAAGCATATTTATTCCTTGTACTTCTCTACCATAGGGGGAGGTATTCTATACCTTTGTTTCATCTTAGACTGGAAACTCTTCATCATTCTGCCAATGTCATCATCTCTGACATTTTCTAGTTTGGATCTATAGCATTGAGTCACCATCTTGATTGTGCATTTGCTGCTATCGCAATTTATCAATCCAAAAAACTTCCTTGTAGCATAAAAGAATATATGAGTCAACACAGACTCAAATTTGAAAACTGCATTCTTTGTCTTCTTAATCTTTGCAATGTTGTCCAATAGTTGAAATCTAATAATCTCACATAAATTAACCTTTCTTTCTTGCATAACCATTACATAAGCTACATGCAAACATCCATCTGATACTAAGTTAACCCTTGATCCATGGTTCAACATGTACCCTAATATCTTGGTTAACAACTTTACTCCTTTATCTTGAATGGAGTCTACCCTCATGTTTCTTCCATCAAACTTCATATTCAGGTTTCTCTCAACCATCTTCCTGACATTCTTCTCATTAATAGGATTGCAACCTTCATTACTCAATCCTATGACCTTGTGAATTAGGTCATTGTCAATAATGATCTTCTCATCTCCTAGCCAAAACATATCATTATGTACCCTACTTAGAATGATTAGGGTCTAATCGTGATTGTCGAACTCCATATAAAACATATACTTTACCAGATTCAAATTCTCTAGGTGTGCATACTCAGACTTCAAGGATAGGCCAATGTTACACATCTTTCCCAAGTCCTCATGAATCTCTTCATCACCTATCCTCTCAATCTTACAATGGATGTAACTTTTGATATCCTCGACATGTAACATATTTTCTAAAACTTGTGAAAATGCACCCAATGGATCATCTAATAAGGAAAAAAATAGATGTTTCCTTAACTCATATTGTGGTCTTTCACTTATATCACACAC
This sequence comes from Cupressus sempervirens, assembly GCA_028749045.1. Taxonomy (NCBI): domain Eukaryota; kingdom Viridiplantae; phylum Streptophyta; class Pinopsida; order Cupressales; family Cupressaceae; genus Cupressus; species Cupressus sempervirens. The sequence goes on along the minus strand of CM053788.1, from coordinate 160,528,491 downwards.
ATTCTGACTTTCCATTTGAACTATAATTGGAAATACTAAAAAAATTGGATTCAAGCTTCACAAAATACTTTAAAATCACAATTTAGGGCTTCTGCAACTATTCGCTTCTCAGACTTTACTTCACACTTCAATTAGCCATCAAAAAACTCTTCAATTTGCTCAAGACACTTCACATGAACAAATGGTACAAACAATATTGCTTGCATTCCTTAAATCATTTCAAATCGTACTGCACATTAAATGTGTATCTACCACAGATTCAAATACTATTTTGGTATACCAGTAAGCTTGATTTTACAATTCCTACTCATTGTGATCATATCAAGAATAGTGCACTTGACCACTTCTCTTTATGTCCTTAACCTCTTGTTAATTGCACAACTTCCAACTCTCTCTCTAACATTAGTTCTGACCAACTGATGCCCTGCCACAATTAAAATTGCTTAATTCAGGTAGGATGAGTCACAGACAATCTGTGACTTCAATGTCTTATCAGGTGCATCAAAAAATTGCTCCTCCAAAACTATATAAGAGCTTTCTTGATCTTTAGGTGTCACAAATGCTTCTTTGAATTCATCAACATGTTCCTTAATGGTGTTGAGATAATGGGTGTTGCACACATTGCATAATATTGTTATATTTTATTTTATTATGTAATGTTGTGCCTAGATGGACGTGCAACATGTAAAGATTCCCATGGAATATTCTTGATGAGTTGTATTGTAACATTGTGATAATATTTCATGTAATTATTTAATATTGGGGGAAAAGAATTAAATGCCTAATATTAAATGTGGGGTCAGTGGGTTAGGTAGCACATGGTTTTAGCACATGGTTTATGTAATACCACTTGGTGGTTTTGTGGGACTTGCTACTATATAAGAAGCCACAAGGGTAGTTGTTGTGAAAGAAAAAGAGTGACAAGGAGAAGACAAAAGGCAAGAGTCGAGCGGGACAAGGCTTGACAGGTTAGCCAAGGGAGCATTTGTGAAGGTTGGAAGCATGGCATGGGATGTGTGGATTCATGCTTGTTCACATAGTTTGCTCGGTTGTGGCTATGGCCATGAAGGCTTCCATGGTTGTATGGCAATGGTATTTTTGCTGAATAATACATGATGATGGATGCTTTTGGAGGCTGGGTTTTTCCCTCAATGAGGGTTTCCCAGGGTATATCTTGTGTCACAATTTTGTGGGTATGTCATCTATTCTCTTGCATGTGGATTTTAATTCCGTGATTATTTCAGATCTATTATGGGTTATGTGGAAACGGTTAACAAATGGCTTACTTTTGACTATTGTCATTGCCATTAACATTCCTTCTGTCATTTCTATTGTTGTTCCTTCTGTTATTCGGATTCATGTTAATGTCCCTTCTATCTATTCTGCAATATCTTGTCAGGCATCTAAAGTTATTACATAACTGACATACAAGTGCATTTCTCCTCTAATTAGTTCCATTTTGATTCATAGGTGCTCTGCAATTCCTTGCAATGTGTCCAAGATTGTTACACTTGTAACACATGAACTAGTTCTTCTCTCCATTAGATTTCTCTCCATCATTGGATATGTTCTATGATCTTCCTCTTTCATTACCTACATGGTTAATATTCTTAAACATTCTACTATTTGCATTATTACCATCAAACTTAGGTTTCTTACACTCTATTGCCTTATGTCCATAACCATGACAATTATAAGAGTAGAACTCACATCTTACTTCATTGGGTGGTTCATCTTGCTTAGGTTTATCAACTTGCTCTATTTTCTTTAGTTCATCGGGTTTAGTTGACAAATCAACTAACTCAACTTCCTTTTGATACTTCAGTAGATGTGCTTGATTCTACCTTACTCAGATCAAATTCCTTAGGGGATTTAATAACTGGATCGGGTTCTCTTCTGATTTCAACTTTCTTGGCTGATTTCTCTCCAATAAGATATCCAAGTCCTATCTTGTCATAAGGTCTTTGATGAAATATCTATTGATCAATCTTTTCACTATTGGAATAAAGTTTCTCTAACTATTGCTTAAGTTGTGTCAATTCTCCATACAATAATGTTGTACTTCTCTAACTCAGCATGTTCAATTTTGATAGTATCTAGTTCAGGTGTAACTTGACTTAACTGAGATCTAAGATCTGCATTCTCAATTTTCAATTTAGATTCATTCTTGCCCCCATTTTTCTTAAGACTCAACTTAAGTTCAACAATTTTCAGTTCATGTTACAAGATCTCATTTTCCTTCTGAAGATCTCCTACCTCATCATTATCACTAGTCTGCGTAATTGATTCCTTGTCAGATTCTAAATCATCAATCTTGTCTTTGAACTTGCCAATGAAAATGTTTGCATCTTCATACCTGTCTTTTAGGTTATCTATTTTTTTAGTAAGAAGATCAATCTACTCAAGAGCTTCTTCAAGGTTTTTCTTTAACTATTTCATTCCTTCAGGGATCTTACTTATGCTATCAAACTTCTTCAAAGTAACTAAGCTTTGATACCAATTGTTAGAAATAGATAATATAGGGGGGGGGGGGGGGGGGGGGGGGGGGGGGGGGGTGTCGGGGGGGGTGTGAATCAGTATTTATAACTTGCATATGAAAGTAAACCAACAATGTTGAACAATAAATATAACCATGCACATAGATAACTCATAACACCATTATTTGCTAAGTAAGGAAACCCTTTCCAAGGGAAAACCCTAGTGGGGATGATACCCACTAGATGATTCACTAAGCAATAGGATCTTGTTAAGGATATTGACCCTATTAGGAGTCTATGAAGTACATATAGTGTCTCGAGTCTTTGTTAGGAGACTAGGCATTGTTAGAAGCCTCAACCTTGTTAGGAGTTGGTAGAACAAGTACAATGTATGCAAGAAGAACCCACTGCCTTAACATGCAATTATACAATTTAGTTCTTCATAAGAATAGATATACATACAATACTTGTTGTCTATTGTACTTTGCACTTGTTCTAATCATACATCAAAATTCATATTGCATATCACTTGCTCCTCTATCATAGATAACACACTTATCTACGCAAGATAAGATCTTTACCTATACCTTGCATAATTACAAAACTATGCTCAGTTGGCCTTCATGTGTTTAGAGGCTTGACATAATATAAAGTAACTCATGGATTAATATCCACATATTCAGCTTTTCATAACTTAATAATTATTTCATAACCAAAATAATTCCTAAAGTCATAATATACAATTTGCTGCTATGCTTTAAACTACACTATTAAATACCCACACTAGTATTTTAACCATATCTCACATCGTACTGTCTGTACATATCTATGCACTAGCACACATGATCATGATATTGTCATGAAGCTTCCCTCAACTAAACTTGAGCTAACTCTCAATGAGTCGTTCGTACACTTAACATATGTTCACTGTGCTACTACAAACTGTCTAACACTTAAACAATTTTCTAACTCTAAATGCATAAATGAAATGTTGAATATATGTTGCCAAAAATGACAACCACCAAGACATCTATCTGACCATATTGCCAATAGCCTATTTGAAGAACCAACTCTGAATAGTGAAGCACCAATTCTAGTCAACTGAGGCACCAAATCTAAACACTGAAGCACTAATTCTAGTCAATTGAGGCACCAACCCAAATTTAGGCACAATCCCTAAAATACACCAAACAAAAACCTTTCACGATGACCAAAGAACTTCAATCTCATTTCATAAATTACATCAGAACTGTATATCTTACAACGATAGAGATATCTATCCTTTTTCAACCACACAATTCCTCTAAACTCATGCAAATCATACACACAATAATAATTCATTCATACTTTGAAGAAAACAAAAACTCCCTTTCTTCCCTCAACAATGTAACTCTTGTTAATAATAATACAACTCAATAATTGCAAAAAGAAATCTTTAATGCAACTCGAAGAAATCATATGTTGAATATCACATCCACTCTCAAAACTATATTCAACACTTCATTTCACATATGTACACATGTCCAACAAATTACTTATTGAATCATTTCCATTATTTCAATCTTTTGAAGCTCAACTTTCTTTTGTAATACCCTACTAAAGGATCACAAAGTCCACTAAGAGGTGGAGGAGATTAATTAGTGGATATTGAAAAATTCTCTCTAGATCGTGGTCCTTTTAAATTGAAACACATAGATAATAAAGTTGAGAATGACTAAATTAGTGGCCCACAACACTGGTGCACATGACACCAAATATACAAGGAAAAAAAGTAGTGGAAAAAACCTTGATGAGAAGAGTTGCTAGAGTCTACTTCTCTAATCTAGCCATACAAAGAAAAATAGTTTGGTTACACATTTAATGGGCACCAACCCAAAGGAGTACAAACCCTTGATCAAAAACACCCATTTTATTACAAGAATATGATGAAATATTTAATTTAGTGTAGATAACTAGTAACAAATGTATTGTGTAGCCCCTCTCTTTGTCTGAACTTCATGAACAATTCAACTCTTTGTGCTTGGATATTGCAAAAGCTTCCTTTAACACCTCACTAACAACTAATGCAACTTTTATGCTTTTTGTTTGCAGCTACAAAATCTTCTTCCAATCTTGTATTTACAACTACAAGAATAGCTACACTTTCAACAACATTTTTTTGTAGGAACTCTTATTTTCAAACCTACATTATCTTTTTCTCATTTTTTGTGAATGCTCTGTAACAATCTCTTTCCATGTTGTTACAAGTGACTTTTTACATGTGCATCATTTTCTTCCCACTAACAATTTGAATACCCTTTTTAAATTTCTACTATGTGTTGCTAAAGATATATTGGACATACACTCAATCTCTCACACTTTTTTCATTTTCTTGATTTCAATATTCCTTTCACTCTTTCTTCGTACTTCTCCAATCTCTTCCTTTCACTACTTTAAACATCCTTATATCTTCTTTCGCTTTCTACCTACATGTCTCCTTTATGTTCATAGTAGATTTCTTTCCATTTCTACATACACTCAAACTCTAACAATATTTTTTGGTGTAGATATCAAAATTTTGACTCATCACCTTTTTTCTTTTCTTCAACCATACATTCACACTCTATCTTTATTCTTCTCTTTTTAAATTTGATTTGGAACACTATTTGTTTGCTATCCATGAATCACATATAACTAATTGTAGTCCCTTCAAATATATCCATTTGTAACCTACCTTTTTTTCTCATTTTATAAACTTCCCACCATTCATTGGATTCATTAACTCTAGTTAACTATACAACTCTAATTTCTATCTACCGAAATACTTCCAACCAACATTAATAAATGCTTCCACATATTTATTTGACCAAAAATAATGTTTCCCAATATTTTGACCTTCATACAGCTAATAAATCAAATTCATCTAGTTGGCTATCTACTCCTACAATTGATCATTCTACTACCATAGAGGATTTTTTTGATCCTGTAGCAGATTGGCTTTCTCCTACTATAGTAGATTGTTTTGGTCATGTACTGTTGTGGACAAAATTATAAAAAACTTACATTTTATGCATTAGTTTCACCTCCCGCTTTTTCTTTTTCTCAATGACTATGCACAACAATGTGGAATTAATTTAAACGATGCACTTGATCAACAATTACTAATGTGTTGTTAATTTTCTACTACTATCTTTCTATCTTTAGAACACCCTTTGGATTGATGTATGCAGACAAAATGTTAAAGAAATAAATACTTGATAATTCATTAAAATTATATAGGCAATTGATGCATTCTATCAAGTTACTCAATGTTTCTTAGCTGCACAATTTTTTTTACTCTTTAACATCCACGACAACGTCATCTTGATCTTATTCAATTGCTTATCTATCCAAACCTCAATTCTCACCTCATATCATATCATGTCTTTAGTCATGAATAGATTCAATCCTTTGCAATCATCCTATTGAGCATTACTATCAAGTATCATCATTCTTGGTCATAATAACATTTCTCCTACAACTAATCAAATTTGATCACCTAAATCTCTTTATGATGAAGGGTGCTCCCTTTAATAACAAACACATGACAAAAGTAGAGAAATAACAAAAAATTGTAAGAACGAAAAATGGGCTTCTTATCATCTCCAAAAGTATATATTACATATTTCATAAATACAACATGTGAAGCCACATGGGCATTTTCCTTACAATATTTTGTTAGAAAGAGCCACTAAATACCACCTAGAACTCCCTAAACAACCCCACAAGCCTTCCTTATATAAGCAATTTTTCATCGCCCAAGATGGTGTAGATATTTAGCCTAACTCTTGAGGTCAACCAACCCTAAAATTACTTTATCTTTTATATTTAGAGTCAGTTCAAAATAATTTCAAATTACAATCTCAAGTAGCTCAAATTCTGGAGACCATAACTTCTTAACCATATAATCGATTGGCTATAATAACCACTTTTAAAAAATAAAAGCTCCTTGTCTACAACATTTGACAATGTAAGTGTTTGTTAACTAAGTTTTGACCTCATTTTGGAGCCTCTAAGGCCTGTAAATTTGAGCACAATTTTTTTATAACAAAAATCCTCAAAAACTTCACCAATACATATAATCTATAAATGAAACTCAATTAGTTGGTTGATATATCTAAGATGAACCTTCATTTGTGAAATCAGAAGATTATGAGCTTGTATGACTAACTTACTAAAAAATTTAAGTTTCCACAAATAACAACTCTGCACTAAAACAACCCTTATTGAAAAGACAAAATTTTTATTTATTTTAGGTGATGCAAGATTTCCCTTACACCCAAGATATGCCTTCATCAAACACTTAGAGTAATTTAAGAAGTGACCTTGTTATGTCTCAACTATTCAAAGGGAAACCTAGATGGTTAACCTACTCCCTTGTCAGCCATGATGAATCTTCTATAGGTTGTCCTTTCCATTTAACCATATATTCTTTATAAGTCATGTTCCTTGTGCTTCTACCAACATGACTCTCTAGTATTTACTCTATCTCCTTTGTAGTTGAAGTAGTTGCTAGAATACTCCACTATGCTTCTGTGACCTCATCTTCAACACCTCTTTCATGATACTCTTTATATATGAAATGTTAAATATTGACAAAATATTGAGTTCACTAGGAAACTCTACTTCATAGGCATTTCCTAAATCAAGCTTCTTCAACATCTTACATTTTTTTAAACTTCTTCATTTTCAACTTTTTATATGTACCTATTGGAAATCACTCCTTCCTCAAATAAACCATGACTTCATCCCTAACTTGAAATTTTGTGTGCCTCATTTTCTCATATGCCTTAGCCTTATACTATGTATTTATCTTTGTAATGTGTTTCCTTAGCTCCTCATGGATGTTCTTTGAGTGTTCTATAAAATCCTCAGCTTTAGCACTACTTATCTCCCCCTTGTCCAACTTCCTCAATTCTGAAGCATTTATGGGTCTACTTCCATATACAATTTGGAATGTTGATTTATCAGTGCTCCTATTGACATAATTATTATATTCAAATTTTGCCTGTGGTAGAATCAAATCTCATCCCGTTGGCTTATCTCTAACCAAACATCTGAACAAATTCTTCAAATTTTGATTTGCCACCTCTATTTGTCCATTAGTATGTGAATGTTGTGATGAGATTAACTTTAAATATCTTTAACTTCTTCTACAATGTGTGCCAAAAGTACCCAACAAACTTGGTGTCTTGATCCAAAACTATACTCGTTGGTAGACCATGTAGTCTCACCACTTCTCTAAAAAATAATGTTGCCACATGAACATCATTAGTATACTTGTAGGGAATGAAATGTGTCATCTTTGAAAACTTGTCAACTAGTACAAAAATTAAATTGCCCTCACTCAGTCCTTGGTAAACTAAGAACAATATTTGTATCGATATCCTCCCACAACTTCTCTAATACAGGTAATGGCTAATGCAACCTTGTATTATGCTTTGCTCATTTTTCCATCTAACATATTCTACAACATTGTACAATCTTCTTGACATCTTGTTGCAACTATGGCTAGTAATAATTCTCACTAACCAAAGAAATGGTTTTATCTCGACCAAAATGTTCACCCAACCCTCCACTATGTGTCTCCTTGATGAGATTATTCCTCACATAACTCCTTGGAATGCACAACTGACTCCCTCTGAATAACATACTATCTTGAATGGAGAAATCCAACCACTTTGTTCTATCTAGAGTAACTAGTTCTATACAAGATTGTCCAAAATTAGGATACTTTGGATACAAACTCTTGAGTTCCTTGAATTCAACAACCTTAATTTGCAACTCTATCAACAAAATTTGTCTCCTATTAAGAGCATTTGTAACCCTATTAGACTTTCTGCCCGTGTGTTTCAAAAAAAAATGCATAACTCTACAGTAACTCAACCCATTTAAAATGCCTCTTATTCAACTTTTCTTGATTGTTCAAAAATTGTAAAGCTTGACGATCAGTATACAAAAAAGCTCCTTTGGAAGAATATGGTGTCACCACGTTTTCAATGTCTAAACCATAATATACAATTCCTCATCATAAAAAATATATTTTCTTTTGGCATCATTTAACTTCTCTCTGAAATAAGCAATAGGTCTACTTGCTTGGCTCAAAACAACTACTATATTCGTGCCACTAGCAACACAGTCTACTTGAAACATCTTATTAAAATATGGAAGTTCTAAATTTTATTTTTTTTGTATCTTTCTATTTTAACAATTCAAAACTCCTATTTTCTCCTATAGTCCACTCAAACTCCTTCCTATCACCTGTCATTGTTTCAGTCAAGAGTCCACAAACATTGATAAAATACATGCTAATATTTTTTAAAATCTAGCCAAAGAATGAAAACATGTTACCTTAATAACACTCCTTGGAGTAAGAGATTCGAGGATAGCTTTACTTTATTTGGGTCCATTTTAAGATCTTTTTCTAAATTACAAATCCTAGATACTCTAGCTCCTCTTTCACAAAATTGCACTTTTTCAAATTAATTAGCAATTTCTCTTCCCTTAACTTCTCAAACACCCTACAAGTATGCATTATACACTCCTCCAATGTCTTACTGAAAATCAAAATATAATCTAGGTAAACAATGACAAACTTACCCAGAAATTCTTTCAATACCTCATTCATGAGCCACATGAAAGTGTTCGGTGCATTGGTTAGCCCAAAAGACATGACTAACCACTCATATAACCCCTCCTTTGTCTTGAAGGATGTCTTCCATTTATCTCCTTCTTTGATCTAAATATGATGATATCTACTCTTCATATCTATCATTACGAAATACACAATTTTGCTCAAACATTCCATAATATCATCCATCCTTAGCAATTGAAATTTGTACTTGATTATGATCTTACTGATAGCCCTAGAATCTATACACATCCTCCATTATCCATTTTTTTTGTGCTAATACTTCTAGTACAATACATAGACTCAAACTCTTTTGAATCAACTTGTTTTGCAACAACTCTTGTACTTGTATGTTCAAATCTTCACTTTCTAGTCTTTGTGAAATACACAACTCCACTCAAACAATCCATAATATCATTCATCCTTAGCAAGGGAAATTTGTACTTGATTATGATCTTATTGATAGCCCTAGAAAATTATACACATCCACCATTATCCATTCTTTTTGGTGCTAATATTGCTAGTACAATACATAGACTCAAACTCTTTTAAATCAACTTGTTCTACATCAATTCCTGTACTTGTATGTTCAACTCTTCACTTTCTGCTAGTATCATTTTGTGTGCTACCTTATTTGGAAAGCTCACCTTTGGAATCAATCCCACTTGATGAGTGATCTTCCTTATTAAGAGTAATCTGTCAGACACATCATTGAATACAATATCTTGAAACTCATTCAATAAATCTACAATTTCTATATTTACATCTTCTACTTCTTTACCATCTTTTGGAATTATAGAAAAACACACATGCTCATGTCTCATACCCTTTAGGAAATTTATTTAATCAACAAAACATATTCTAGAACTATTGCATACCTTTTTTTCTTTGTCCTTCAATTGATTTAGCTTATCTTACACTCCATTCTTTGTGAGGGAATAGGTATTCACATGACAATCATGTATAATTTACATCTGTCAAACTGCCATGTCCTACCCAGAAATATATGACATGCATCCATAGGTATGCTATCACATTGTACCTCATCATGGTAGTCCCCAATCTTGAACTTTATTAGGTACTATTTATTGACCATGACCTTGTGATCATCTTGCACCCAAATAATCTGGTATGGATGTGGGCATTTCTAACTCTTGAGGTTTAACTTCACATATGACCATCTCCTCTAACACCATATTGTAAGTGCTTCCATTATCGATAATCACATCACAACACTTATCCTTACACTTGCATCTAGTACAAAAAAAACTCCTTTTCTTAGGTTCATTTTCACCACTCAATAGGACTCTTTTGTTAAGTAGGACTTCTCTTTCAACATTTTTGAATGTGATAATTTGGCATCTTCATCCACATGTACAAGTTGTGTCTAGCCTTTCTCCTTCCTACCTGTCCTTCCTTGGCATCGAGGACATTCCAAACCTCTGTGACCTTCTCTACAATGAAAACATTTTCCCCATAAGCCTCCTCCTCTTGGTCCTTGTCCTCTTCTTCTTCCCCCATGATCTCTATTATTTTGATCATGGAAACAATCTAAATTGTTTCGGGCCCTCTAATTCTAACTATCATTGGCCTCATCCTTCTTCTTCTAATCTTCATTTCAACCTCCATAAGACCTTTTGTTGGATCTTCCACGATGACCTCTTCCACTTTTCCTGCTCTCAAACTTTTTGTTCAACTTTTCCTCTACTCCTAGGGAAAATTGGTATGCCTCTTCAATACTATTCATTTTGACTTGACTTAACTCTTCCAGAATACTTGGCCTTAACCCAGTAAGGTGACAAACAACTTTCTTTGTATTATCTTTCACATTACCTATTCTGATGAGGACTCAATAGAACTCTCTTGTATACTCTTGAACAAATCTTTTTTCTTGCTTCAACCCTTGCATTTTCTTCAGTAAATCTATCTCATAATCAATAGGAATGAATTTTGACTTCAATTTATCTACCATCTAATTCCATCTTGTGATTTTCTCCTTTCCTCTTCTATTTCATTCCAATTGAATTTCCCACCACTAGATATTCACATGCCCCTTTAGTTTATCCTTCACAAACTTGACCCTATTAGGATCCTCAATATCTTCACTCAAAATATTATTTCATTCATTGATCCAATTGATCAATTCCTCCAGGTTAAGATTTTCCAAAAATGTGGGGACCTCAATCTTAGGTCTTTTCCATATCTTAGAAATGGCCCTAAAAAACCTTTCTTCCTCTTGGTTCATAGCATCACCTTCTCCTTCCTAAACAACATTTCCTTCTTCATCAAATTCAGGCTCACTTTCATCTCTTACTACAAGATTCATCCCTTTGTGAATCTCTTCTTGCAATGCTCGAACTTGTCTCTGGAGGTATCTAACCTCAGGTGTCACACCTCCAGCTCTTCTTCCATGTCCCCTTCGTGGAGACATTTTTTTGTGCTTATTGTTGAAATCCTAGACCACAATCTTAGTGCAAATTGCATCATAGTCAAAAATCTATCTACACAATCAAGAGCTCCCACTCTAATATCACTTAATGAAGGTTTCTCTCCTTAATACCACAACACATAACATAAATAGAGAAACACCAATAGTTTTTAAGAACAAAAAATTGGCTTCTTATTATCTCTAAAAGTATGGAATTGCATATTTTAGAAATACAACATACGAAGCCACATGAGCATTTTCCTTACAATATTATGTAAGACAAAGCAACTAAATACCACTCAGGATTCCCTAGAAAACCCTACATGCCTTCCTTATAGAGGTAATTTTCCATCACCCGAGAAGGTTATAGACATTTAACCTAACCCTTGAGGCTAACCATCCCTATAAATACTATATTTTTCATATTTAGAGTTGGCTCAAAATAATTTTAGGTAGCCCAACTTTTAGAGGCCATAACTTCTTAAGAGTAGATTTTGATTTGCTATTATAATCACTTTTTGTAAACAAAAGTTTCCGATCTACAACATTTGAAGAGGTAAGTGTCTCTTAGTTGGGGTTTGACCTTGTTTCAAAGCCTCTAAGGCCTTCAAAATTGAACTCAACATTTTATACCAGAAAGTCTCAATAACTTCACCAATACATATGATATGGAAATGAAACTCAATTAAGGTAGGTTGATAGATCTAATAAGAAGCTCCTCTTGTGAAATTAGAACATTCTGAGCTTGTATGCCCAACTTATTAAAAATACTAAGCTTCCACAAATAGAAATTCTACACTTAAACAACCCTTATCCTAAAGATAGGAACATAATTTTTTTTGGGTGATGCAAGATTTCCCTTATACCCAAGATGCTCTAGCATCACTTTATTAACATCATCAACTAACAATTACAAGATGTAACCTGTATCTATTACATACAAACATTATTGCAAGTTGACTAATTATCTCTATTAGCCTCTAACTCCCCCTTTTCCAACACAATTGACTTCTTGACATAACTAACAACTCAATGCCAAAACCAACCAGTCTCAAAAACCTTCAACACATGATATATTTAAACAACCACGCATAATAATTAATAAAATAACTTCTACAAAAATAATTTCCCAATATTAAGGATAAAGATAGGGAAGTCCTTACATTTTACTATTGTCCACTACTATTCATTCATGGAATGGATGTACAACACACATCCCAAAATAGTCTCACATGATGATGCTTAGTAAAAAATAGTAGATAGAAATATATAATATCACAACCCAATCTTTTTTTGCATATTCATATTCCTTCAATCATTATTTCTTAAGTCATCTCTAAAAAATAGTTAACAGACAACTTTTTTTGAAACAAAAACAACTCCATCTCTATACTATTATAAAACTCTCACAAGGAAAGAAACACAAAATATATATCAACATTATTGAGCACCCAAAAAATATATTTCCATCTACAAACTTGGTATGATAATTATAGAAATGTTAATTGCACTATTTATGATCAAACAATTTTTATGAAACACAAAATATTTATTAATAGCTAGCGATAATAATGCTTATTCCCATCAGTTGTTAGAAATCCATCTCTTTGAATGCATTCCAAATCATTAAAGAACTTGTTGCCACCAAATAAGAACAAATTAATAAGGTGGTTGATTTTAAAAGAAATGATCGATATATCTTAATAAGGTGGAGGCTCTACAACTTTCATCTTGGTGCCTACGTAAAGGATAACCTAGTACGCCCTTGAAGTGACTTTTTGGGGCAATACACCAGTACTATTTCCTTCTTTTTTACTCTTTCTCTCTCTTTTGTTTGAAGTGTTTTTGTACATGTGTCTTTTCTTCTATTTATTTCTTTCTAACTTGTGTAGTTGGGTCCTCCCTTTTGTGTTTTTTGTAACTTCTCCTTTGTCACCTATCTTGCCATGCCCTTAGAGTTCAAATCTTTGGGCCTAATTTTGTTGTAATGTCACAAGATAAGTATGGCCTTGGATGACCCTAAGAGTATGGATGATGGCACATCAAGTCAAGATGAAAATGAGAAGAATAGTAATGAGGATGACCTTAGTCAATTACAAAATAAATATTCTTCTCTAGAGAGAAGCATTGGATAAACCTTCTTATGAGGAAGTTATTACAGAGGAATCAAAGACTATTTTCCCTGCCTTACTCAAATTCCATGAAAATTTCATGGTGGAAACAATAGAAACCAAAGGAGTTTTGGGGGAAGGCTCTGATGGAATCAGAGGTAGTGGTAGAGTGAACATTACAAACTTAGAGAAAGAGGAAACAACAATGCCTCTTCGAATCTCTTTAAGACCTTTCATCTCTCTCCTAATGATGACATGAGGATTTCCATTAGAATGAGAGATCAAGATAAAGAATGTAACTATTTGTTTTGTGGCTATAGATTTTGATTTTTCACCTTTAAGAATTTTTTTTGATGAGAGGATGAATAATGTTTGAGGATCCAAATTAGGCATTCATATAAGTTTTTGTATAATGCTTCAAAAAAGTTTCTTTGTTATTTTCTTCAAGAATCATGCTATGTAGGACAAGGTTCTTAGCAAGACCTCCTGGAATGTAGGCAAAACTATCTTTAGGGCTCTCCCATGGTCGACTAATGGTAAACTAGAACAAGTTTTGGCAAGATCCTCCCCTCACTAACTGGATGTCGCTAACCTCCAGCCAGAATTTTGGCCTTTTTTGCCTCACATGCTTAAAAAATTGGGCTTGGTTCTTCAAGTTGAGGAATTAAAGGCAACTCTTCCTCACCTCAATACCATGGTCCTTATTATCCTATCTCCTAAAGTAGACGTCCCTAGAAAATTGGCATTTAAGTTGAATGTCTTTTTTGAATGGGAAGTTACTTTGCTAGGTAATCAAAATGCCTATTTTAATTGTAAAAAGAATGACCACAACAATAAAACTTTCCCTTTTATTAACTTTGTTAATACTATGATGAAGCCCTTTGTTCAAAGCACTATTAAAAAGAGCATCCCTAATACTCCTATTAAAAAAAATATATATAAACCTTTATTCCTAAGAATGGCCAAACAAAAAATGTGAATAAGGCAATGGAAAAAATTGTTATCAGTCCTGCAGAATCTGACATTCTTACTAATAATTATTTTGTCTCTCTTTTGAACTGCCTGTTTGAAGAGGATTATGAAGTTATTCCAAATAATGACATCAACCTAGTTCATCCCAAGTCTATTATCCACAAAAAAGACTCCACTATTACTAAGGATATTGAAACTCAAGGCAAGAAAAATGCCCAAAAACTAGCTCTCAAAGCTATTAATGAAAAAGCAAAGAAAATTAGAAAATCTTGTAATAAACCTTCTACTAGATCTCTAGAATATAAAAAACTTTCCAAGGGTCTATTTTTTTGAGAAGGGAAACATTAAATTCAATGAAATTTATAAATTAGGTGGTTAGAACAATAATAAAGGCAATGAAGAAGGTATAATGAATGAAGACACTCCAATGTCTGAGTAGACTAATTATAAAGAATGTGTGTTAGTCTCTAAAAGTGAAGATGAACAAGTAAATGATGAAAAATAAGATATCATTTTAACCCTGAACATTGATGTTTCGAATGATGAAGGATTTATAGTGGTAGGTGTTAAGAAAAAAAAGAAAGGTGTGTTACAAAAACTCAATTTCTAAAAGCAATAGTTTGAGTAAAAGAGCCAAGAGGGTGGAAGTTCCTATGTGCTTCAAAAGATTTTGTGGTATCCAAAAATAACTAAATAAATCTTGATGTTAAAATTCGCAAGATGAAATGTGAGGAGACTTCAGATGTCAAATGTGAAATATGTAGTTAGAGATTGAAAAGATAAATTGCAGATTAAAGATTCATTTTTCTTTGACAAATAAAGGTGATTGGATATCACTCATTCATTGTTATGAAATTCATTTGGATTCAAGACAAGAATTTTATATGTGCACATGAGAAAGGAAAAGGATGTGTTTCCATATTAATCCACTCTAAATGAGAATATTTTATTTTAGGTCATGGATCCTCTCCCTACAATAGGGTTGTTTGGGTAGCTTTTAATATTCATAGTAAAAAATTGGTATGTGTGCTTCTAATGACTACTGGGAAAGAGCCCTCTTTAGGATTGGCTGGCCATGTCCTTCCCAATGGCTCATCAAACTTTTTCTGGAGATTTCAACATGAGATAGGTAGGAGAAGACAAATGTGAAGGCATTAAGAATACTTGGAATGGTAATGCATTTTTCTTTGGGCTAATTTTAAAAGAAGGTTAAGCCTAGTAGACCCAATTAGTAGCAAAAAAGGATTCTTTTTTGATATTTGGTTTACATGGACTAATAATTAAATTAGAAGGTACAAGGTATACTATAGACTTGACAAAGTATATGCCAATGTTTGTACTTTCTCTCTCCCCTCTATTAATGGTTCTTCCCCCATTCAAGTCACTCCAACCCCCTATCTATTTCATTACTACTATTGATAGCATGAATGGCTCTATTTCCTCTTGTACACAGAAAGGTTCATTCAAGTTAAATGTCGCTCTTCTTAATGATCAAGACACCTATGATGTTATCCAGATGACCACCTATATATCCAAACTGTGAATAAAAGTAAGAATTGCATTGACCATTGGAGCATCTTCACTAAGTTATGGAGAGATATGTATCATATTGTGAGAAAGAAGAAAGCTAAAGACATGAATTTAGAAGAGTTGTGTCTTCAATACAATCTTAATGAACTAGAGAAAAGATTACAAATATAGAGAGAGGATATCGATTTATTGAAAGACTTATCTGATACTAAAATAGAACTCAGAAAACTCCAAAAAATTAGACTTCAAGGGGAAAAAGTTAGGGCCAAAGTAAACTAGATTCACGAAGGGGACAAGCGGTTGAAATATTTTCTCAAATTAATCAGATCTAAATAAACAAGAGAAATGGTTGAAGGTATTAAAGGATAACTGGGATACACTAATGTTCCTCAAGAAATAAAAAATATTTTTACAAATTATTATCACATTTTTTTAATCTCTAAACATAATTAGCTTCAAGAAGAAGCCCTTAAATTGTGTTTGAAGTTAATTCCAAAAAAAGTTTCAAAAGAATGGAAAAAAACCTTGAATAAAGAAATTTCTACTGATGAAATTAAAGCAACTCTTACATATATGGTGAATGAAAAATCTCCTAGTATTGATGCTCTTCCTACTAAATTTAATAAATTAAAAATTGACTAGATATGCCTTGACCTTCTAAACTTGTATAATGAAGCCTTTTCTTAGGGATCACTAGGAGAACAGATTAATAGATGAGTTATAAGATTAATCCCCAAAAGGGAAGATAAATCCTAAGTTGGCAACTAGAGACCTATCATGGTCCTTAATCTTTCTTTTAAAATTAGTGATAAAATTTTAGCTAGAAGAACGTTAGATCTCCTCAATGAAGTGGTATCAAAGACTTAAACATGGTTTATAAAAGAAAGATATATCCTTGAAAATTTGATTACAAGTTGGGAAGCTTTACATTGAGTCAAGGGAATTGGACAAGAGGCTTCTATAGTCCTCCTTGGTTTTTAAAAAGCCTACGACTGAACTAAATGGTCATTTTTCTTAGCAATGCGGACAACTTTTGTAATTGGATTAAGATTCTTTTCAATGACTCTTCTACAATGATTGATATCAATGTTGAATTATATGATCCAATTATGCTACAAAGATCAATCAGACAAGGTTGCTCCATTGTTCACTATATCTATATCCTAGTTGTAGATGCATTGTTCTACATCTTGAGATCTCCAACTCTTGGCCCTCCCCTTAAAGGCATCTCCTTACCTAATCAAGATAATTTCCTCAATGCCCAATCTATTGATGATGCAACTTATCTTTTGATATCAAGGAAGATAATTTTGATAGTATGGTGATTCGACTTCAACTCCTTTTCTTAACCCTAGGTGCTAAAGTAGCTCTACAAAAATTTACCATGCTAGGATGACATGATACAAGACCAATATTGATTGAACAAAAGGGTTAGAGTATGGCTGACCCTAACTTTATTGTAAGATATTTGGGAATACCCTTTGTTGTATCCCCTTCTATAAAAAGATATGTGGAATTGGATCTATTAAAAAATTGAGAGGAAACATAAAAAAATGGATATCTTAACTTTTATGCCTATTTGTAAGAGCACAATTGTTTAGAAGGTCCTGACATCACACACAATTTATTTTGCATATTTTTCATTATTTAACAACTATCATATTGAGAAACTAGATAAAATTTTGATAGACTTCCTTTGGTTCGATGGCCAAGGTAATAGAAAAAGACATGTTGTGAAATGGATCCTTAAAGCTGTCAGAGGCAATGGACCTTGGAAAATTCTTATGAGAAATAACATTGTTAGGTCTACTATTAAAAAAGGGAAAATATGGAAAGAACTATTATTTATTGATATTATTCTTGATGATTTTGATCAAAGTCTTTGGCTTGAATGTTTTTGCTACAATCTAGAAGGCTTGGACTTAGGTAAGAAGGTTATTATGTTTCAAAGATGCAGTAGATGACCCTCCTCGCTTCTTTGTCATGGATAGATCCGTTTGGTGGGGTATTCAAATGAATGGTAAACCTCTTGCACTCACTCAAAGTTGTTCTACAAATTATGGTGTAATAAGGGCATAATTGGTATTGGAGCTGTTTTGATTAACAACATGAAAGGGACTTGGGTTGAACTAAGGACTAAATTTGATCTCCCAACATCACACAAAAAACATATACCCTTATCAATAAAGTCACATACACTTTTTTCCATGGCAAACTAGTATTTATAGTAGAAATGTTTAACATAATCAAATAGAAAGATGGATCCTCATTTATGGATATGAACACAAAAAAAAATTTATAACATGGTTAAAGAGGATAATACTATTCTTAAAGGTTCAAACAAAAACTAGTGTCTTGATTGGCCAAACTCCAAATGATATTTCATCCTAGACTTTATGATGCACCAATCTAACAAGCCTAACAACCTTTGTTTCATTGGATTCTTTTACTTAAGAGACTTCTCGCTAATAATATGTGTCATGTTGGTATATTGCCCATTGGTTGTTCTATTTTTCATGTCCCTAAAACCACTGAACACATTTTCTTTGAGTGTAGATTTGCATTATTGATATGATCTTCATTTTTTAGTAGACCTGTTATGTGGAATAAGGCTCTACTTTTCCTAGATCGAGATTCTTACTAGATTTTTTTTTTATGATAAGATTGGTAGATTTTGGTCTGTCTTTTCTAATGAAATCTTGTGGTTCATTTGGAAGAAGAGGAATGAGAAACTTTTCTAGGTATCCAAAAGAGACCTTATTAGGTTTTCAATAAAATTCACATATTTACTTATCATGTCTTAGGTATCTACAGCATTGAAGATCCCCAAAGTAGATTTATGATTTTATTATAGGAAGGAGCAATGGTGTTATACAAGGTAGATACCAAATTTGCGCACTACTTCAATACATATGGTGAGATGCATGATAAAAAGGAACACAAAGCATTGTAATAGTTTGTGGGCAAGGAAAACATCAACATTCTAGAGAAGAACAAAGAAATCCAAAATAACCATGTCCTAGATGCACCCAATTGGGAAGTTATTGCTAAGATTCCCCCACTTGATCCATCGATTAATACTGATGATGGTGAATGCAACAACAACATCATTGGTGCTTGGGATTAGTTCATATCTTCTTAGTTGTCTAATAGTCTTTCTTCTTGGTATAAAAAAGAAGCTCATTTTGTATTATGTAGCTTCACATGTATATCTTATAAGTGACAATTAGGTTTTGGATTTTGACCACTGATACCTAACAACAACTTTACCTCTTTTTGAGAACTTAAAAAAATAAAATATCATAGTGTACTAACTTATCTAATAATCAATAAAAAAAGAATTGAACCAAATGGGAAATAGGTCCCACAATACACATAAATCAATGACATAATTTGACTAAGCAATGTTAGGTAGACAAGTAAGCACACAACCAACTTAAGTAGCATGAGAACTTCAATCAAGTGAGGAAGTAGCTCAACTAATTTTCTATTAATTTAAGTAACCATCTAAAATTAATGTGACCTTAATCATCAATCTTTGACATCAATAACAACATACACTAACAATCTCTCCCTTTTTCATTTATGGGAACTCATTCAAAATCAACCTAAAAAGTGATGCTCTAAAGCAATGCTCAAACAAACAAACTTATCTTGAGATAAAATTTATGCCCTAAATTATTTCCCCCCTTTGATATCAATGATGAAACCAACTTGCATACCTAAAACTATCTTGCATAATTGAACAACTAAAGCCATCACACATCACTAAAATCAAACTACACTATTGAAATGAGACCAAAAAAGATATAACAAAGAAAAATCCCTAAAGTCCAAAAAATATGTCAATGATGGAGTGAGAAAATTCCTAACTTCTCCCTTATGATATAATCAATAATGTTTAAATTGGCAGAAACCTACTTGCATCAACAATATGTTTACCATCCTTTCAAATCTCACAACAATATGGATGAAAAACTAAACGATGTCCTTGATCACACAATTGACTCACACTTAAAGATTGTGTTTCAAACCTTCTACATATAAAAAATTTTCAACTCCAACCTTATCATCATTCAAAACAAGTGCACCTACACCTTTGATTTCTCCAAATGTATTACCACTAAATCTTCCTTTAGCTTAGCAACCTACTTAGTGTTGTCCTACTTCTTAAACTTTTTGTTCTTCTTCTTATAGAAATCTACCACACAAATTCTACAAGGTTTTGCAGTGTGACCAAAATTATTACTAGCATATAATGTTGTAGTTACTTGGAGGAGAAATATAGTTCCTACTCCTAAATCTAAAATAATTTTACACAATCTTTCACTAGATTGTTTCCTTGTGTCCAAATTAATTGGAAGAGAATGAAAGGAGAATTGCTAAACTCATTTATACATGTTTGTCTTGAGATAAGTGGCTTCTTGAAAGCATTATTTCTAACCTTTGACGAAGAATCATTTTTCCTATCAGTGGTTATCTTCAATTGTTCTTGTTTTGTAGGCATGAAACTTTTATCTTACCCGGGACCAATTCTTATGATTTAGATGTGGTGAAGATTGGTCATCTCTCTAAGTATTGTAATTATAGCTTCAAGTCTTTCACAATATTCTTTGTTAAGGTTAAGATATTTTTCATATTTATTATTTTGTTATCTTGGATTTCTCAACCTAAACCTTTTGTTTATTTTTTATATGTTCATCTAACCACACATAATGATTTGCCCTCCTAGCCATTTACAATACTTGATTGTCTTCCTTGAGCACTTTTCCTTCTCCATAAAGTAGATAGTATGTATTCTTTAATTACCAAAAATGGAAGATCCAATCTTCATTTATATATGTTGGTGGTGCTCCTTCACCAAGGGCCACAACTCATCACACGTAGCCCCATTAATTTAATAAATGTTAATTATATATTAAATATTTACATAATTAATATGTAATTATATTATTACAATAAATATAATAATTATAATATAGTTATATTATCATTATAATAATAAAATAACTATACCATCTCGCAATATTAATATAGTTTTTTTTTATTAGTACAATATTAATATAGTTATTATATTACCAATATAATTATTTTATCACAATAGTTATCTTATCACAACCTTTTTGTTATCTATGTCATCTTGAAAGAATATGACCATGACTATAATAACATTAACATTCTCTCTTAGTTAGTGATGAATCCTTCTCAATATTGAAGTCATGTATTGATATCCACCATGACTACTCTAGAAGGTGGGTCCATCATAGCTACACACATGAATGAAAATGTAAAAGAATACAAGTTCTCATCACATAATCACTCAACATGATGTCATCATCTCATCATGTTATCCACCATAGCTACTCCCAGAAAGTGAATCAATATAAGAGTTGATTCATAGTTTGTTACATGACCTTTACCATGGCTACTCCCAAAGGATGACCCCGTCATGGCTACTCCCATGAGTGGAAATGCAAATAAGCACAAGTGCCCATTGTGAAATCACCAAATGTGATGTTGTCATCTCATCATGATGTTCATCATGGCTACTCTTAGAGGGTGAATGAGCACAAGTGCTAAGTCATGGATTCTTTCACATGACATCCACTATGGCTACTCCTAGAGGGTGAAACATGAGTTTTCACCTCATATTTCTCCTTCATTGAAATAGTCATTTAGAAAATAAGAATTAATCATAAAAAAATCACTTTAATAGAAATATTGATTAAGACCTTATGTTTAGCATATTTTTTAGGATTTTTAAGTACAAACCAATGTTAGAATGACAATCGAAAAACTTTAGTCTTATGCCTTCATGAAAAAGACTAATAAGATATAGATTTTGATGTCTATATACTTATTGTACTCATAAAAAAAATAAAAATTATCATTACACTAATCTAAGTTAAATACATATTATTAGATTATCCTAGGCCATTCTTTAAGAAAACTTTTTATTTTCTTTATAAATCTAAATTATTAATAGTATATATTTTTAAAACATTGGCGATCATTTATTTTCGTAAATGCTAAAGCACTTAACTATAATAATTAGATAAATCACAAATTATGGGTATGCCACATTTGACAATTATTTATTTTCTAACAATAAATATTAGATAAATCAAAAAACACAAAATATGGGTACAAGAAAATTACAATCATTGTCTTCTTATATACTAGAATCCTTGGCATTGGAAATTTCATTTGATAAAAATGATTAGATTATATAGATATCACATCTCCTTTTACATAGTGAAAATTTAATGATATAAAAGATGGTACATTTAAACTAAAAGTTACCTTTTGACTAAATTCTTATGAACAAAAAATAAATTCAATCCATCAAAATCATCCCACAAACATAACATTCACAACCTCAAAATATTCCTATAAAAAATAAATGACATAATTCACCCCTCTCTCTATCTTGTTTTTATTTTTCTTTTCTCTTAAATATCAAACCATCTCTTACTCTCAACTCTTTTTCCTTTTCTCTTATATATACTTGGTATTCACGGTGACAAAATTCTACAATTAAAGCAACAATTTTATAGATATTTTATCTTCAAACATCTACACTTTCTTATCTCGTGTTCTTATTAAATAACTACTTAGAAGCAATTAAAATTTACCATATTTTATATTTTGTTATAACTTATGTACTTTTTATAATATATAAGTTAGTTTTTTAAGTTTAAAATTTGTCATATTTGTGAGACTTATATGCCAAATTCTCAATACATACACCATTTTGTTATATCTCCACATTCCATCAAATTGGTTGAATAAATGCTAATAATTTTTAAAATTATATTCTATGAATTCTTTTTGTTTACAAAATATTATAATAAAATTAAAAATATATTATCTATATAATAGTATTATATATTGATTTCTATTCATATTTCTTATTTATTTTTAAATTTTATTATTATTTTAATTATATATTTAAAATATGTGAAAAATAATAATAATTAATATACTAATAATAAAAATATTAATATATTAAAACTTCATCTCTTCATAAATCTATCTCCCTCTTCTATTATACTTGGCCTAGGGAATTTTTAATTTATATAATCTATTTTTTTTCTAAAGTTTAACTTTTATAATTATATTTAATATTATTTTAGTGATCTAATAATTTTCTTTTTCTCTGGCATTATTCCTTTTTATTTTTTTGATATAAACTATGTGAAAATTTAATATTTTTAAATATTTAGCTTAAAAGAATATATTTTGATTTAAAATATTTGACCACTAAAACATGATCTTTACTATATGATTTTTATTATACTATTCCTTTTATTATACTCTTATCAAATTAAAAATTTCCATAATTTATAATTTCCTTTTCCAAAGCCAAAGTCATATTTTTTCTATTTCTCTATATAAATTTAAATAATCTTCCACTTTTTTGGTATAAAGGTAAATTTCAAATTATAAAAAATATTATCTATTTAAAATTTGCATGATTTCAAATTTCCTCTTCCAAACTAAGTTGCTTTGCAACATTGCACGCACGCATGCACATTTTTACTAAATCTAATATGTCAAAATTAAAATTTGCAAATCTTTTTCATATAATTTAATATCTTACTTATAATATATTATATAATGATTTATTTAAAAATAAATAAATTTTTAATTACAAAATTTCGTGTTAAATAGAATAATACTATTATAATAAAAAATATTTTAGTCCAATTATTTAACTTTTATTGTTTCTTAACATTATTCTTATTATATTTAACAAGTACTTACCATATAAGATCACCAAATTAGAGAGTTACATGACACTAGTTTATTATTATTATTTCTTTCTTGTTTGGTATAACTTTTATATATGAAATTACTTTTAATGGAAAAATGTTAATAATATTTTTATTGATTTAAAAAAAATATAATTTAGCTATTATATCTATTTAAAAATTATTATACTTATAAAATCATTGTAGCAATATTAATAGTTGCATGGAGCCACCACCTTTATAAAATGCTTTCATGCTAACTAAAATAAGCCTCACAACTGAATAAAACCTTATTGTTAATTTAGAAAATAGACTATTGATATACCCATCCAATTAAACCACTGAGCTTTTTAATATTATTTTGGATATAAAGTTCTAATTTTCTTCTACTACTTAAAGTCTCAATTTTCAAGTTAATCAGCAGGCTTTGAACCTAAAAGTATTACATTTGTTGAATGACGTCAAAAATCGTTTCTGTTTAATAATCAATCTCCCCACTAAAAACTGAAACATCTTAAAATGCTCCTACAAAATTCAAATCATTGAATACCAGCATTCCCCATATAAACTTTATGATAATAATCTTTTAGTTTGACAGCAATCGAATGCTCCGCTCCAACTGGCCCACCGTTAAATTGGGCTCAAAATGCAACAGGTGTTCTGGTTTAATTCTGTTATTTTCTTCTGGTCTTAAATTACAAAAGTCCCATCAGAGAATCTTTGCACCTTTCTCTATTTAATAAATTCCTGTACTCGTTCAGTATCCCTGTTATCCACATACCAGACGGAAGATACAGTTGCCCATTAATCCAAACAGGGGAAATCTAGTGAGATACAAGGCAAAATGCTGCCCTACGAAACGATAGAACAAGCCCAGGGCGTTCTGGGCAGGGACCTCAGTTATTGGGAAAATCTATGGTTCAGATACTCAGCAAAAATGCCTGACAGTTGGCTCTACTTTCACAACATATTGTTTCTTTTTGTAATTTTTTCCATGGTGCCGCTGCCGCTGGTCATTCTGGACCTCGCCAAGGCCAAAGGCTTACAGAAGTATAAAATTCAGCCCAAAATCTACGCACCCAAATCGGAGGTGCTGCATTGTTACAAGAGTGTAATGTATGTTTTTTTAACAGTTGTTGGTCCCCTGCAGCTGTCATCTTATCCTATTGTCAAGGTATGCAGAATCTCGATCTCATCTTTTGATTTTTGATATGTTATGTTTATGGGTTGGGCTGGAGTCTGGAGAGACGTTGTGTTTTGCTTTGTTTTCCTTAAACTCCTGCTTAAACAGCAATCAGATCTTTGGAGTTATCACATACACACATCACAAATCACATATCTGATCTTTAATGGATAAGCTTAGAGGTATCTGTGAATTTTTTATGATATTTTGTTTACATCTATACGGAGGGCAGGGTTGACGTTTGATGGATTGGAAAATATTATTTCTATATACTTGAACCAGAAGAACTTCAAGTGCCAAAGTAGCCACATTCAAATTAATAATGATGAATTCGGGAGTATAGCATCATATCAACGATGATATTTTGAATTTGGCATTCTTGCAGTTTATTGGTATCAAGACAAGCTTGCCCCTGCCATCTCTGTGGGAAGTCATTGCGCAGCTTACTGTGTACTTTCTGGTGGAAGACTTTGGGAATTATTGGATCCACAGGTGGTTGCACTGCAAATGGGGTTATGATAAGATCCATCGGATTCACCATGAATTTACTGCTCCAATGGGGTTTGCTGCGCCTTATGCACATTGGGCAGAGGTGTTAATATTGGGGATCCCATCCTTTGCTGGACCCGCAATTGCTCCAGGACACATGATTACATTCTGGCTATGGATTGCGCTGCGCCAAATAGAAGCTATTGATACGCACAGCGGGTACTAATTCTCTCCTTTTTGATCCAGTTTTTACGTCTCCTTTTTTCTAGTTAGTCTGTAGCGAATGGCTGCTTGCATTATAAAATTGGACCTCTGAGATGCTTGTGTATCATCTTGCCTTTTAGTTTCCATATTTTTTGAAAATCGGCAGCAATCTATTAGTCCCAATGACAAGAAATTAGAATCCTCAATATTTGACCAATTTGTGTGAAAAGAAGAATATGTAGCGAACACGGCTATATACCTTTCTTTAATTCTGCAACCCCATCAAACTGCTGTATATGCTCAACACTCTGTCAACTGAATTGGTATATAGGCTATTCATTTCTTTTTTGTGCAAAAGAGGGTTGTGATTTGCTATGGGAACTAAGAATGACAAATGGTCTACGTAACCCTAAACAGACTTTAGAAACTCGGGGGTGTCTCTTAGCCACCTCTGACAGATTCACTGCCACCTATGTGATCTGATTCTTAATGATAGTCAGTGTTACAGCTACAAACAATGAGATAGAGATTCGACTGGATGATTGGTTTCCTTTGCTACATCACCTTAATTTCAATCAACCCATCCGATTTCAGACATTTTAAGTCTATTTTTACCTCTTCAAAACAAGCATATACAATATATTATATATATTATAAACCAAAGTACCTCCTAAAATTAAATATAGTGGTTCTTGCAAATCATTTATCAGGGCTAAACAGCCACCTGTGAGACATACAATGGGATCCTCATGATGTGAATCACAATGGGCTGAACAGCCACTTATCCAACTTATTTTCACGGGCTAAATAACTAGTTGCATGAATGTTGCCTTGTGGGTGCATTGAAAAAGACTTTGGAAATGTTGGAAGATGTTTTGACAATATTTATTCTGGGTTCAAGCAGGTGATGCTCACCATCAGTGGAGTTGCTCTGATTTTTTGTGGCTTCATACACTTTGTTTTCAAAGGCCATTACCATAGAATCCATAATCTGATTCTCTAGTTAGTTAAAGCAATGTACTACTGGCTTCCTTTCATTTGAGGATACCTTGCATTGTACATAACATCTATCAAATTCCAAGAATTTGGACGCTTTGGCACTGGTTAGAATGTTGGCGAATTCAAGCTGGAGGTAAAATATTGCCACAAATTCAGAAAAGAACCGTTGAAGGATAATTGTTTGGGTAAATGTGTTACATATCAATACAACAGGCGTGGTCATTGTGAATGTGGCATTGTTAAGAGTTTTGATTAGTAGAGTATATTTGGTAGAAGAGGGGTGGGAATAAGCTTACCCATGTTTGAAATTGATACTCAATATCTGTTATACTGATACGGTGATACTATCCAATGATATATTAATATGTTAAAGAGCCTGCGGCGGTATATCAAATGCCCATGTTTGGTGAAGTCATGTACAGACCACAATTTAGAAGAGGATGACTAAAAGCCTAATAACAGAGTTGGCCATAAAAAAATTAGTCAATAGTGAAGGAGGCTGACTTTAGAAGGTTTATAGTGTCAGTTCATATTCTAACTCACTAAGTAGCTAAAGCCCCTTTTACCAAATCATCCTTCAAAGAACAGCAAGAAGTAAAGATAACTGACCATATACAGAATGGAATACGGGTGGGATTGACTGAATAAGATGGAAACCTTGCTTTGTTTTTTAGTGTGGAAAAACCCATCTATACTATTACAATCTGTTTCAAGATTCTGCTGATTTGTTTGTAGCCCAATTGTATTATGAATTCACCAATCATTTTAGGATTCACATCACCCAATGTTACAGGAAGTTACTGCAGCACTAAGGCTCATGTGTATCATCTGGAAATCATAAACAACATGGGAGACTGTTTTCATGCCTTTTGCCTTTTAAAAAAAAAACACGGGAGACTGTTTGCCGAGTTTTTTTACATTAGAAGACATCGCATTCTTTCTTTGAAATCCATGGAAATAACAATATAGGTTACATCCCTTTTGTGGGCTGGAATTACTTTTTTTCCCTAAAGCTGGCTTTGTGACTGAAATTTCTGTTTTAACTTTTTAAGAGCTGTTTTCATGACTGAAATTGATTTTTTCAAAAGATTTGTTCATTGTTGAAAATTGAAATCAGACTTTTTGAATCTATATAATTAATTTAAGACATTGGAAATAATTACCATTACTGAAGTTACAGAAATATTTACATGGTTGTTAGTTTGTTGAGATGGCGTAAAGCTTTTATGCACAGTTATCTGATTTGGACCCAGCAGGCTTAATTTGGACCATACTTGGGCTCAGCACTGAGACATGGCAAATTGAAAATACAAAATCCGTGAAATAAGAATTATAAAATTGATTAAAGGTTTTTCTATGTTTTCTGTTATGATCTGTTTAATTTATCTGTAAACCCCAGCTCACATAATATTTTACATACTCAAACATAGATATGAAATGATTTCAGAAATTACAATTTAATAATGTATTATTCAAATATATTGTTTAGCCTATAGCTTAGAAAAGTCTGAATTTATCATTTGCAGTTGCTGCTACTGTTAAGCCTGCAGCACCATTCTTACTTGAAATGCTTTTACCTTAAATGCCTCAACCTGCTGCTAGTTGAAGGAATATTTTAATTCAAACTGTAATTAATCCTATATTGCACACTGGTGGTTTCTGTGTGAAACCGCACTTAAGGAATCATAGGTTTTGTCCTCGAAAAACAGATCTAGAGGAGTTTCATCCCTAGGTTAATGAACCCATTTTTTCATCCTCTATAAGTAGTAAAAATCAGATCATAAATTTTTGTTCAAATGTTACACCTTTCCTTGCTTGATCTCACTTAAAAACCATTTTCCTACTAATGATCACAATTCTTTACATGCTTCTTAATATAAGATTAAACTTTATTTAAATGCATTTTTTATTATTTAAATTTTCCTCTGGTATCCCATGATTTCTTTTATTCTTCTGATGTGAGAACTTCTCCTTGTTTTGTTGATTGTCTTTTCAATTTTCTGTGTCTTGATTGAACTCATCATTTTGTTAGGTGGCAGATTATATCCTTTGGCTGGTGATTATGCTTTCCTGGAGAATAAACCTGCACCATGTCTATAACAAATACTTCTGTAAATATTACTGTTATTAATGGTGACCTGGTGGGTATGTATTCAGGGTTTTGGTTTGAAGATGGGGCATTGCCTACTTTTATCGAAATCACACTGTTTTACATCTCTTGCTCTTTCATCCTGACGATGGATCACGTAGTGTGATTCGAAATGTTGATGGCAAAAATCGTTACACAATCTAATCAAGAAACTAAGTAATAACTTTAAAGACATAAATAACTAAAATGATACAACCTTTTTTTATCACAAACACAATTATACATTGATCAAATGAGAATAAAATTGTATTTGAGTTTGAACAAAACAATTTTTTTTAAATCTACAAATATTCTCACGTGTTTTGTTGTAGAAGACTCATGGATTATGATACCCATGGCATCAAAAAGAAAAATTACACACAGTCATGCATTACAGTAGAGGAGCCTATATCACTTGACCTAGCATCACGAGCTCTATGATGGCTCTTGTGCTTATGTATCAGATAGGTCCACGATGCTGCTGCAGCCATGGTAGCACTACTTGAGATAGGCACCAACTCAACAAACCAAAATAAAATTGTAATTCATTTTTTTGGGATTTAATTGGTAACTTAAAAATTTCTGACAATTTCATGAACTAACGGAAAAATTGTGTTTATAATATTTGTTTAAGTTGATGAAATCTCAACCCCATAGCTCCTAAGAATCACATGCAACACCTGTCACTGAAAGAGAGGAGCAAAGCTATGGAGGCTCGAATTCAAAGATCCACAGAAGATGAGACATTCTTGATGTGCAAAAAAGAATTGCAAATTGTAT
The DNA here is from genome assembly GCA_028749045.1 of Cupressus sempervirens. Lineage (NCBI taxonomy): Eukaryota > Viridiplantae > Streptophyta > Pinopsida > Cupressales > Cupressaceae > Cupressus > Cupressus sempervirens. Next base: position 160,498,787 of record CM053788.1, on the reverse strand, counting down.
TGAATGATTGAATATTATAAAGATAGATCAATCCTTATTAAAGGAGATCAAAACCCTAAAAGGTAACTAACCTAGGTTGCATGATAATAATTAATAAAAGAATTAATTATTATATGCCCAAAGTTTAGCTTAAGTAAACTAGAGATAAGTGACTTAATAATTAAATCAACATGATCTAATTGATAAGGAAATACTTTATTACTCTAACGCCCCCACTTAAGATAAACTTAGGGAGTAGCTAGAAACCTAGAAACTACTACTGAAAGTAAATTTGGGTCCTGACAACAAGGCCCGATGAGGTACCCAATCACAACAAAATCTCTGTAAAGAGGAGAAATAGAGATGGAAAGAATGCTTAAAGAACTAGTGGACTAAAGAAGCCTCCAAACTAGAGAATGTCCCAGAAGATAGGAACAAAAGAGATGATCATGTAGAACACCATTGAAGCATGTAGAAGCGGCAAAGCTCAGTAACTGCTGATCTGAAAAACCTCCCCTAAAATAGAACTTGACCAGGCAGAGAAGACTATAATTTGCATGTGCTCTTATAAGACACTACTCAAATCAGGAGGCACACAAAGGCAAACGACTGAACTCGAAGATACAAATGGCATAAAACACCAAGGCCTAAAGAGTTGATCAATTAAACATGGAAGGTTGCATCCAAAATAGAAATGAAAAGAAGAACCCCTCCCTAATGTAGACAAGGGTGAGGTGATAGGCGACTGAAAAAGTGGGCCAAAAGAACTGCATGTCAAGGAACTGTGATCAAGATGCACAAAAGAATACATGTGTGTGTACTGAAGTGATCAATCTCAGTCACGTCATGAGGCTAATGTCACATAAGGGATACTCAGAAGACAAAGGAAGATGACAAACAAAGGTAAAACATCAACCCCCATGGCACTTTAATCATAGTATTACATGTCCAATAAGGCACAAGATATGGTGAATCCCAAAAATACAATAATTTGTACGAGTGTCCTTAGATGACACTGCTCGAATCAAAAGGCAAACCAAGACAAATTAATTGGAACAAAAATACAGATGGAATATGGCACTTTATCTCAGCGCGTTCGAATGCATACACAAATGATGTTTACAAAGACTAGAAGAGACATAAGGCTGATACAACAAATAGTACAACCCGTGATGAATCATTTGAAGCAATGGAATTGATCCCCGAACCTGAAACAACCAAGGTATCTGCTAGAATGCAAAAAATGCAAAATATTGAATAAAATGTGATTGGAGCAAAATATGGAAAAACAACTAGCATCACTAGAAAGATCTCTGAAAGACCTTTTCAACGATATAAAGAATTCCTAAATCAGAGGTCAAATGCTTAAGATATGTCTCCCGGAGTGCAAAAAAGAGCTCCTAACTTTGACAGAAAGAAAAGCCATTGAAAAAAATCAAAATTGAATATTACTTGTCCCACTGTAACGGGCTCAGAACCAGCTTTCCGACGATATCTCGTTTATAGAAAACGAAGTTCGGATGCCCAAGATATGAGCACAAATGCAAAGGTAGGTCCAAAGAGAGCTAGAAAGGTCAATAGGGGTGATGATGCAATCGTTGATGTTAGCAAGTGAGGAGCCCAAAGTTTGACGGTCAAATGACCGTCTAGGCAAAAAAAAAGCTTGAAAAATAATCCAGGTGCCTAAAAATATCAATATGTCGGAAAAATCAATCTCCTACTGGGAAAGAATATCCAAGATGGTGCCAGATCTAGAAAGCTGGAGCTAGAATAAAATTCCAGTGGCCGAATTTTTGTATGTGTGTGAAATCAGTAAATCACCAAGCAAAAAATAAAACAATTGAGTACAATTGAAACCACAAAAGCCGCTAGAGGAGGGAGGGAAACCATCAAAAAGGAATCCAAACTGCCTATGCTAAAACAACCACCATTGAAAAACCATTGAAACTTCCAAAAAATGCCAATGAAAATAAAATGCTTGCAGATGTAGGTGTCCACGTGGCTACACCAGCTACTGATTGGGTGTTGACCCAATATAAAGGGCATCAAGGAGTTGAGGTCGATGACCATCTCGGATGGCATGAACATGGGCCAAAGAAGCATGTGCATGTCTTGGTCCAAAGTATGCGGTGGGCAAGTTGATAAAAACTTGCACCGTTTCCAACATATCCCAAACAAATGCCGCCAATACTGATAGATCCAAAATTAATGCGCTAGAATAGGGAAATCACGAGTAGAGAAAAAATAAGAATGCCGAAACGGAGGCCATAGACATTTTAAACAAAAAATGTACCCCAAAAATCGAGGCATCCTTGTGTTGGCTAGGACCTATGACAGTGCATGTCTGTACTTGGCTCGGAAGGAGTGGCACCGAAGTCGGAGCCTCTATAAAAGGACCATTGGTTGATAGCACATCTCCTGGGACATGGAGAAGCAAGCACAGGCCTGTTACAAGGTACACTACACCAATGTGTGCGGATTCTAAAGGCGCACTTTGACAAAAAAGTTAAGACTCGTGTAGAGGTACGTGCGTCCCTCTTAAAAAAATGCACTCCATTAAAAAACAAGTGGTGCCTCCAAAAACTTATGCACTTGTAAATAGCATTTGTCAATTTTATTAAAGAAGCATCGCTTTTTAATAACAATTGAAAATGTTTTTTTTTTTTGGATACAAAAATTAAATACTCACCATCTTGAAATTCTCGCCCAAGGCTATACAACTTTGGGAAAAAATTGTTTTGATTCATATTTCAATAACGTCCAAACTGGATGTATTTTATATGGAAATGAGGCTTTTTGCCTTTGGGTGCTACACATCCAATGGTGAGGTCCGCTTGGGCTCAAAGTGCTTCAAAAAATAGGTCCCCCTCAGATCCAATGCAAAACACTTCTAAAAACTGAAACTCTTTGAAAGAGAAAACATAGATCTGAAAACCAAGCCAAACCTCTCACAAACAGAAGAAGGGCATGAAGATCTTGTGCTCTAATACCATATTGAAGTTGATGAAAGCTCAACCCCATAGCTCCAAAGAATCACTTGCATGCAAATGCTTGTCATAGAAAGAGAGGAGCAAAGCTATGGAGGCTCAAATTTGGATATCCACAAAAGATGAGATATTTTTGATGTGCAAAATAGAATTGCAAACTGTATTGAATGAATGAATATTACAAAGAGAGATCAATCCTTATAAAAGGAGATCAAAACCCTAAAAGGTAAATAATCTAGGCTGCATAATAATAAAGAATAAAAGAATAAATTATTGTATGCTCAAATTTTAGCTTAAGTAAACTAGAGATAATAAGCAACTTAATAATTAAATCAACATAATTTAATTAATAAGGAAATACTATATTGCTCTAATAATATTATTCTTTTAAGACAAATAAAGGGAAAAAAATGCTCTTTCTATCTAGACTAGGCAATTTTTTTGGCTTTTTAAATGTAGGACAAGAGTTTGAGTGCAACATCACCAAACCCAAATTAAGGCCTTTGGGGCCACAAAGACCTTCACGGTAGTCACCATTTTTCCTAATTATATTGGTTTAACCAAGTCCAAGAGTCCAAACTCTAAATCCTTAAAAATGTGTGTCAAGGCCATACAATAGTAAGTAGGTCCTAATTAAATGATGCATAATAGATATTCTTAAAAAAGGAGGGTCTTGGAGTGCACCCTAGTAAAGCCAATGCTTGGTTACTTAGGTGAAGTCCATGCTTGATAAAATACAAATTTTTCATATTTTGTATGGGGCAGTCTTAGATAATTGAGTATGCTTGGAAAGACTTGCAACTCCATTTGAGTTTGAAAAACTCATTGGGGAGTTTGGTCTTAGATGGCCTACTTAACCTCAAGTCTTGACATGTCTATAGGAAGTTGGTGAATACCATCATTATAGTTTGGTGGGAACAAATTGGTTTTTGTAGGTTAGCTGCCCCTTGCACATGAGCACATCATACAATTCGAATTCACATATTTAAAAATTATGGAAATTTTCTATTCTTTTGGTTTTAGCCATGAATTAATACAAAACTTGCTAGGATTCACCTAAACTTGACAAGTTCCTTGGTGAGTGACCCTCAACAAATTTGGGGTACTTAGTTGCTGAGTACTCGCACCAAACTTGCTGAGTCGAGTGAGGTAAACTTGCTAGTTTAGTTACTTTAACAAAAAACTTACAACTATCCAATGCTTCTTTGGCTTATGACATGCCCATCTAGTAGTTACAAAAATTATGAAAATGGTTTGTATGATTAATTTCTACTTGGTTTTGATTGTCTTCATTTGGGCTTGTTTGGGGGGAGGGGGGTGGTGGGGGGGGCGAGGGTGAAGAGGGGGCGCTCTACTCCATCTGCATTGCCTCCAGTCCCTATGAGGGGCACTGATCCTCAACCCCATTTGGGGCATTGCACCTATTAGACTAATTTTAGTATCCTAGGTTCTTGCTATATTTAGCTCGTTAATTTAGAACCTTTGTTAATGGTCATTTAAGCATCATTTAATATTTTGAGACATCATTAAAAGTTTTAAAAAACTAAAGGAACTGCGCCAGGGTTTGTTATTTTAAAAAAATCTAGATATTCTTCAAAAAAATAGTGATAGATTCAACAAAACTTGTCAAAAATAGTGTTAGAGTCTTGTTGAATCATTTCTAACTACTTAGGATTGATTTTGTATTCATTCAGATGCAATAAAAAAAGAATAGAATGTTTTAAAAAAACATGAAAATGTACTCAGCAAACTTACCTGGCAATGTGATTTTTCTTGAAAAATCGGTTGAAATCTGCCTTAAATCCACTTGATTCTGCCTCCAATACTTGCAATCACCTAGAAAGGTTGTGGAAACCCACTTTTCTCCTCCACTCTCCACTCAAGTCACTGCAAACAAGAAATGAAATGAGAAAGTGTCATTATTTTTTTTGCTTGATGCTGGCTGTGCAACGTGGGTGAGTTTTTTTTATTAAAACTTGCTGATTTTTTAGCAAGTTTTTACTAAAAACTTGGTGAGTAAGGGCTTCTTTTTTTCTAGTTTAACTTGCCAAGCTGGAAAACTTGGTGATTGCTCGGCGATTTTCCCATCTTTGGCTTTAATAGTATAGGCATCATAGGATATTTGACTTTTGTCATTTTTTACCGCAAGAAAAAAATCACTAAAAATAGGAGCTTTAGTTTCTGGAAAAAGAAGATTTGTTGTTTATGTTCTAAAAAGATCGTTATTCTCATTGTATTCTCACCATTCATTTTCAGACTTCTAGGAAAGCCTCCTTGAAGGTTTTCTTATAAGAATTCTTTATAAACATTTGGGGGATTTTTCTACTAGAAATTATAGTAGGAAGGTTTTTTAGTTGATTCAAACAGTAGAAGAAATTAAGTTCTTTCAATAAACTTAAATAATTAATTAAATAGAATACTTTTTACTAGATAGTCCGTTATCTATGCTTAAAAGGAATAATTTTGTTGAAAACAAGGGTTTTTGTTCTTTTCTTCGTGTGTGAAATATTTAGTGGCTAAAAACTATTACTTTAGCTTTGCATTTGTTGGAAATATTGGAAAGGCAGTTCAGTTTCTGCAATTCAATTGCTTCTGTAAATTCTATAAAAGTAAGTCAAAACTTCCTATGTTAAGGGAAAGGTTAACATTATTTGCCATATTTAATCAAATATATTTACTTAATAATGTTACTTATTTGGTTGGTGAAATGCAAACTGTATTGTGTCAGCTACTTGTGAGCTGAGGTCCACATAAGGAGACACTCCACTCCACTAACCAAGCACTACATCTTGTTGTACGAGGCACAAAGAAAACAATGTCAGATTTACCACTCCAAGTGGTGGGGACATGAGAGATTACAGTCTTGGAACTCAAGAACAAAAGTCCTGCATTTACAATATAAAAATCTGCTGTAGAGGCCAATAAGATTGACTGCATATCTTCATTACTATTGCTGTTTCAAATATCATTCATATCTCTTCACTAGAGCTAGAGTTAGAGGATGTTGTAGTGGGAGAGTCGTAGCTTCATCCATAGCAGCATTACTCTTTTGGGGAATAAAGCGGCAAACCAAAAGTGTAGGATTTGTGAAAAGATCAGGAAAAATCAGATTCACATAAAAAATGAAGAAAAACAGCCAAAAAGTACCTTTCAAAAAAATAAGGGCGGGCCATTTCCATAGTGAAGATATAGATATAGAGAGCAAATAAAATATAGAATTCAACCGATTAAGTGTAGAAAATAGAAGGTATTGCACAAAGACCATTGAATTTTCTACAATGAGTTTGCTATATCCTTGCAGCAGTAACTCTAAACCTGCACTAAGTGCATTACCTAGCTTGCCTAGTGTTTATATCTGATAATTGCAATCCAATTGAAGGAACTTAAAACTTTTTTATTAGGTCTAAACTCCCATTTACTTGATTTCCACTGCATGAAAAGTGTCCGTGGTACCTCAGGACTTCTTATACTACAAATCTTGGATCTTGATGTATTATATATTTGGTCTTCTCTGATTTCCTCAGCTGGGAGTTTTTCAATGAATAGATGGCTTCTCTCTAATGCTGAGATACATCACCTGTCTTAACAAAATATTAGTTTGTGTTGTATTGTAGTTATTGTGTATCATTGCAGCATTATGCTTTTGATTGCATATTTCTTCTCGACTGCAAATTACCTTTCATGTGGTTTCCCTATTGCTGTTCTTGGAAGCTTCATTAACCTTGTATTACTTCTACACTTTAGATTGCACATTTGTCTTAACTTTTTGACAAGAACAAAGGTAGCAAGACTTCCTTTCACTGTTTTGTGACAGTTAATATGAATAGTTAATAGGACTCTTCTGTATATTGCTTCCCTTTGTCATGATAACCTGTATCCTTGTGCATATTACTTAAGGTACTGTTTATGACTATGTCTATTCATTGCCTAACGTTCAGATCTCTATTTCCTTATAGCTGTGAATAGATCTTGTCTCTTGACAGTGAATATTACCTTCAAATAGTGAGAGAAACTTCTCAAGAACATTCAATCACTCGTTTAGAAGTCAATCACTATTTTCATAGAATAATCATTCACCTCTGGGTCAGTCTTTTGATCTTCAAAACTACCATTTGATCATTGATAAGATAGACCTTCAAAACATAAATATCTTTTGAAGCAGAGTATGAAAACTTTGAAAGAAGGGTGACCGTGAAACCCTTATCTAGAGCAGTGTAATAAACTTATAAGATATTGGATATTCTTTATGAATAAAATCAAGATATCTGTGCCCCTCAAGAATCTGTGAATAGATGTGCTCTATCAATCTATGAGCATTGCCCATGTCTTTGAAAAATATGACTAATCAAATGCAATAAACACATGAATGAAAACCCCTTCACCGCTCTTTGATCTCACCAATGCTCTAAAGAAATTCTACAACCTTTCTAACATTGAAAGACATCTCATATTCAAATGTGATCTTTTATCTCACAAATCTTGAATGAAGACACTCAAAAATACCAATGTGAGTACAGTTTTATGAAGATGCATTGAATCCTACCTTTATTGTGATCCTTCTCATGACCATCATGTATAATGTCCCTTGAACTCTGCATCTCCTCTGTAAAAACTACTGTATAGGTATTTTTTTCAATTAGTTGCCAAAGAGTCTTGAAAAGTCGTTGATAACCATTGATCAAATAGTCACGATTTTTGGGGAATAGATCAGCAGCATCGGCATTTCCAGATCAATCGGGTATAATCATGATTTTTAGCAGATTTCTGCTCCTATGGCTTCATCTAAAGGGAGCCATTGTTTTAATTTTTACCCATTTGTCAATGTATAATAATATCTGCCCAGCTTGACTTAGAAAATCTGTTAGAGGTATGAGTGATTCCCCCATCATTCCTTGTTGTCAGTTTCAGTTCTAGTTGTGTGTATAATGGTTGGCCCTTTATGACATGCTGAACAGGTCATCTATTTTATGTTTTCTGATTGTGGATTGTACCTATCAATGACAACCACTTCATGCAGTTTGTAATCTTTTTGAAGATATCCCGGACACTTGGTTATCAGTTCATCTTGGATAAGTCCATTGTGTTTGATAGAAATATTCTCGCAACCTCACTCTCATAAAAGAGCTTCTTCTAAAGATAACTTGCCACCAAGCCCTTGTTTATCCTTTCGTCCTGGATGAGATCTATTGTGTTCAATAGAAATGGTGAAGTGACCTCACTGTCATGTGAGTGCTCAGATTTTTGATCAAACAAATTGTACCATACAACAGATACATCAGGTTCTTGATGGTTTGTGCCCCAGCTATGAAGACTGCTCTCATTTGTTTGGTATCAAAAGATCACACTAGCAATTTGATCCAAAGTTCTTACTATTGAGTTGGCTAGTTGCTTTAATATGTTGCATGGAGAGAGTCTGGTGAAGTGCTATTTGAGTTGGGATATGAGGCCAGCAATATGTAATTTCCCCGTCCTAGATTACCTGGTAATCTGCCCTAAATTCACAAAATAAATAAAATAAGGAATGCAGTATAGTTGAAGGTATAATGCAACCTAGTACTAAGATGAGATAAGCTTGTCTTGGAATGTTTAAACAAATTAGATAATTATATAATCATAGATTCATAATACATGTAATACATCCATTTTTAGGGTTAAGAGAGAAATTGACTTATAATTCTCAGGGGCCCAACCATAATGAGGGTTGAGATAGGAAGGACATGATGAGGTGCCTTAATTTTCCCCAATCCTAGGCCTAAGAGCAGAAAGTCTGTGCGATTTGACCTCATGTGGTCTTAACCATGCTTTTGAGGTGGCAAACCTAGTAGAGCTTATACAATGTTCTCCTTCATTGCACTATCCTTCTCTCATCCTCTTATGATTGGACCCCTTTCTTAGTTATGTCAACAACTAACCCATATAAGCTTGGTGGGAAGATTGCAATAGGGTGCCCTTAACTCGACCCTAGGCCCAAGAGCAAAATCTGTCCCCCTTGGCCTCATGCAGTCCCTAAATGATCTCATGAGGTGGTGTACCTAGTGAAGCCTCACCATCCCCCCTCCTTGCTCTTCCTTTCCCTACCATGGTTGATTATTCTAGGTGTATGATATTGTCAATTGTATGGATATCCATATAAACATATAGATATGTTAGAGAGGTAAACATATTGACATGCACATCCATTCAGATATGTACAAGCAGTACAATTATTCCTTCATACCGACGATTCAAGGTGTTATTACAACTTGACTGCTGTAGATGATTCTGTTGTTTAGTAATTATATCTTCCTGATTGATTGAATGAATTCCTTTGATTCAATGATTTGAGGCATTGGTGAATTATGATTAAGTAATAGTTGACTAGATGATTGAAAAAGTAATCACATGATGAATGCTAGTTTGATATATTGATTTTTGATGATTGAATGAATGTTGATTTCATAGAGTAATGCTGGATTGCTAAATTGTATGTTTTCTGGAACCCAAAATGAAATAATGATTGATAATGTTTGCTTCATCTTGCTGTGTGATTGTTTTCTTGATTTCTTTAGGGATTAATGATTGACAGATGGAAGATGATGATTGATAAGCCCCTCAGTTCTTAGAATGAAATGGTAAAAGGTTACCGCCTTTCATAAGAACCGAGTGGCCACTTTTCATTCTTGCTGTTGAGAATAATATATTGTTCTCCACATTTATCTCCCTTGAATGTCTTCAAATGAAGCCTTCTCCCCTTTATATCTTCCAATGTGGGACAAAGTCATACCCCTTCATGTCTACCCGTTGCAATGGTCAGTCTTCCATAACCGCCCTTTGAAAGAGTCACAAGTTCACAACCCATCATCATTTCTACACTTTGAGAGAGTCACAACCTTTCATAATTACCACCCTTTGGAAGAGTCAGATCTGAGTACCTGTTTTTGCAGCGATATATTTTCTCCTGTAGAGCCTTTCTATCAAATCTACCTTGTTGCTGTTTGAGCTCTCTTATTGGAGGTGTTTTCTCATTCGTATGCTCTTGTTATCAGAGTACATGGCTCAAGATTATTTTGTTCGTGCTATTCTTGGTTTGTATCTTCTGTGATTTCTCTTTTGTTTCCTGTGACCTTTGTGCATGTCTGTATTGTTATGAATCCATCTCAGCATAAGACTTGGCACTATTATCTACTTGGCATTCTCATCATCTTCCTAACACTATAGCGGCGTTGGGTTTACTTCTGAGTTGCGTTCAATAATGATATATGCAGCGGTTCTCTTCTTGCATATATGTGGTGGTTCTCTTATTGGCTTTATCGACGATATTCGCGATGCCACGTCACTCGGTTTGTAACCAGCAAGAGATTAAGTGTTCTTATTATTCAAAAGCCTTGCTTAGCATTCAAGAAAAAGGATTTTTATCGTTGTTGTAAAAAATGTGTTATAGTTGTGAACGGCATATAGTTTTCTGGATCAAATTTGATCAAGATTATTCAATGATCTTTATGCAGAGGTAGAGTCTTTGATATTACTTAAAACTGATCAAATTGGTTATGTTTCAGAGTGTCTATTATTGTCTATAGTCTCAGATTGTCATTGGTTCTGTATATTTGTATCAGAGCTATGCTTGTTATGTGCATCGAGTTATATTACTTCAGATATTTGCATTTTTTATAATCTGTTGATTAATAATCAATTTTCTAAAAGTTGAAAGGAGCTTGTATCCTGTAATTTTGTTCTGGAAAACTAAATAAAGGATCTGTTTTGTGGTGGGCTGGGTTGTTTCCCTTGGTGAGGAGGGTCTTTCGTAGGATAATCTCAAGTGTTTTAAGTGTGTTCTGCAATTTTACAGTCTCTTCTTTACTTCTGGCTCAAAAATTTAACATGGTATCAAAGCAGGTTTGAAGTATTTCGATCTTGAACCAGTAGTTCTATTGTCTTGTTTACTCTTCTTGATTATTCATTTCTTCATTGATAGTGTGTGAAGATGGTGAATGATTTGAAAGTTGAGGATAGGTTAGAAGGATCTTCAAACTTTGCTTCTTGGAAGCCAAGAGTTTGGATTGCTCTTGAGGAAAATGATCTTTTAGACTATATAAACTCTGATTTTACAAAGCCATCTGATGATGCTGGTAAAGCTCAGTGGAAGAAGAATAAAGTGATGGCTAGAAAGATTATGATTGACTCTGTCAAAGATTGTTTGATTCTAGTGTTTTCAAAACTGGAATCAACTAAGGATATGTGCAACGCTATGCAGAACCTTTATGAATTTATTAACAGCAGAAGAGCTCTTGCTCTAAGGCATCAATTGCTGCACATAAAGATGTGAAGAGGAGAATCTGTGGTCTCTTCATGAAAGTTACAGAACTCAAAGATTAACTTGCTACTATTGGTGAAACTTTTGGTGACAAAGATCTTGTTATGTTGGCGATGAATGTGGTTCTTCACTCTTGGGAGTCCTTCATTCAAGGCATTAGTGGAAGCAATGAACTTTCATTTGATTGGTTAGGGGCAGATTGCATTGAAGAAGAATGTAGGTTGGAAGCAAGAGGAAGCAGTCGTAGAAGTCGTCATGAAGATATCACACTCTTCTAGCTCATTCTTCGAAAGGTAAAATGAAGAAAGAAAACTTCTAAAGGTTCGAAAACAAGAGTTTTGATTCTGCTCTTGAATTCAAGAAAAAGAAAAGAGATCTCTCTCGAGTTCAGTGCTTTAGGTGTGATAAATTTGGTCATTTTGCAAGAGATTGCAATATGAGACCAAAGCCTCTTTATGAAGCTGCTGTTGCAGATTTGGAGAATTCTTCTCCTCAAAAGAAATCTAGCATTAGTTCTAAAGGTTTTCTTTTTATTTCTGCTCTTTCCAGTAATGTTCCTACAAATAGTGATACATGGTTGATTGATACTGGCACATCCTGTCACATTACTGGATTCAAAGGACATCTTTCTGATTTGAAGGAAAATGACTCTCATTTACAAGTCATCATTGGTGATGATGCTAGTTATTCAGTAAAAGGTGCCGGCTCTACTTCTTTTAAATTGGATTCTGGTATTCCTCTTCATTTAAATGATGTGTTTTTTGTTCCAGTTATTAAAAGAAATCTGATTTCTATATCAGCCTTAGAGGATAAAGGAAATCATATGGAGTTCTTTGATGTTAAAGTTTTGGGATGGAAAAAGAATTCTGATTTTAAATCAGCTCATGAAATTGGAATATGTCTTGACAACCTCTACAAACTTTCAGCTCGTCCACTTCACACTCTTGCTCTAAGTTCTTCAGAATCAAGTGAATTATGACACAAGTTTTGGGCACCTAATTTCGAATCTCTAGGCTCTATGGAAAGAGTTGTAATTTCATCGACGATTTCTCTCATAATTCTTGAATCTATTTTCTGAAGTCTAAGGAATCCGATGAATTGCAGTCTTGTTTCAAAGAATTCAAAGCTTTGGTAGAAAATCTATCTAACAAAAGAATTAAGTTTTTAAGATCTGATAATGGTGGAGAATATGCATCCAGAATCTTTCCTAATTTTTTGTATTGAAGCTGGGATTAAGAGGGAGTTCTTTGTCTGTTATGATCCTCAACAAGATGGTGTGGCTGAAAGAAAGAATAGGATAGTTGTTGAAGCAACAAAGGCAATGATTCATGATCAAAATACTCCCACTTTTCCATGGGCTGAAGCTTGTAGGACAACAGTTGATATTCAGAGTTGTTTTCCAAATCAGATTCTTGACATGACTCCAAAAGAAGCTTTCTCAGGTACCAAACCAGACATGTTGTCGATTCGGTTGCAGATGTGGATGTGGGTGCCGATGTGAGAATCAGGTGCGTGGATGCACACATTTTTTTAGATGGTTTTCGATATATATATATATATATATATTGTAATATCCTCCCCTGATTTGAACTTTGACTTGCAGAAATTTAACTTAAGGAATATTGTCAAACACTTTGTATGCAAACTCATAAAGCTGATTTCCTCAATAAATTGCTTTCCAATGAGTAGATTTACGAATAACTATGAAGTGACATTAAAATGCATAATACACATCATAACATTTTCACAAACACTTGGCACACATTCAATAGTATATGAAAAATCCGGAAACTCTTTCAATCTGCTAATAAAGGGTGGCTTTTAAATGTAGATGTGCACTTACAGCTGCCTTAAAGGCTGCAACAACTATTCAGACTTGTATTCAACAATTATTATGCAAAATATCAAAATTTGACAGAAGAAACCTGGAATTAGTTGCCGTAGTATTTTGCAGATGTAGTCAGCCAGCCCTCCAAACTTCTAATCAGCCGGAAAAACAAGTAAACTTGATACCAACACTGTTCACGCCGTACTGTAGCAAAATACTGTTCATGCCGACTGTAGCAAAATACTGTTCATGTGGCACTATAGCAATAACTAACTTCAGATCTGCACCTCAAACCCTTGTAAATTTCTTTATGCAAACGCCCCAAATGAAACCCAGTGTGTTTCCTGAAGTGAAAACACCCTTGATCCTCCTGACTGTGTCCTCCAAGCCCGATAATCAGATATCCAACAACATAACATTAATCTTCATCCAAGCATACAAAAAAAAAAGCTCTTCCATTTCTTTTATAGTGTTCTCACAAGAGCTCAATCCTTCGTTTTCTCAATGTGGGGATAAAACATAACTCCCTTTATGTACCTTATGTCTCCAATGTGTTATAAAAATAAAGGGAACTCTTTTAATTTAAATATTTCCCACAAACTACAGTCTATGCATTAATAAAGTTAAATATTTAAATTTAACTTTATAAAATGGCTTTATCAATGCACAACAAATCTTATCAATGATAAATAAGTCTTCCTGTCGATTTTAAACAATTACCATCGACATACCACTGTGACTGAATGTCCGGCCATGTCCAAGATGACTTACTATAAATAGTAAGTATGCCCAAAGTTGCCCCAAAACCCCTCAGAAAGACCTGCAACTGAAACTGTCTAGGCCAAATGGCCTCTAAGCCCCTTTAATGTCCTAGTTAGCCTACGGGACTGTGGGGAAATAGGCTAACGACAACATCATGCTATGAATGCTAGAAAGGGGACATTACAGTCCGCCCTTCCCAAAATTGCTTGTCCTCAAGCAATTTCAGCTCTGGATGCTGCAATATCTGCTCATTTTCCCAAGTAGCATCCTCGACAGGTAGGTTCCTCCACTCCACTAGATACTCCCTGATAGTCCTCCTGCGAAGCACCCTCTCCCTGGAGTCAAGTATGGCCTCGGGAACCAAGATAAGCTTTCCCTCATCATCAAGAGGTGGCAATACTACTGAAGGCACCACATTGTGACCCAATGCCTTCTTAAGGCGTGACACATGGAACACATTATGCACTTTACTGTCTGCAGGCAACTCCAATTCATAAGCTACTTCGCCCACTCTCCTGATTACTTTGAACGGTCAATAGTAGTGTGGTTTCAATTTCTCTGCTCCACTCTTCTTGAGAGAGGACTGTTTATACGGCTGTAACATGAGGTACACCATACCTCCCACCTCAAAAGACCTCTCAACCCTGTGCTGATCAGCATATTGCTTCTGCTAATTTTGTGCCTTTTGCAAATTTTCCTTCAAGGATCGCATAATGTCCTGACACTCCTGCAAAGTATCCTTGGCCTTAGGCACCCTGCTATCCCCAAATAACAAATCCAAAAAATTAGGAGCATCATACCCGTACAGTGCCATAAAAGGGGACATTTGAATAGACATATGGAAAGAGGTATTATAGCAGTACTCCCCTAGATGTAGCCACTTCACCCAAGCCTTCTGCTCTCCTGCAATGTAGTTTCGAAGGTACCCCTCAACCCATTTGTTCACTATCTCTGTCTGCCCATCAGTTTGGGGGTGGTAGCTGGTACTCGGAGTGAGCTCTGTTCCACATAACCTGAACAACTCCTGCCAAAAGTGGCTCATAAATCTGCTGTCTCTGTCACTGACTATGCTCCGTGGTATCCCATGTAGTTTGAATACCTCTCGAAAAAATAGTTCTGCTGTTTGTGCTGCTGAATATGTAGACGAAATTGCAAAGAAATGTGCAAATTTCGTCAATCTGTCTACCACAACAAAGATACAATCCCGACCCTGTGCCTTGGGGAGGCCTGTGATAAAATCCATGGAAATGCTATCCCACTTCTTCTCTGGTATGGGTAGGGGCTGTAGTAAACCACCCGGAAAAGAATGTTCCTGTTTGTTCTGCTGACACACAGGGCATTCCCTAACAAACTGAAGCACCTCTGATTTGAGTCCTTTCCAAGTGAAGCGCTCTCTCACCTGCTGATATGTCTTAAAGAATCCGGGATGTCCTGCCATTGGTGAATCATGAAATGCCCTCAAAATCTTCTGCTTCATAGCAGACCCGGGTACTAAATAAATCCTTTCCTTGTAGATGATCAGATCATTTACGACAGTGTATCGACTATCTTGAATAGCTCCCTCAATAATGCTAGATGCCCAACTATCCTTAGCATATTCTGCCAAGATCATCTCTCTCCAATCATCCATGACTATCCCAACAGCAAGCAAATGAGGCCTTCTAGATAAAGCATCTGCAACAATATTTTTCTTCCCTTTGACATAGGCTATGTCGAAATCATAGGCCTGTAATTTACTCACCCATTTCTCTTGTCTGTCATTAAGGTCCTTCTGTCCAAGGAAATGTTTCAAGCTATTATGATCTGTTTTTACTGTGAATCGGCTTCCCACTAAGTACTGCCTGAACTTAGCTAGCGCGTGCATGATTGCTAGCATCTCTTTGTCGTAGATGCTGTAGGTTCTCTCCACACCTCGTAATTTTCTACTCTCATATGCGATGGGATGTTTGTCTTGCATGAGAACAACTCCTATGCCCTCTCCCGAGGCATCACACTGCAGCTCAAAAGGCCTGGTGAAATCTGGAATGGCTAAAACAGGACATGTACTCATCAGCTCCTTAAACCTGTCAAAACAATCCTGAGCCCTCTCTGACCACTTGAAACTATCTTTCCGTGTCAAATCTATAAGTGGTGCTGCTATCTATGAAAATCCCTTCAGAAATCTGCGGTAGAACCCACAAAGCCCGAGAAATCCCTTGAGTTGTGAAGTGTTCCTCGGTGGTGGCCAATCCAGAATGGCCCTGATCTTGTCTGGGTCAACCTGAACACTTCCTGCACTAATAATATGCTCTAGATAGAGCAACTCTGTCATCCCAAACTCACATTTACTCATCTTGGCATATAATGACTCCCTCTCTAGAATACTGAGCACTGTATCAATATGCTTCAAATGTTCCTCCCAAGTACGGCTGTATATCAGTATATCATCAAAAAATATCAACACAAACTTCCTCAACTGATCTCTGAACACTTTATTCATACAGGACTGGAAAGTGGCAGGGGCATTTGTCAACCCAAAGGGCATGACTAAGAACTCAAAATGTCCATAGTGGCATCTAAAAGCTGTCTTCTCCACATCCACCTCTCTAACCCGTATCTGATGGTAGCTGGATCTCAAATCAATCTTGGAGAAGTAGCATGCACTATGCAATTCATCAATAAGCTCATCGATGCGTGGGATAGGGTATCGGTTCTTGATTGTCTTCTTGTTTAGCTCCCTATAATCAATGCACATCCTCATTGTACCATTCTTCTTCTTCACCAATACTACTGAAGAAGCGAAAGGACTTTTGCTTGGCCGTATGTGCCCCATGTCAATCAACTCCTTAATTGCCTTTTCTATTTCATCCTTATATCTCTTCGGATGGCGGTAAGGTGTGATGATAACTGGCTTAGCCCCTTCCTCTAATTCAATAACATGCTTGATTCCCCTATCCGGGGGTCTCCCTGGAGGTATCTCACCAAACACCTTAGTATGTTTGGTTATTATTTTTTGTACATTAGTTGGATACTCTAGTTTATGCTGCTCTGTCATCTCAGGCATTACTCTAAACTCTGCTGCCCACTGCACCTGATCATGTCTAAAGAAACTCTGCATCCGCTTGAGTGACACCACTCGAAGTCTCCCATCTGACAAACCTCTGAGCACTATCTTCTTACCATTTGCCTCAAACCTCATTTCCATTTTCTCAAGGTTAAATGTAAACTCTACCAGAGACTTCATCCAGTTCATCCCAAGCACCATATCTTGATCACCTATGTTGACCACAAAGAAATCTCCTGTCATGTCATAATCTCCCAAACGAAGTTGCAAGTTGGAGATTTTCTTGGTACATTCAATTTTGAAGCCATCGGCAATCATCACCTTAAATCCCCTATGCTCCTCTGTATGTAGCCCTTTGCGTGTCACAAACTTCTCATCAATGAAGTTATGTGTCGCCCCTGTATCAATGAGTGCCACAACTCTCTGTCCATCCAAGGTTCCCCTAACTCTAAAAGTGACGGTCTCCTGTATACTTGACAACTGAGCTATCGTGCTATCACCGCGTGCTTCCTCCTGTGAAGAACTATCATCATCTCCATCTGATTCGGATGACTGCTCTGATTCTCCATCTACTGACTCTTCGGCTGAAAAGTACTCCACCTGCTTAGCTTTTGCTTTCAATGGACACTTATGTGACAAATCCCAAGGCTCCCTGCAATGAAAACAAAACTTCTTCTTCCTGAGATCATTAAGTGTCTCATTGTCCAACCTCTTACTTTCCTCCTTAGTTGGCTGAACCTCTTTATGAAAAGGTTTCCTGTCCTTATCTTTCCTTGAAGGGAAACTCTTTGCCTGGAATTTATTTTTTGAAGATGAAGAGGAATCCATGTCACGAGCTTTCTTAATGGCTTCCTGCAAAGTGGGAGGGTTGAGAGCTTTAATCCACCCTCTCAACGGATCAGCTAACCCATCCATAAATAGAACTAGTATCCTCCGTTCAGATACATCTGTTACTAACACTGCAAGTTTCTGAAACTCTGAAATGTATGTTTCCAATGATCCCCACTGTTTAAGCTGAGCTAACTCCTTGAAATGGAGTTCTGGATCCTTCCTATCAAAACGTTCAATCAGCCTCTCTGTAAACTCCACATATGAGGTAATGTGTGCATGTCCCATAGTGACCATACCATGATGCCACCACTCGTGTGCTAACCCATCCAGATGAATTGCTGCATACTTAGTAGCTTCTTCCTCGGGCATAGGGTTCAATTGAAAGTATGTGTCAAGCTTTTGAACCCAAGCTCTTGCTGTAGACTTTCCTAAGCCATCATAATATGGTAACTCAAGTCTCCCTACTTTCTTCCGTAGCTCATAGCTCTGGTTCCTGTCATGTCCACGTGGCATATGTTTCATCCGCACATCCATATACTCCCTAAAGGTAATTGCAGCAGTAAAATCTGGCCCTCCGGCTTCCCAATCTCTCCTCAACTGGTCCTGTATATCAGTAATCTGGGGCTCTGGTACGAGCTGCTTTGGAGCTCTAGGAGGAAATGTAGGAATCATGGGCCTTGAACTCACTGTCCTAGCTCGCTGGGGTGCATGACCAAAATTGTTCCCAACTTGTTCATCTCCATTATGTGTCCCATCCTGATCATTTCCATTCTGATTGTTACCATTCTGATTATTTCCTCCACCCATGTTAGCATTCAACCTCATTTGACGAGCCATCATCTGCATCATAAGATCCAATCTCTGATTCTGTTCCTGTGCCCTTTGTTCTGCTACTCGCTGACCCTGTACCAAGGTCTCTAATAACTGTAAGAATCTTTCCTCTCCAGGCTCTTGACCGGCATTCCCGCCTCCACCTAATCTTGTATTCTTGTCATCTCGGTCTCCCATATTGCTGTCTTGATCAAAGAATACCTCCGCTGTGTCTGTATGACTGGATTCTATACCCCCCTGTACGGATGAACTAGACTGTTTGCTTTGCAGGTCTGAACTCCTACTTTGTCTTGCTCTGGTATTGCGAAAATTATAAGGCCCCTGTCGCATGCTCAAACATAAATGCTCTAATTTTAGTGTTTTGACATTTCATCAAACACTTTCCCCTCTATCCGCCAGTTCCAAATTTCCTATAAGACCTCTATAGGATGGCAGGACTTATAGCTTTCCCAAGAGCTCATAGCGACTACTGAGGCATTAGAGGACACACAGCGAGATCTACAGAAGTCGCAGCTTCAGTTGAAGGAGGTGACCGTGGAGTTGGAGCATTTGCGGTCAAAACCAGCCCCAGACCCAGTTCATTTGACTACTGAGATAGATGACGGTAAGTACACTCCTACAGTTGCTTTTGAGGAGCTTATTGTTGAAACGCACATGCATGTACTATAGACATAGTGGCCTGAAGAAAATAAATGCATTGTATGCATTATAAACTCATACTTGAGAAGTAACTTATTGTGCTCACAGGCTTACATTAATCAACTTGTAGTATAGGTGGAATCCGAACATAGCTATAAGTCTATACATACCCTACTTGCGCCGCAAGCTCATCTGCCGTTTTAGGGTCTCGGCTACCTTGCTTGTGAGAGCATGTTATTTTTAATAATCTCCTATTATTGATATCGTGCAACAGTGGGGAAATATTCCCGTGTCACCTTCAATTCATCCCTACGTACAAGTATTGTTGACCACCATGGATCCAGGCCTCGAGCTGAATTTGTTAATAGTTGTATGCAGATTCGTTGCTGAAGGAGAGCCGCCCGTGGCAAGTCGTCTAGTAGAAACCAGAGTTCGCAAATTTCTTCCCTAGGTGTCCGCCGAAAGAGATATGGTTCGGATCGCGTTGGAAAAAACCCTAAAAAGCAGGTGGACACTTTGTTTAAGTAAATCGACCCACCTCAGGTGTACACTGATTGCAATCCGCCCCAGTTCCGCTGCGAATTTCCGCCTTAATCTCTGCAACGAGCCCGCAATAAAAAAAAAAAAATTCCTCCCTTCGAAATTTGGTGGTTCCAATTCGCTCGCCCTGAACCGGAGGTTTTAAACTTGCCGGCTGAAAATCGGATCGCTACCTGTGATTTCTTCAGGATTTAAATCCGCCAACCTGTGGCATGAATTGTGGCTCTTTGATATGACTTAGCTTTTTCTTCCCTCCGGGTTTCCCTCTGAATTTCGCTGATTCTGCAACAATCTGATTCTTCTTTACTGCGCGGATGAAGTGACCGTAGTATCGCTTCCGGATGGCAATAATTCAGGTGATATTTCACACCCTCAAAATTGCTTATCAATGGGAGTTATCGTTCCCAAAGATAATCTGAGAATTTGCAGACCCGAAGGTTACAAATCACTCTAATTGGAATAGAAGTTAAATCCTCGAAATCGCTTGCCTCAAAGGGAGCCCTATGTCCTTTATTTATCTCTTTGCTGGGAAGTTTCTGGAAATCATCCGGAATCATCTTGCACTACAAATATTAACTTTATAAAATTAAATAATTAACTTTATAAAGTTAGAATACAACCTTTATTTAATATTCAAATGAGTAGGCCCCGTTTTCTTATTTGGAAGACAAAATCGACCCTCTTCACATAATTATTTGCCTACGAGAGTCAATAATAGGCAAATCCCCTGTTATAATTATGTTGCTAAGAGAGGGACATGACAGTCCGCCCCTCCGGATATTGCTTGCCCTCAAGCAATCTCAGAGCTGGATGCTGCAAAATGGTCTCATTCTCCCAAGTAGCATCTTCGACTGGTAGATTCTTCCATTTAACCAAATATTCTCGGATTACTCTTCGGCGAAGCTGTTTTTCTGTGCTTTCTAAAATGAATTCCGGTACCATAATCAATTTCCCTTCATCATCCAGAGGCGGCAAGACTGCAGAGGGTATCACATTCTGTCCCAATGCCTTTTTGAGACGTGATACATGAAACACATTATATACTTTGCTGTCTGCTGGAAGCTCAAGTTCATAAGCCAATTCCCCTATTCGCCTACTGATCCTGAATGGTCCATAATACCTGGGTTTAAGCTTCTCTGACCCACTCTTTTTGAGAGTAGATTGCCGAAATGGTTGAAGCATTAAGTAAACCATGTCGCCCACCTCAAAGCTTCTCTCCGTCCTCTTTTGATCTGCATATTGCTTATACTGATTCTGTGCTCGGGCGATGTTATCACGTAGAGAGCTAATGATATCTTTACTTTCTTGCAGTAAATCCCCAGCACGTGGGACCCGAACATCACTCATCATTAAGTCAATGAAACTGGGTGTATCATAGCCGTATAAGGCTCGAAAAGGTGTCATTTGGATAGACATGTGGAAAGTGGTGTTATAGCAATACTTACACAAATAAATCCATCTTACCCAAGCCTTCTGCTGATCAGCTACGTAATTCCTTAAGTAGCCTTCCACCCATTTGTTTACTATTTCCGTCTGACCGTCGGTTTGCGGGTGATAACTAGTACTGGGGGTGAGCTCGGTGCCGCATAATCGAAACACCTCTTGCCAGAAATGACTCAAGAATCTACTATCCCTGTCACTGACAATACTGCGGGGTATCCCGTGTAACCTGAAAACCTCCCTGAAGAATACTTCAGCTACCTGTACTGCGGTATGAGTAGTGGTGATGGGAAAGAAATGAGCATATTTTGTTAGCCTATCCACCACCACATAAATGCAATCACGTCCTTGGGCCTTGGGCAACCCAGTAATGAAGTCCATGGATATGCATTCCCACTTCTGACACGGAATGGGAAGTAGCTGTAGCAGCCCTGCTGGAAAAGTGTGCTCCTGTTTATTCTGTTGGCAAATGGAACACTCACGAACATACTGCGAAACATCCTTCTTAAGTCCTTTCCATGTGAACCATTCTCGCACCTGTCTATATGTTTTAAAGTATCCGGGGTGACCAGCTATAGGTGAATCATGAAGAGCTCGCATAATGAACTGTCTCACCTTCGATCCTGGGACTAAAAATACCCTGCTCTTGTAAATAATCAATTCATCCACAAGTGTATACCTGGTATCAACAAGTGTCCCATCCACTATCTTAGAAGCCCATGAATCTTTGGCATATTTTGCAATAATCAAATGCTTCCAATTCTCAGAGATCTCAATCATTGAACTAAGATGTGGTCTACGTGACAAAGCATCTGCTACCACATTCTGTGTGCCCTTAACATAAGCTATATCGAAGTCATATGCCTGTAACTTACTGACCCATTTCTGCTGCCTATCATTGAGATCCCTTTGCCCGAGGAAATGTCTCAAACTGTTGTGGTCAGTTTTTATGCAAAATTTGCCACCTACTAAGTACTGCCTGAACTTAGCTAGTGCATGCATGATAGCTAACATTTCCTTGTCGTAAATACTGAATGATCTCTCTGGCCCACGGAGTTTCCTGCTTTCATATGCAATTGGGTGTTTATCCTGCATTAAAACAGCCCCAATACCATCTCCTGAGGCATCACACTGGAGTTCAAATGGTTTCGAGAAATCAGGCAATGCTAGTACCGGACACGAAGTCATGATCTCCTTGAACCTGTCAAAACAAGCCTGTGCCTTTGCTGTCCAAACGAAAGCTCCCCTCTTAAGCAAATCGGTTATAGGAGCCGCGTGTCGTGAATACCCGCAAACAAATCTGCGGTAGAATCCACATAAACCAAGGAATCCCCTTAACTGAGTTAGGTTCTCAAGAGTAGGCCATTCTACAATAGCACGAATTTTATCAGGATCCATCCGTACACCTTCTTGGCTGATAATATGACCTAAGTATAACAACTCAGTCATTCCCAAGTCGCATTTGGATTCTTTGGCATACAAGGATTCTTCTTGCAAAGTCTTCAATACTGTTTCTAGATGCGCCATGTGCTCCTGCCATGTTCGACTGTATACCAAGATATCATCAAAGAATACCAACACGAATTTTCTCAGCTGATGATGGAAGACCTTATTCATGGTGGACTGGAAAGTGGCTGGTGCATTGGTCAATCCAAATGGCATTACTACAAACTCAAAATGTCCACAATGACACCTGAATGTAGTCTTCTCAATGTCCTGTTCTCTGACTCTAATCTGGTGGTAACCTGATCTCAAATCAATCTTACTAAAGTAGCATGCCCCATGCAGTTCATCTATTAGCTCATCAATCCGTGGAATAGGATATCTATTCTTAATGGTTTTCTTATTCAGCATCCTATAATCTATACACATCCGTAATGAACCATCTTTCTTCTTAACCAAAACTATTGAAGAAGCAAAAGGAGACTTACTAGGTCTGATGTGTCCCATTGCGAGAAGCTCCTTGATGGTTTTTTCTATCTCATCTTTAAGCCTTTTGGGATGCTTGTATGGAGTAATCATGACTGGTTTAGCGCCTTCTTCCAATTCGATGGTGTGCTCGATCCCTCTATCAGGTGGTGTACCAGGTGGAATATCGCTGAATACCTTACTGTACTTTTCTCTCAATATCTGTATGTCGGGATGATATTCTGTCTTGGGTTGTTCCTCCTGTGTAGGCATGAGAGTACACATGGCTGCCCATTCAAGATCCTCATGTCTCACCAATCTTTCCAATCGTCTAAGAGAGATCGTTCGGATATCAC
The DNA here is from genome assembly GCA_028749045.1 of Cupressus sempervirens. Taxonomy (NCBI): domain Eukaryota; kingdom Viridiplantae; phylum Streptophyta; class Pinopsida; order Cupressales; family Cupressaceae; genus Cupressus; species Cupressus sempervirens. The sequence goes on along the minus strand of CM053788.1, from coordinate 160,475,353 downwards.
TATTCCGAATAGCTCTCAATACATGCTGCCTCCCATCTACTTCGAACTTAATCTCCATGTCCCTGAGTCGGAAAGTAACCTCACCCAATAGACGTAACCATGTCATTCCCAAAACGATATCCAAATCACCCATATTGACCACGTGGTAGTCTGCTTTGAACTCATAATTATTCAGGCGTAAAGGCATGTCTCTGACTATCTTGTTACACTTAAGAGTGTATCCGTCAGCAACCTGTACACGAAGGCCTTCAAATTCTTCCGTCTTAATACCACGACGCTCGACCAATCTTGCATCTATGAAGTTATGTGTGGCTCCGGTATCAACCAATGTAATCACCTTTTGCCCTGCTAGGACACCACGTAATCTGAAAGATCCTTCTTGTTGAATACTAGACAAACGCCCTTGCTGTAGATGCAATTCAGGTTCTTCTTTCTGTTCTGGCTTTCCCGTCTCTTCCTCAGATTCTGAACCAGTGTGTTCATCCTCTTTTGCCGTACCGTCGGAATCTGATCCCTCGTAATATGCCCACATAACTCTATTGGCTTTTCCTTTTGGTCGCAAGGGACAATCATGATCCCTGTCATATGGACCTTTACAATAGAAGCATAGTTTCTTTCTTCGCAAATCATTTAATGCTTCTGTATCTAGGGATGTGGTAGATTTCCCTTTGGTTTCAATGCTTTTCCCTTTATTTTTATCAAACCTCCTATTGTCTTTGAAAGAGGTAGTACTTCTGGGAGGGAACCGGCTAGAAGGGGCTGTAAGTTCCATACTTCGTGCCTTCCTCATGGCTTCCTGCAGTGTTGGTGGGTCAAATGCCTTAATCCATCCTTTGAGGGGTTCAGACAATCCTTCTGTAAATAAGATAACTAACCTCCTCTCCGATACATCTGGTACCATGACTGACAACCTCTGAAATTCACTAATATAAACCTCGATATTGCCAGTCTGTTTTAATTGTGCAAGGTCGCGAAAATAAATTTTTGGATCCTTCTTATCAAAACGTTCAACTAATCTATCCACGAAGTCCTGGTATGATGTTACCTGATTGTGCTGCAAGGTAACCATTCCATGTGACCACCAGTCATGAGCTGCGCCTTCCAGATGCAAGGTAGCATATCTGATGGCATCTATTTCAGACATAGGCCTTAATGCTAGAAAGGTGTCCAACTTATGAATCCAAGCTTGTGCCGTCATCTGACCACTCCCATCGAAGAAAGGCAAAGTAAGTTTACTGACAGCTCGTTGTAACTCACTTTCATGACTCCCTCTAGGTCTCCGATTCTGGCGGCTATTCCTCATATGTTCTCTTCTTTGGTTTAGATATCGATCAAAGTTTAATAACTCACGCACATGCGGGGGTAATGCTTGCCATTCCGCCGTAGCAGCCCTAAGATCATCCTGAAAATCTTCTGGTGCATCATCTTCTCCTATCTCCTGAGCCTCTTCCCTTAGGAAGGTGGGACGAGTAGGCCTATTGGCTGTCCATGATCTGCGCCTAGGAGCACCTTGTGATCCTGCCACACTCCTATCATCGTGATCAGATGTGCCTCTTCCTTGATCTTGAATCCTGGGCTGAATAACTCTTTCCATTATGGTAGTCAAAGCCTGTAGTGTCTGAGTTATTTCTTGTTGTCCGTTAGTCATGGCTCTGTAAAATTCTCTGGTTTCATCATCGTCGACTCTGGGAAATCTTGGCGGACTCTGTCTTTCACCCATATCCCTGTTCTTGAATATGGTTTTCGAGTACAACTCCGGAAATTAGAGTACTTTTACCCAATCAGGATGGCAGGACTACTGCTCTGATACCACTGAGCTGACCCTTACTAATTAAACCAAGCTAATAACAATATTACCTTGGAAAAACCGTTTGAATTTAAGCTGTTTAGATTAAGGCTGAGGAAAAAATATGAAACGCACATGCATGTACTATAGACATAGTGGCCTGAAGAAAATAAATGCATTGTATGCATTATAAACTCATACCTGAGAAGTAACTTATTGTGCTCACAGGCTTACATTAATCAACTTGTAGTATAGGTGGAATCCGAACATAGCTATAAGTCTATACATACCCTACTTGCGCCGCAAGCTCATCTGCCGTTTTAGGGTCTCGGCTACCTTGCTTGTGAGAGCATGTTTTTTTTAATAATCTCCTATTATTGATATCGTGCAACAGTGGGGAAATATTCCCGTGTCACCTTCAATTCATCCCTACGTACAAGTATTGTTGACCACCATGGATCCAGGCCTCGAGCTGAATTTGTTAATAGTTGTATGCAGATTCGTTGCTGAAGGAGAGCCGCCCGTGGCAAGTCGTCTAGTAGAAACCAGAGTTCGCAAATTTCTTCCCTAGGTGTCCGCCGAAAGAGATATGGTTCGGATCGCGTTGGAAAAAACCCTAAAAAGCAGGTGGACACTTTGTTTAAGTAAATCGACCCACCTCAGGTGTACACTGATTGCAATCCGCCCCAGTTCCGCTGCGAATTTCCGCCTTAATCTCTGCAACGAGCCCGCAATAAAAAAAAAAAAATTCCTCCCTTCGAAATTTGGTGGTTCCAATTCGCTCGCCCTGAACCGGAGGTTTTAAACTTGCCGGCTGAAAATCGGATCGCTACCTGTGATTTCTTCAGGATTTAAATCCGCCAACCTGTGGCATGAATTGTGGCTCTTTGATATGACTTAGCTTTTTCTTCCCTCCGGGTTTCCCTCTGAATTTCGCTGATTCTGCAACAATCTGATTCTTCTTTACTGCGCAGATGAAGTGACCGTAGTATTGCTTCCGGATGGCAATAATTCAGGTGATATTTCACACCCTCAAAATTGCTTATCAATGGGAGTTATCGTTCCCAAAGATAATCTGAGAATTTGCAGACCCGAAGGTTACAAATCACTCTAATTAGAATAGAAGTTAAATCCTCGAAATCGCTTGCCTCAAAGGGAGCCCTATGTCCTTTATTTATCTCTTTGCCGGGAAGTTTCTGGAAATCATCCGGAATCATCTTGCACTACAAATATTAACTTTATAAAATTAAATAATTGACTTTATAAAGTTAGAATACAACCTTTATTTAATATTCAAATGAGTAGGCCCCGCTTTCTTATTTGGAAGACAAAATCGACCCTCTTCACATAATTATTTGCCTACGAGAGTCAATAATAGGCAAATCCCCTGTTATAATTACGTTGCTAAGAGAGGGACATGACAATATCCTCCCCTGATTTGAACTTTGACTTGCAGAAATTTAACTTAAGGAATATTGTCAAACACTTTGTATGCAAACTCATAAAGCTGATTTCCTCAATAAATTGCTTTCCAATGAGTAGATTTACGAACAACTATGAAGTGACATTAAAATGCATAATACACATCATAACATTTTCACAAACACTTGGCACACATTCAATAGTATATGAAAAATCCGGAAACTCTTTCAATCTGCTAATAAAGGGTGATTTTTAAATGTAGATGTGCACTTACAGCTGCCTTAAAGGTTGCAACAACTATTCAGACTTGTATTCAACAATTATTATGCAAAATATCAAAATTTGACAGAAGAAACCTGGAATTAGTTGCCGTAGTATTTTGTAGATGTAGTCGGCTAGCCCTCCAAACTTCTAATCAGCCGGAAAAACAAGTAAACTTGATACCAACACTGTTCACACCGTACTGTAGCAAAATACTGTTCATGCCGACTATAGCAAAATACTGTTCATGCGGCACTATAGCAATAACTAACTTCAGATCTGCACCTCAAACCCTTGTAAATTTCTTTATGCAAACGCCCCAAATGAAACCCAGTGTGTTTCCTGAAGTGAAAACACCCTTGATCCTCCTGACTGTGTCTTCCAACAGCGAAGAGAATGCTAGCAAAGAGGGATTCCGTCCTCCAAGCCCGATAATCAGATATCCAGCAAGATAACATTAATCTTCATCCAAGCGTACAAAAAAAAAGCTCTTCCATTTCTTTTATAGTGTTCTCACAAGAGCTCAATCCTTCGTTTTCTCAATGTGGGATAAAACATAACTCCCTTTATGTACCTTATGTCTCCAATGTGTTATAAAAATAAAGGGAACTCTTTTAATTTAAATATTTCCCACAAACTATAGTTTATGCATTAATAAAGTTAAATATTTAAATTTAACTTTATAAAATGGCTTTATCAATGCACAACAAATCTTATCAATGATAAATAAGTCTTTCTGTCGATTTTAAACAATTACCATCGACATACCACTGTGACTGAATGTCCGGCCATGTCCAAGATGACTTACTATAAATAGTAAGTATGCCCAAAGTTGCCTCAGAACCCCTCAGAAAGACCTGCAACTGAAACTGTCTAGGCCAAATGGCCTCTAAGCCCCTTTAATGCCCTAGTTAGCCTACGGGACTGTGGGGAAATAGGCTAACGACAACATCATGCTATGAATGCTAGAAAGGGGACATTACATATATCCAATTAATATATTGCTAATATTAGTACTATTTTTATATGTCAAATTTTATTTTAAAAACTAAAACAATAACAAAATGAAAAAAGAACAAACAATATAATTATAAACAACTCACAACGATATTCTGTAAAATTGGGTGATTTTTGGGTAGTGTTCAGTATTTTATTGGTGCCTCACCACCATCGGCGAAGATTTGTTTTTTTCCTACCCGAAACCAATATTTGATTTTTTGCCTTTTGGCAGCATTCATTACCGTGTTTTTGGAGTTTTCTGGCCACATCACATAGGTCCAGCTCGGGGCAGGGGTCTTTTCAGTGTTTTCTACAAACAAAGACTTTTTTCTATCCCCACTTTTTTTTGGGGCCAATTCGGTTATTTCCAAGCCCCTGCAACTTACCTGGTACACGTCTTTTGTGTCAAAAATGCCAGCTCAGCAGCAAGAGTATTTTTGTCGTGGGGGTAAATGATGCACTCTTGGGGGAAAATGACACGTGTTTTTTCCATTTGAGGATCCAATAGTATGTGTTCCCTATGCACACTGACTCCACATCCACACAAGCATCTGACTTCACATCTGGGCTTGAGACCTATGCACCGGTAACTAAGGTTATTTCAGAATTTTTCATTGTCCGGTATATATTCACATTCCTAAAGAGAAAATAACAAAATTGAAGCTTTAGGAAAGAAAGGGGTATTTATTGGCTATAGTGATTCTTCAAAAGCATATAAAACAAATTGAAATCAGCAGGGATGTCAAAATTTGATGAATGTGTAGCTTGCAAATTATCCAAAGCTTCTAACTCTGAAAATGCTCGAGAAAATGTTGAGAATTCTCTAGCATTTGTTATGGCTGATCCAGAATCACCTTTAGAGATTTAGAGGGAGATTGTAGATTCAAATCCTCATGTTGGTTAATCAAATCCACCTGATCCCATTGATTTTTTCAGCAGGCCCTAGTGCTACTCAAGCAAATAAGAAAAGTCCATTATGGGCTAGAAACATCATGGAAGAAGATGAAATCTATGCAACTATTTGTGAAACTTTTAGAGAAAGTAAGAGACCTTAAAAGTTTGCTGGTTATGTTACATTAAGGAGTCACATAATTGCTTTAGAATCTTCAAGTGTTGAAGAAGCTTCAAATCAACAAGTGTGGAAGGATGCACTGATGGAAGAACATTAGGCTAAACTTAAAAATGATGTTTGAGATGTTGTTCCAAGACCAAAAGGTAAATTTGTGGTTTCTTCTAAAGGGTTATTTAAAATTAAACATGTTGCTATTGGTAGTATAGAGAGAGACAAGGCTAGATTTGTTGCTAGAGGGTTTTCTCAAAATGAAGGCATAGATTATGTGAAAACGTTTGCACCTGTAGCTCACTACAACAATACTAGCTATTGCAGTAGTGAAGGGCTGGAAACTTCATCAAATGGATGTTAAAACAATATTTTTAAATCGAGTCGTTGAAGGGGAAGTCTACATTGAATAGCTTGAAGAATTTGTTATGTATGATAGAGAATCTCATGTATACAAGTTGAAAAAGGCCTTGTATGGTCTCAAGCAAGTTCCTCGAGCATGGCATGAGAGAATTGATAACTCTCTCCGAAGTTTGGGTTTTGAAAAGAATGATGTTGACACAAATTTGTACTTTCAAATAAATGGTAACATAGTGCTGATCCTTGTGCTCTATGTTGATGATTTATTTCTAATTGGTGAAGACGATCTTATCGTTAAGTGTAAGAGTGAACTTACTTTAGAATTTGAAATGAAAGATCTTGGACTATAACATTATTTCCTTGGGCTTGAGGTATGGTGAAAATCCAAATGGTATTATCTTAAGTCAAGGTAAATATGCCATAAATATATTGAAAAGATTTGGAATGCTGGATTGTAAATTGATGGTCAGTCCTATGGAACCAAATATGAAAAATTACATGAGGATGTAGCTATTTCAGATTTAGTTGATCCTACCATGTATATGTTAGGGTAATTAATTGTTTATACTTATTAATTAAATCACTTTGATTTAATTAAATAAGTTGCCTATTACTCTAGTTTTCTTAAGCTATCTCTTAGGTGCATATAATTAATATTTTATATTAATTATATTGTGCAACCTAGCTTTTTTAGGCTTTAGGGCTTTCATTCACCTTTAAGGTTGAACTCTTGTAATTCTTTTTTTAAGCATTCAATTAATCAATTTTGGAATACAGTTTTTCTCTCATCTTGTTGAGTTTTTCCAAGCTCTGCTTTTTCCTTCTTTTTTCGGTTTCTCTTCAGCAGGTTATTTGCATGCAGGTGATCTTGGCAATCTGTGAAAAACCAACTTCATAGATTGCCAAGATCACCTGCACGCAAATAACCTGCTGAAGAGAAACCGAAAAAAAAGGCAAAAGCAGAGCTTGGAAAATCTCAACAAGATGAGAGAAAAACTGTATTCCAAGATTGATTGAATTGAATATTTTTTCGCAATAAATGCGTCCGTACGACATCCCGGGGGGGCTAAATTTTATTTCCAGACGCCTGGAAGCTAAAAAAGACAAATTTTATATGGATCCTGATTGTAAACGGCCTTTCGGATCCAATGGCAGCGTTCGTTTAGGGCCTAAAGTGTCCCAAAAAGTCGCTCTTCCTCTCGATTGAAGAAAAAATCTCAAAAAAGATGGGGTTTCTAACTTCGAGTCGCGGCTTCAAAAATCTTTCGAACAAGAAGCAGCAGGGCGGCTCTGATACCATGTTGAAGTTGATGACTGATCAACCCCACAGCTCCCAAAAATCACCTGCATGCAAACCCCTGTTACATAAGATAGAGGCAGAAAGCTATTGAGGTAGGAATTGCCAGATCCATAGATAATTCATCATTGATATTAGCAATCACTTAGCAGCTTGCGTGACGTTTTTGGCCCAGTCTGCAGTTGACACTTGGCCAAGGGTGCCACGTTGGCACTTGCCACGTGGCCCTTGCCATGTCAGCTGCCCAGTCAGCCTTTGCCATGTGGCCTTTTTTGCTGCGACGGCCCCGTGGCCGTCAAATGTTTTTCCTTGAAATGCTGATGTCAGCATGACGTCAGGACTGCATCAACACACCTGCAGGCTCTCCAGGGTCCTTTTTTGACCTACTCGCGCCTTTTTGGCCATATCTTGAGCATAGGGAGGTATTTTTCCGATCCGAAAGAAGCGTCGGAAAGTTGGTTCCGAGACGGAGAGAGTGGTGAGGAGTTTTTTTGTTTTGATGCAGTTTAGTTTCTTGTTTTTGCAGTTAAAGTCCGAAGTTCTGTTTTTGACTCCGACGAGCATTTCTTGTGCGTCCCATCTCTGTTTTTTGAAAACGTGATATTTTTGAAAAACTGGTTCTGTCTACTTTTCAAAAATGATGTAATTTCTTCCAGATTCTGCCCCATGTTCTTTCTATCATGTTTTTGGCATTTTTGCTCTATGATGGATATCTTGGGTATTTCAGGTCTGAGGATCGTTTTTTTGGCATGGGATCTCTTTTTTGGGCTGTACTATCTTTTATATCAACTTTTTTCTTGTTTTGATCATTGTTGATATCATTTGTACGCATCTTTATGCAAACGCACTGAAATAAAGTGCCACTCTTGCATTTTGGGATCCTTTTCATCATTGTGGTTTGTTGTACTCACACTATTTTATAAAGTGACATGGGGGGGATAGTTGTTTGCCGGTTTTGTGCCCTCTTCCTCTTTTGCCTCATGCAGTGCCGGTGACACGTGCCTTTATAGGTGTCTGTACCTCACTCTCGATGTGTTTGGTTCCTGTGTTGTAGGAGATTTTTGGCCCATCTTTTCAGTTGCCTGTCACCTCACCCTGTTTGCGTTAAGGGGGGTTTATATTGTTGGTTCTAATGCTTCCTTGGTTCGATGGTTCGTTGGAGTGAGCTATGTATTCAGTATTTTGATCCTATATACTAGGCGATTGCAGTGGCTGGCTACCTATGCATTTTGGTGAGATGGATCACCTACCATATAGACACTCTCGATTTGTCTTCTATTTCCATGGAGGATCTTCAGATCAGCAGTTTCTTTTTGATAGAGTTTGTGGCTTCTTCTGCTTCAGTGGTTTTCTTCATGATCTTCTCTTTGTTCCTATCATCTGGAACATTCTTTGCTATCTCTTTTTGGAGAGGGGTTTTTCCCACTGGGTTTTCTCCTTTGTCTCCGGTTTACAGAGATTTCCTTGTTTTGGGTACCTGATCAGGCCTTGTTGCCAAGACCCATTTTTTCCTGCTTTCTTAGTTGTGCTAAGTTAGCTTACCTCTCGAGCTTCGCTTAAGGGGGGGGTGTTAGAGTAATTAATTGTTTATACTTATTAATTAAATCACTTTGATTTAATTAAATAAGTCGCCTATTACTTTTGTTTTCTTAAGCTATCTCTTAGGTGCATATAATTAATATTTTATATTAATTATATTGTGCAACCTAGCTTTTTTAGGCTTTAGGGCTTTCGTTCACCTTTAAGGTTGGACTCTTGTAATTCTTTTTTGAAGCATTCAATCAATCAATCTTGGAATACAGTTTTTCTCTCATCTTGTTGAGTTTTTCCAAACTATGCTTTTTCCTTCTTTTTTTAGTTTCTCTTCAGCAGGTTATTTGCATGCAAGTGATCTTGGCAATCTGTGAAGTTGGTTTTCACAACTTCTACAGTATAGGCAACTAATTGGTTCTTTAATGTTTTTAGTTAACACAAGGCCGGATATTTGCTATGCAGTAAATGCATGGAGTCAATTTATGTGTGAACCAATGCAAATTCATCTTGTTGCATCCAAATAGATTCTGAGACATGTTCGTGGCACAATGATATATGGATTAAAATTTTCATTTGATGTTGAACTAACTTTATTAAGCTTCTTTGATTCAAATTGGGTAGGGTGTGTGCTTGATAGGAAGAGTACTTTAAGTTGGTCTTTCAACTCGGGTTCAACTATGATTTCTTGGTGTAGAAGGAAACAAACTTGTATGGGTCAGAGCACTGCTGAAACAGAGTGTTAGCAGCATTTATAGCTGCAAAAGAAGCTGTATGGCTTCATAAATCACCTACTGGATTATTTGGTCAACTTTCTTATCCAACTATGGTTATGTGTAATAATCAAAGTTGTGTAAAGCTTTCAGTTAATCCATTTTTTCATGACAGGTCAAGACATGTAGAAATTAAGTACCATTATCTGAGAGATCTGGTTCAAACAAAGGCTATAAAGCTTAAGAATATTTCTACAACAGTGCAATTTTCAAACATTCTCACGAACCCTCTTCCTAGAGTGAAGCTTTGCTACTCCAAGTATAAACTTGGTATTGTAGCGAGAGTCTCAACTTCAGTGACTCATTGCATGCTTAATGAGCTCTTCTTTGCAGGAGAAGTTGAAGGTGAGATCCTTTTTCCATCCCTTCAAAGTAGGTATGGTGGATATGCATTCTTTTCTGAGAGAAGATTGAGGTGCAAGCCCTCGTTTCACACTCTGCATGTAGGCATGGTGAATCCACATTCTATGAGTAGGCATGGTGGACATGATGTGCATCCTTTCTTTCACCCTCTTGGAGTAGCTATGGTGAATACATCCATATGATGAGATAACAATTAGTTATTTTTTCTATTGTTATCCTAACATAAGATTTCTATTAAGAGAATCTATGATGAGACTTTATTTTTGTTGATTGTATCTTTTCTTGCAACTTCATGCTATTGTCTTGAAAAGGTACTCTGAAGATCTCTATCTTGCTAAGAGTGAGTGTTGAGAATAGTAGTTGTGAGAGAGATCTGAGTACCTGTTTTTGTAGCATATATATTCTCCCCTGTATGCCTTTCTATCAAATCTTTTTTGTTGCTTTTTGAGCTCTCTTATTGGAGATGTTTTCTCTCATACATAGCTCTTGCGATCTGAGTATATGGCTCAAGATTATTTTTTTTGTGCTATTCTTTGTTCATATCTTATGTGATTTCTCTTTTGTTTCCCGTGACTTTTTTGTGTGTCTGTATTGTTATGAAATCCATCTCAGCATAGGACTTGGCACTATTATCTACTTGATATCCTCGTCATCTTCTTAACTCTCTAGTAGTGTCAGGTTACTTCTAGGTTGCATTTGGTAATAATATATGCGTTGCTTCTCTTCTTGCATATATGCGGTGGTTCTCTTATTGCGTTCATCGATGAAATTAATGATGCAACATGAAAGAGATTAAAGTGTTTCATTCTTATGGGTCTCTTAGTATTTGAAAGCCTCTCTTGGCATTCAAGATTATTTTTTATCATTGTTGTAAAAAATTTATGATAGTAGTGAACAATATATAGTTTTGTGGATTGTACTTGATCAAGATTTTCCAATAATCTTTATGCAGAGGCAAAGTCTTTGATATTATTCAGAACTGACCAAATTGGTTATGTTTCTAAATGTCTCTTATTGTGTATAGTCTCAAATTGTTGTCGCTTTGTATATCTGTATAAGAGCCATATTTTTATTGAGCTCATAAACAAGTAAGATAGACCTACTAGGACTGAGCCCTAGTTAGGCCTTTATTTTCATTTTTTGAAGCTTTACTCAAAATTTTGCCAAGTGACTTCCGAGATCAATGACCATTCCGAATACCCTTTGGGAAGACCTAAAAGATTTTCTAGGCTTTAGGGTTGTACCCTTTGTACAATGCCATAACCCTACCTTAGGCTTATTGTGGCTTAAACAAGGTAATGAATTGGTTTTCATGCACAAAGATGACAAAATGGATTTAAACTTGTATAGAGTCTCCTCTGACTTCCATCAACACCCCCTAATCATTCTTTTCCACCAATCAATCCACTCCCTCAATTTAGGTTGTCTAGTATGCCAAGTTCCTAGCTCGACACTTTGTCTACTCGCCTAGGCCTGGCTTGCAAAATTCATAGTTGTAACCTCTTTGCAAACTACCACTTGGAACATGATGTACAATGTCCCTTCTTGCATCCCTCCAATGCTGTGAAATTTTTATGGTGGAATATCAAGATAGGGGCATTTTTGTCATCAAACCCTAAGACTGCTAGTAAATTTGCAGTTACATTTTAATTTTTATTGGGCACACCAAAAACTTCAAAACAATGAAAATGACTATACAAAGAGAAAGTACTAATTGAAATCTAACTAGTTACAATAAAGAAAACTGCTATCCAATTCAAAAACACCAAGTTGCTCAAGTTGCAACAAAACTGTACAATAAATGCAAAAATTGTCACTATGTTCAATATTGCAAGGTGTATTGAAATGACTTCTAACTTTGTACAATTGATCTAGGAGCCTTATATTTGCTTCCTAGTCATTTTCCAATTGAAAGGAAACCTCTATAATTGATTTTTCATCGAAATGCAAAAGTTGCATTTTCTTGCATAAGCAACATTTGCAATGTTGCAAAGTTGCATGCAATATTTAAACAACTTGCCGGCCTTTGTGAATTTTCTTGTGTAAGCAAGAGTTACAATGTTGCAAAGTTGCATGCAACTTTTACAACTTGCCAACCTTTGTGAAGTTTCACTTCCTTTTGATGCAGTATGGTGTATAATGACTCCTTAAACCTCCTAACTCCCCAAAATTGATTCCACATCCCTTGTTACCCCAAATTGGGTAATTATCACCATATGACAATTTTTACAACATTTACCCAAAGTGACCCAACTATAATAAGATGACATCAAACTTAACTCAAACAATGGCCTTCTCCCTTGCCCTTGGTACATTCAAGATCCCATTAAAGGGTTTTCAAGCCAAAATGTTAGGATTCTACCCCTCAAACCTTAGGTGCTCTGCACCATTCAGATTTGTGCATTTTTTACATTATATTGATCAATATCCTGTAAATTTTGTTCTGGAAAACTAAATAAAGGATCTGATTCGCAGTGGGATGGGTTGTTTCCCTCAGTGAGGAGGGTTTTTCTCAAGATAGTCTCAAGTGTTTTAAGTTTGTTTTGCAATTTTTTAGTCTCTTCTTTACTTTTGGTTCAAAAATTTAGTCACTTCCTTATTTTCTTCCAATTCATTTCTTCTTCCATTGATCCCTCGTTAATTCCTATATTCCCCTCTTCCTTACTTTCTCCATATCTCCGCTAAAATGCACTCTCCTCCCTTTTATATCTTATTTTGAGGGAGTCACAACTCTTCATTGCACATCTTTTGACTTCTCATTAAATATTATATTGTATTTTATTATTTACTTAATTTTATATTTTGATTATATTTTTTTAATAGGTTTACATTAAGTATATTATTATTATATATATTTAAATCCTATTTTAGAAAGGGACATTACATAGTGTTAAAGTATTAGATTGAAGACTTATATTATTTAGAATGACCACTCAAGACAAGGATATAAAATAATACTGAAGATGGTATGAAGTATCTGCTGCTCTGCAATATATATGTACTGGAAGATGATATGAAGTATTCTTTGCTCTGTAATATACTGGAAGACTTATTTAACTTCTGTGTTCGCTATATTACAAAAACAAAGAGGAGCGATATCTTATATGCAGGTGTCATATTCAAGAGTCACAACTGATAGCCATGACTCATACTTGAGTCACGTCTATCGGGCGTGAGTAATATAAATGACATACCAAAATAATGTCATTACCTGTTTATATGCCGACACCCGATAATGATATATTGACACCTGATTATAAGTTGACATCAGATTATTATAAATCGATGGAATGAGTTAATAATATATCGATGTGAATAGATTGAGTCATAACTTATTTATGTATATTTGTATTTGTATATTAGGATATCTGCACACACACACATATGAGTATATTAAATATCTTATACATATAGAATAACATATATATAAATATAAATATAAGAGTTATTAATAACTCTTCAACTAATCTATACATTAACACTCCCTCTTAGATTAGTAAGATAAACACACATAAGAGGTCTTTGATCAGAAGACTTCTTTTATACAATGTCAAATATAAGTATTGATTCATTAATTTAATCAACTTATATTTAACATCATGTAATATGAGAGTTGGCCTATCAGAATATCAATCACATGATATTCACCAAGCTCTCTGGAGCAATGGCCTATCAGAAACATCAATTGAATGATGATCACCAAGTACTCAGTGTGGTAATGGCCTATCAGAATATCAGGGCAAGATATTCACCAAGTACTCAGTGTGGTAATGGCCTATCAGAATATCAGGGCAAGATATTCACCAAGTACCAAAAATATATCTATACAAGCAACTTGTAGATAATCAAGTTAATGATATCAAATGCCTAGTTGTTGGTTTATAAGATAAAGCCTTTACATGAAACAATTCTCAAAAATGAATCATGCTACAAGTTATTATAAGGGCATCACTTTACAACAACTTCTCTTGATACAAGTGAAATCATTTTGAAGTTGTCACTTCTTAATGATTAACACAAGTTTTATTAATAATATATATAAAAATGTACAATAATCAATTTCTCTAAGACATTTCCTCAAATTTTACAATCATACCAAGTTCTTTACGAAAATGCTCCACTTTTGTCTTAGCAAGTGGTTTGGTAAGAGTGTCTGCAATTTGATCCTCTGTGCTAATATATTCCAAATTGATCACATCCTTCTGAACCATGTCTCAAACATAGTGGTATGGTATCTCAATGTGTTTTGATCTATTATGAAACACTGGATTAAGAGGTAGCTTGATGCAGCTCTGGTTATCACAATAAATAGTAGTAGGTGGAAGTGGCTTCCTAAATAATCCAAATAGAAGTTTCGTCAACCATACAACTTCTCTTGCTCCCATAGATGTAGCTATTTACTCGGCTTCTGTAGAACTCTGTGCTACTGAAGACTGTTTCCAATGAAACCAAGATATCATTGCAGAACCCAAGGTAAAACAACATCCTGAAGTGCTCTTACGATTTTCTGAATTTCCTACCCAATCAGAATCAAATACATTAAAGAGCCAATTATCTGCTGATATAGAATAGGATCAACACATTCAGAATCTTCAGTTGCTTCTTTTAGTTTCTAGAGGTTTGTTTCCATAGGAGTTTTCATTGCCTTGCTATCCAACATGCGAAATTTGTTGAGTAGATCCAGAGTGTACTTTCCTTGATTTAAGAAGATTCCTTTTGAATGCTGCCATACTTCTAGTCCCGAGAAGTAGTGTAGTATTCCTAGATGTTTCATTTCAAATTCAGATATGAGATCTTGTTTACATTTTTCAATTAGATGATCTTCTCCTGTAATCAAAAGATCATCAACATATAGAACCATGATTAACATATCCCCCTTTATTACCTTGTAATATAAAGTTGGATTTGTAATGTTTTTAGAGAAGTCAAGTTTAGTTAGATGCTGATCTATTTGTTCATACCAAGCTAGGGGAGCTTGTTTCAATCGATATAAAGCCTTTTTTAATTTGCATACATGAGATTGTTTATTGTGTACTTCAAATCCTTCTGGTTGTTCAAGATAAACTTCCTCTTCTATAACACCATTCAAAAATGCAGTCTTTACATCCATTTGATGAATTTTCCATCCTTTGGTTGCAACAATGGCTAAAACAATTTTGATTGAAGTATATCTGGCTACTGGAGCGAAAGTTTCCTCATAGTCTATTCCTTCCTTTTGGGAAAATCTTCTTGCTACAAACCTTGCTTTGTACTTGTCAATACTTCCATTTGTAGCATGCTTAATTTTAAATAGCCATTTTGAGGAAACAACTGATTTATTTTTGGGTCTAGGAACAATATCCCAAACAACATTTTTTAGTATGGAGTTATATTCTTCTGTCATAGCATCTTTCCAATGTTGATGTTTTATAGCTTCTTTTACATTAGATGGTTTAGATTTGGAGATTTCACTCATTAATGCAATATAACTTGAGTATATACTAGGTCGTTTTCTTTCCCTAATGAAATCTGAAGGAATGGAATTGTTTTCTTCAATCAGCTTTCTAGCCCATAGTGGTCTTTTCTTTTCCTCAGAGGTGTGAGTAATGTCCATGGGTTCAATTGATTTATCTTCCTCCATTAGAGACTCCCTCTCATTATCAGAGTTTTGTTCTTCTAGAGTTTCTTCTGAATTTGATTCATTTTCATCTTTAGATCTTTTGTAGGCCAAATCTTCATCAAATATTGCATCTTGACTTAGTTCAATATTTCTTTGTCCAGGGATATAGATACGATAAGCTTTGGAAGTTTCACGGTTACCTAAAAAGATTCCTTTCTTTCCCAAGGGTTCTAGTTTGGTTCTCTTTTCTTTAGGAATATGTACATAAATAGGACAACCAAAAATTCTCAGGTATTTAAGATCAGGTTTCTTCCCAGTAAATACCTCTTCGGGGGTCTTGAATTCAAGATGAGAGTGAGGACATCTATTTTGAAGGAAAACAATAGTATTTGAAGCTTCTCCCCAAAGAAAAGTTTCAAGATTTTGATCATGAAGCATTGCTTTAGCAAAATGAACTATGGATCTATTCTTTCTCTCAGCTATTCCATTCTGTTGAGGATTATAAAGAACAGAACACTCCCATTTGATTCCAACAGTTTTACAATAATTTATAAAGATATTAGAAATGTACTCTTTACCATTGCCTGTTCTTAAGGGTTTTATTTTCTTTCTAGAAAGGTTTTCTACAAGGGCTTTAAACTTTTTAAATTTTGTCAGGATTTCTTCAAATTCTTTACTTTTAAGAAAATAGATCTAGGTCTTCCTAGAGAAATCATCCACAAATATGATATAGTATAGCGAACCTCCTAGAGAGGGAATTTACATATGACCACATAAGTAGAGAGGGAATTGACATATGACCACATAAGTCTGAGTGAATAAGCTCTAGAACTTCTTTGGATTTGGTTTCACTATTTTGGAATGCAGTTTTAATATTCTTCCCTAGAGCACAACCTTTATAGGTTCCTTCATGGTATGGATTAAGTTTAGGTATACCTGTTACCATTTTTCCTATAGAAGGTAATCCTTGAAAATGAAGATGACCTAGTCTCCTGTGCCAGATTTCATTTACTTTGAAAGAATCATGAATTAGAGCAGAGAGAGAGAGAGAGAGAGAGAGTTAATCTGATAAAGACATCCATGTCTAGAGCCAATTTTGTATGCATTTTCTATGTTAGAATTCTTAGGCCAAGCTAAGACCTTTCCTTCCATAAATGTAATTCTAAGTCCTTCATCTTCAAGAGTAGAGATAGAAAGCAAGTTTCTTTTTATGCCATGTACATATAGTACCTTAGTAAGTTCAATTGTTTTCCCTAATTTTAGATGAATAGTACATGTTCCTATTCCCATTACGGGATAGCTTGTATCATCTCCAATGGTTACTTCATCAACATAGTCTTCTTTGATAGAGTCTAACTATCCTTTAAAACCTGTAATATGTCGAGAGACTCCTCTATCAATTACCCAAGTACTTGATCTGGTTGATGCTTCACTGTAGAGTGCTGAATAGAAAGCATTGTGTTCAAAATTTCCATTAGAGTCTTGAGTGGCTGCAAATGAAGCTTGTGACTTAATTCTATTAGGACATCTAGATGCTGGATGTCAATTTTATCACACCTAAAACATTGCATTTTGGAGAAGTTAGGTGGCTTTCTTTTTCCTTTGAATTTTCTTATCTTTTTATTTACTTGAGTCAAGAGAACTTGTAAATCTTCTTTTGAGGAGGAAACATTTTGGCCTTGAGCTATATGCACACACTCTTCTTGTATACAATCAACTTTAAGTCAGTTTTGACCAAGGCATACCCCTTGTCTGAAGGTATCCCATGATGATGGAAGACCTTTAAGAGCCATTATTGTTAACTCCTTTCCATCATAGATGTGTCTTATGGATGAGAGTTGATTTCGAAGTTCAGTTATTTTAAGTAAGAGGAAATTTTCTCTCCTTTATTCATTTTAATATTTGACACTTTGTCCTTTAATGTAATGATCCAAACAACATTGTTTACCTCAAACATATTTTCAAGAGCATTGTACATCTCATGTGCAATGTCCAGTTCTGAGATCACAGGAAGTAGATGAGTTTTAACACCATCCACAATAATTTTCATAGCTTTATTGTTGTCACTCTCCCATTTTTCCCTTACATCATTTCCTTTAGGTGCTGGGTCAGATTTTTCAATAAACTTATTTAGGCCATGTTCTTTAAGTAAGAGTTTTAGTCGTAACTTCCAGCCTGCAAAATCTGAATCATCTTCTAATCTGTCTTCCAGTCTCATACCATCCACCATTTTTATTTAACTAATATTTGTTTAAAGTCTGATATTAGGATTACTTCTTTAAACCTGCTTTGATACTATGTTAAAGTATCAGACTGAAGACTTATATTATTCAAAATTACCATTCAAGACAAGGATATAAAATAATACTGAAGATGGTATGAAGTATCTATTGCTCTGCAATATATATGTACTGGAAGATGATATGAAGTATTCTTTGCTCTGTAATATATTGGAAGACTTATTTATGTGTTCGATGTATTACAAAAATAGAGAGGAGTGATATCTTATATGCAGGCGTCATATTCAAGAGTCACAACTGATAGCCATGACTCATACTTGAGTCACGTCTATCGGGCGTGAGTAATATAAACGATAGACCAAACTAATGTCATTACTTGTTTTTATGCTGACACCCGATAATGATATATTGACGCCTAATTATATGTTGACATCAGATTATTATAAATCGATGGAATGAGTTAATAATATATTGATGTGAATAGATTTATTCATAACTTATTTATGTATTCATATTTGTATATTAGGATATCTGCACACACACACACATATGAGTATATTAAATATCTTATACATATAGAATAACATAAATATAAATATAAGAGTTATTAATAACTCTTCAACGAATCTATACATTAACACATAGTATGATTATACTTGGTTGATATTGCTTTATTGAAGGAATGGTTGATTATTTTGTTCTTGCAAGTTCGTCTTTGGGTTGCCTCAATCGTTGGTAATGCCTATGAATGGAGAAAAAGGGATTTAGCCTCTGCACATTTCAAGGATGAGGTCTAGATGGAGAGTTCACCTTACCATATATCATTACAAACAATAAAGTCTATTGATCAACTCGTTAGGTCTGAATCCTCTCTCATGGTCACTGCCTTGAGGAAATTGATGGTATATTCCACACTCAACCTATTGAATGGAATGGAAGTCGAATCGTCTCAACTTTTTTCTCACGGTTATGGGGCCTTGTTTTGGGGGTGGGTGTACGAAGCATCTTTGTTAGACAATAAGGCATGTGTGGGACCATTATTCTATTTCCAGTTTACGTTGGGTCAATTCCCCTTGCCACATGAGTATCATTTGTTACGTATATCACCCAGATGATCGAACCTTGTGCTAAGAGAGGGCTTTGCCTCCACCTTATCATTGATTCGCAATCCCCATGGTTGTGAGTTACAAGCTTTGATAGGATATCTGATTCTCTATTTATCTCTCTATAAATCTTTTGCATTGTGGAGGATTCCGAAAACTCCACAAGGTGCCATGCTTTGAAAGAATTGCAAGTTTATCCTTATTGCATTGAATATGATAATGGAGTCATCTTCTACTTGCACAATGGGCAAGCCATTCACAGGCAAAGGTCATGCTTGTGCTTTTGACTCATTATTAGTGCTATCTTTGATCTTTTTTGAGGGGGTGTAGACCATTTGTCTTTCTGAGTTTCAAATGATGCATCAAATCCTTGAGCTACTTGGATTGCCTTTAACAACACTAAAATGTAATTTCACCTACCCACTGGGAGGGAGATTCTATTTGATTCCTACACATAGATTGATTGTAGAATCAATTCTACGGGTCCCATGAATAGGAGAGGTGATAAGAGTACACAATCACAGCCATTGGACTAGTTTAGTGTATTTGGCTATTTAATATCAACAATTAAAATAATTAATCAATTAATTTATTTCTCAAAAAGAAAAGAAAAAAAGCAATTGCATTTAGCAAGATTTTAAGTAGCTTAATTTGATTAGTTCAAACTTGAAATCAATTAGATAAAATTGGTTTAATTTTCTTGATTAGTTTTTTTTTTTTAGCTTGTTTTATTCTATTATGTACTGCTCATTTAAACATAAAAACAACAAAAGAAAAGTGCATTTCTGTTTTCTTTGACTGCTGTATGAAAATCTGTCTTCCCTTCAAGCTGCACAATAAAATATAATATTTCATTTATTCCCAAAGTCATATTTTTGTATACTTGTATAGGTACGATTTTCCATGGAGTCCTACCAAATTGATTCCCTTCTATGGAGGTCCAGAGTATCATGACTACCATCATTATGTAGGAGGACAAAGTCAGAGTAACTTTGCTTCAGTGTTCACATACTGTGATTATATCTACGGTACAGACAAGGTAAGCTACCACATTTGGTTTACTTGATTTTAGCTAACAGCTGCTTATAACTAAGGCTGTTCTAAATGGATGTTGAATTTTGTCAAAAGGCATCATGAAAGAAAAACATAAACTGGTTGA
This sequence comes from Cupressus sempervirens, assembly GCA_028749045.1. Classification (NCBI taxonomy): domain Eukaryota; kingdom Viridiplantae; phylum Streptophyta; class Pinopsida; order Cupressales; family Cupressaceae; genus Cupressus; species Cupressus sempervirens. Next base: position 160,455,401 of record CM053788.1, on the reverse strand, counting down.
TTTTCTCTAAAATTGAATTGCTTAGTTAACACTCATGAGAGCTGCAGTCATAAATAATGTAGAGGATATGGCCCACAAGATTTTATCTCATAGAAAATGTGTGTTGTATTTGCTAATTTTAACTTTTAAGCATATAACTGAGTATTTTTTGTCATGTTCATCTAGGGCTATCGCTATCAAAAGGAGTATCTTATGAAGGTAGAATCTTTTCCCCAGTTGAAAGTTTGTTTCCTTACTTTTTCCTGTCATTTTATTATTTGATTGATGATTCTTTCGCATACCTTTCTGTGGTTCATTATGATGAATGAGAAAAGTAATTTGGTTTGTTTTTGCTTGGAAACTATTTCTTTGTGAAGATTCGTGGGACAAGTGTAGTTGCAGACAATAATTGCAAGGGGGATGAAAGCAATGGGCAGGCTCCATATGAGCTCGTTGAAGATCAGAAGACTTTGTAGAGCAAGAGGATGGGGTATTTCATCTGACATGCATGTGTTAGCCTTGTATTTCTCTTCTACAAATTTCTTATGCTCCATGTCCTTGCTGTTTGTTATGCATGTTTATAGAATCAGACATTCAAATTAAGAATGGTTGAGTCTTGTCAGATCTGAAATTATATCATGGAGAATAGAACAGTGAAGTTATTTAAAAGGCAAAGAGTTGTTATAAGACTTTTTGGTGGAGTAAAAAATTAATTCTTTTACAGGTGAGAAGGAGAAAATATTAGTTATAAGATAGGCAGAGTGGAATATTTTTAGAAGACAATACAACCAAACCCTCTGTTAAACTAATGTAATGGTCTTTAATGGTCATCTTGGTTGTTTAGGAAGTTTACCTTTTTCTCCTTTGGTTACAATTGTTTCATTTAGAAACGCCATCTTGTAGTGTGTTATAAATAGAGCCTTTCTTCTCTATTGTACATATCGATTTATAATAAACATACTATTAGAGTGGGTAAATGGGGTTTTATAAAGTTGGATGATTTTTACAAAAATTCGTGGCCTTCTTCCTAGAATTTTTAATTGGCTTCCTAATGAAAAAATCGCTAGTGCATTTTAAAAGGAGTTTATTTGCAAGGTGTTTTTTGCTAGGTGGTATTTTTGTGAGGTTCTTTGTGGAGATTGGGGTTTTTTCTTTGCATTTTGTTTGAACCTGCATCACTTCTCTCTTGTCTGTGCATTGTACATTGTCTTGTGCATTTTATGTTCTACGTGCCTTATTTTTTTCAATAATTTTGTGCTTCCCATCGTGATAATAGGCATTTGAGCCATGACTTTGTTTCCTTAACTATGTGACGACTTCATTTTTGGTTGTGGTTTATCCTGTAATGAAGACTTTGTCTTTCTTTTGTGTTGTATTTATATTTACTGAGGCTTCCTTGACTTGTGTTGAACATGATGACCCTATGTTCTCGTGTTTTTTTTTACAAGATCGTGTTTTTTTCACAATATTGTTTCTAGGACATTTATTTTTTGTTGTCCCTCAAGTTATAAGATTTTTTCATTTTTTTTTTTCACACAATGCCCACCTCTACATATTTTTGTGATTTTGTGCATGGCTAGGGTTCTCGTTTTTCTTCAAAATTGAGTGTTCCAAACTTTTAATATCACGATTTTTTTGTGGGTTCTTTTTCTATTTTGGTTATTTTAATAAATTATTCCTTTATAAGTTATATATGAGTTTTTTAATAAATTTTCCCTCAAAAAATTAGATATGGATTTACTTCTACATATTTATGTTTTTTTGTGGGTTCTTTTGCTGTTGGGTATTTTCATAAATTATTCCTTACCAAAATTATATTGGATTTTTTTATAATATTTTTTAAAATAATTTTTTCCTCAACAATCTCTTTTTTTTTTTAATAACTTTTTCCTCAAAAAATCGTATTTGGGGTTTTGATATGTTTTTTCCTCCAAAAAAAAAATTATTTTGGGGTTTTTGTGATTTTTTTGATAAATTGTCCCTCAAAAGGTTATTGTCCACATTTATGAATTTTTTTTTTAAAAGAAGAAAACTTTGATTAATTCTTTTCCTAAAAAATATTATTTTTGGTATTTCTCTTGAATATTTTCTATGGGTTTTCTAATTCAAATCATGATGACAATTTTTTATTAAGGGAAAGCAAGTTTTCAAAGGACCCTAAAACCTTTTACGAAACAGGTTGAAAAGCGACTAGAAACCCCTTGACTAATGATATTTAAGACTACTCACTAGATAGAGTAGGAGGACAAAGCAAGACGTGACCGAACCAAGAACAGAGGGCAAGCCACACAAGCTTCCCTGCCTAAAAGACTGAATGTTTCATGAAAAAGTAAAAGACAAAGTAAACCTACCTGCAACCCAAAGCAAGCAAACATCATTAAGATTTCCCTTTCAACTTTCCCTTTTGGGAACGAAGGGTCATATCAAACAAGGACTGAGGAGACTTATATTTTTTACTTTTTAGAGTTGTCTAGCCCTCTTCCAACCTAGAACTAGCATTTTGCCAACAAATTGAATCTAAAATAGAAATACCTCCATCCTGGGAAGGCTTAAAAGATTCCAAGGAAGGATTATTAGTATCAAAGACTACAAACATTTGAGAAGGCAATATTGACCCAAAAGATATGGTAGGGTCAACAGAAGTATCAGGGTCCACAAGAGTTTGAGAAGGTATGTGAGCATCAAAACCTATAGATGACAAACAGACAATGCCCACTCGATCAGAAACAAACTCCCAATAGAAGCAACTATAATAGAGACATCAACACCGTGAACATAAGTAGAGACAAAAACACTAGGAGGAAAACTAGCCAATGAAGGACAATCATCAACAAAAACACATGGCAAACTTTGAGTAATAACATCAGAAGTGTCATGAGAGTTGCCAACCACCAAGGCCATAGTAGGATCAACAACATTTACACATGGAACACTTTGGGCAACCACATGGGAGAAGGATTTCTTCCATATCATATATTGCGTGTATTGCTAAGAAGAGACCCTTTTCGACCAAGAAATATAGATTTTCTTTTTTCCCATCTAGCGTTGAGTCGAAACATGACTTGTTTAAAAACATCTATGACATTTGAAAGGGATTCCCTCACCCCTAAGAAGAGTCAATCTTGATCTCAATAGGGGGACCTTAAGAAACATCCAAAAAAAGCAAGATGTGAGCATAAGTAGAGTGCTGGATATTGAAAAATTTATCATCAATCATTAAAAAGTCCCCTAGAGCCTCACTGACTTCCTTAAGGATCAAATCAACCCATAGGTGAAGGGGAAGGTTGGGAAGCCTCACCCAGATATGAATCTTGCTAAACAGTTTTGACAAAAGATTGAAATCAAAATGCTAGGGTTTAATCATCAACATATGCTTATCACCCCAACCAAAGAAGTGATCCTGCAATATCTTAGTTTTGTCTTCCACAACCTCAATTTTGCAATGAAGTAGCCCTTTGTCAATGAGAACATGTGAATCATACTTAATAAGATTGGTTGCCAATTTTGGGAAATCCACTCATGCAACTGAGGAAGACTCAGTTATCAACCTATGGATTTACAAATAACATCATGAGAAGCAAAATAGACTCGTTGTTTGCAACCTCCTTGTCAATCTCCAAAGAAAGCTTAAGGGCAATATGAGTGCAAATCGGAATAACCCCCACAACTAGAGAGATCCCACCAGACGACCAAACCCTAGTAGATGACATATCGCTAGGAAGAGATCTAGAGTCAACACCAACAGATAGGGGAACCCCAGATGATAGTGCAACACCCAAAGAACCACCCTTAACAACACCAAATCTAGAGGAAGCCCTAAAAGAAGATGTCGAAACCCCATTAAGAAGCAACACCCCAAAAGAAGATGAAACCCCAACATACAAGGATACCCCAACAAGAGGCAAAACCCTAGCTGAAGGCAAACCACCCTCAAGAACTTTAGATCCATTGCCATGAGAAACCCTAACATTAGATGATATAGCTCCAAGAGATGACAAAGCTCCAAGAAATGACAAAGTACCAACCACTTGAGCACTAGAAAGTGAAGCCTTCAAAGACGACAAAGTGCAAACAACCCTAATTTTAGGCTTGAAAACTCCAACCATGGTAGGCTTCATTAGATGACAAAGCTCCTACAAAAATTCAAAAATCATGATGAATGTTGATGGTCTCAAAGATTTTTAATTTTTATTCAAATAAACCGATCAATGGTTTGATGATTTTTCCAACCAAAATTGTGTTTTTCGGTAGTATGTTTTGGGTCATAATGATCATTTGCAAACAAAATTGGTGATTTTTTTGAATAAAATTGTAGCTTTTTTTTTTACTGCATCAGACGATTTGATAATTTTCTCCTCAAAACTGTTCTAGTTTCATAAGCTAAACTTGGTTTTCTCAAGCTATAAGTTAGGACATTTTTTTTGTTTTCCTAACATTAGGTTGGAAGGATTATGGTTCTCTTGGTCACTTCTCGAAGTTCTATAAAATTAAGGAGGACCGCAACAATAGATTCATTTTGCAAACATTTTGAAGAGAAAGGGGCAACCTTTTATGCAAACATGTGCATATTGGGTCTTATGTAGGATAGTTAGTATGGCAACCTTTAAGGGAGGATGTTAAAATAATGTAATGTTTGTTTAATAGTCATCTTAGTTGGTTTAGGAAGTTTTCTTTTCTGTCTTTTATTTTTGATTGTTTTATTTAGAAACATCATCTTGTTTTCTATTATAGAACCTTTCTTCTATTTTAAAAATCAATTTATAATAACACTTTCAACTATAATAAACTAAACACTTGTAACAAATAATTTTTAGATAATTCAATGGACGTAAATGTTATTACTAACAATGCACACAAGGAAGTGTCCCCTCCAAAAAAAACTTAGGTCCTGGGGTTGTTTCTAAAATTTGGGGACTCAAAGGAAATGCCCCCCCACAACACCACCACCTTTGTTGTCTTTATTAGGTCCCTTGCGGTATGACACATGCCATTACATATTGATCACAACTTTGTAAAAACTAGTTTTCCTTTCATGGGGTACTTGTAGAGATGTTTTATTGTAGATTCTGTTGTGAAGATTTCAATTCATTATAGTTTGTATATTAACACCTCCCCAACTTTTGCTTTGCTATCATCCCTTTGTTATCTCCTTAGCGTGTAAAAATTTAGGACCTTGGTCCCTTTGTGCCCAAAACGTGGCCTGGTAAGAAACTTCACAAAACTATGTTTTTTAATATTAAGATTTAATATTATTATCAAATTGCCTACTACTAAGATTAATCTTTAGAAGCTTGCTCTACCTTGTCTGTGAACTTATAAACCATTTTTTTATAGACACATTAGTTACATTTAATATATAAATTTTTACTCCACTTTTAACTAAAAAGATGTCAATAATATTACGGAGGGACTAGCATAGGGGAAAATTTATTTTCTTGAAGTTTATTTTTTGTTGTTACTTTTTAATTTTTCATGAAGAAAGGTTAGGATATTTAGGCTTACTTCTGGAAGTAAAATAAAAATGTTATGTGTAATAAGATATTATTATGAATTTTATGGAAGTTTTTTCCATTCTAAATATAATTTATGTTTATTTGACTAGTCTTGGTTGTCATAAATAATAAATATTTTTTGATTAATGGTAAATACAAGTTTTAAGGGGCCTTGGAACCCTTTAAGTTCTCTGTGAAGAAAAATATTCAATCACAACTTAAGATAGAATAGTGACAACAAAACACTAGAGACTAGCCACCAAAAGTTTAGTTGTCCAAAATAGAACAACGTAAGAAAGTTGAGGATAGCTCAATCCAAGGCCCATGATACAATGACAAATTATTTAAAAAACATAACCTTTTAGTCCAATTTGTCTAATAGGGATAACAAATCCCACAACTAATAGAGCGAAAAAGACAAAACTAAGTTTCTCCTTTACTTCCCTTCTTTTGGGAAATAAAGGTCATATCAAGTAAGGGTGGAGATTTCTTAGAATGCTTTCCACTAACTGGGATCCAACCCTCCTCAACCATAGCTGCTTTATTCTGCCAAGAGTGTGATTTTGGTGGTCCCTCTAAAGGTATGAGAACCACCATCCACAAAACTAGGGCTAGCATTAGGCCTTTTTTTTGGAACATTTCTAGAGACTATTGCCTCAACTAGATCATGTTGGACAAAATCATCAACTTCAGTACAATTTGCCAGCACAAGTGAATGCACAACATTTGGACCAACCGCATCTCTACATGTAGCTATGCTAGTAGCAACAATCGAGATATGAACATGGACTTGAGCATCAATTGAAGTAGGCTCAATAGTGGGGGAAACCTGAGCTATCTTCTTAATAACAATGTAGTGTTCGGGACAAGCCCCCTTCCACCATGAAGAAACCTTATTAGTCCTTGGCCTATGAAGATCAAAATGAGCCCCCAAGTGCCCAATGTTGTAGCATTTTCTACATGTAAAGGGAATTCCTTCATAATCTAGGGTCTAATTCCAACTTCTCCCATTAGGAAGACCGACTTTAAATTTCTCAGGTAAACCCTCAGAGATGTCCACCTTTACAAGGATTCTCGCATAAGTAGAGTGCAAGATGTTTGATGAATCTTCAGCAACCATAAAAAAAACACCAATAGCATATCTTGCCGTTTCCAACATGGAATCAACCCAAAGATGAAGAGGAAGGTAAGGGAGCTTAACCCAAATCGAAAACTTTGCGAAATTTTCAGTAGCAAGCGCAAAATCAGAATGCCACGATGTCACCATCAACAAGTGGTGCAGATTTGACCAAGGAAAAGAAGGGCCACAAAGAATCTTCTTATGATCCTCAGTTTCATCAAACTTAGCAATGAAAAAAACCTTAGCCATGGGGAAAAGGTGGACATAAGTAGATAAAATTGGTTCCCACGCTCTAGAAATCCATGCATGCAAGTCAGAAAGACTTAGCCAAAATCCCTAGAACTAACAAACCACAACATAATCAGAAAGATTTTCAATTTCTTCCATAATATCTTGCATCATGCCCTCCTCCAAATTTAGCAAGAAATTGTTATGTACAAGAATGGGATCCTTCCCCTTTGAAGGAATTGAAGACCTAGATGCCACCCTAGCAACATAAGACAAAATTATGGCAGAAGCCCTCATCAGTAGGGGACACCTTAGATGACCCCTTTTCTTCTACACCAAGGATAGAAAAAAATGTAGAAGGATGCAATGGAGAGGGAACTCTGATAGTCCCCAATCCACCAAAATCCATGTTAGCACCCATCACAATGGGAGCTACACCTCCAATACTCGCCTACAACAAGTCAATTGCCATAGGAACCCTTGCATGCGGTGAGCACTCAAAAGTCACAACTTCACGCAACACTGCACAATCTAAATCTACACTTCAATGGTGGTAAGAGTAGGGCCCTGCAACGCCTTTTGCAAAACACTCATAGTGTGAGCCCTAATGTGTGGACACTCATAGTCCCACTCTTCAATCCAAAAATTCTATAAATAATAAATGTTGTCATAGGAATGTAAGTTTTTTTAATTACGAAAACAAGTTTTGAAGGGACCCTAAAACCTAAATACATAATAGATGTAAAACTAAACATCTATGAAATAAACTCAAAATATATTCAATACTCTCAACAAAGAGACACATGACAGATACACAACAAAGCTTAAACAAAATCAGGGTTTCCAAACAACTCACAAACTTGACAAAATAAGTTGGTGGGCAAGGGAAGACTAAGCTTTAAAATTGAACTACCCAACTAGATATTAGAATTCAAGATTTTTCCACTGCCCCCTTGTTGAGGGAATTAAGAGAAGAATAAGGTAGAAACTTCTTTGAATGTTTTCCTTTAACTGTGACCCAACCCTCCTCAATTTTGGTTGCCATAGAATGCTAGGCCAACAAATCAACAAACCTATCAGCACCAACGAACTCAACATTAACTTTGACAAGTACATCATAAGAAACACCAACAACACAAGAACCACCCATCTCAAAGCCGAAATGAACATGGCCAATTGCCTTTATCTTATCCATAGTAGCCATAATGCAACCACTTCTAGCCAAACCAACATGCTGGGATGGACCAACAATATCATTCAGAATCTGATCAACATCAGCATTAGAAACTCTATTAACAGAGCCAACCATAGGGGGAGCTGCCTCAACATCCTTAAGGACACTTGCATTATCCAAAGCATAAGAGGGAACAACTCCAGCATCTTGACGAACTTGGGTGACCATCGTATAACGTTGCCTCAAAGCCCCCATCCACCAAGGGTTTCTTAGATTTGATATTTTCAACCTCACACTTTGCCACAACATGCCTGGTTTTAAAACATTTCCTACATCTAAACAAGAGAGCCTCATAATCTAAAGGTTGAATCCAAGAGCCAATTGGGCTACAAAGCTTAAACTTTTCCAGAAGGCCTTTAAAGGCATCAATATCAATCGATATCCTTATGTAGGTAGAGTGAATTATATCAAAGGATTTTGAATTCACTGTTAAGAAATCACCTAAAGCCTTCCAAAATCGTCTACCACAAAGTCATGCCATAGATGAAGAGGGAGATTAAGAAGTTGAACCCATATAGGCATTTTACAAAAATATTTAGTGGCAAGGTTAAAGTCCTTATGCTAAGGTTTAATCATCGAAGGGAAACGATTTTCCCAAGAGAAAAAAATGATCACATACAATTGCTTTCCTATAATTCGTATTATCAAATCAGGCAATAAACAAACCCCTTACTAGAGGAAAAATATGGACAAAATTAGTAATATATGCATCCCAGTGCTTTGAGATTCAGGAATGGAGATCCCTAAGAGAGGGCCAAAAGCCCTTGAATCAATAAATGAGCATATCCACCTCAAGACCCTCAACCCATTGCCCAATCTTTGAAATAGTATCCCTTTTTAGATTAACTGAAATAGGGCTGTAAGAGGGAAAATGTTTAGATACAAGAGACTTAGAGACCTTCTCCAAGCCTCCGCCAAAACACACATAATGGATGTAAGAAGGCCCATTTGCACCCCTAAGAGCCTCCTTCCAAGCCCTAGCTTCCTGCAATATAGCAATGTCAACAGAGGGCAACCCAAACCCCCCACCCAAAGCCATCAAAAGCTCACAAGCCACCAATATGGAGGATGACAACTCAACAATCACTGCACCATGATAGCCCACTATGGAGGTAGAGTCCCTGCTATCTCCTTTACCAGACGTAGTTCTAGAAACCACAATCCCGACTTGTGAAACACCAGTGTTGACCTTCACATTCTCGCCATCAGAAACCCTAGCAGACACGTTAATGAGAGTCATAAGAACGTAAGTTATATCTAAAGAGATCAGTGCATTGGACATTTTTAGTCTAGAGCATGTCTAGTGAGTTCAAGACAAAGTATCTCATCCTTATGCATAACATTAATGTGTAAATACTACAAGCTTCCAAGTACATTAGTTATAACTTAGCAGGGTTTGGAATAATTGTAGCAACAAAAATGCCACATTTCAACCATTACATTATATTATGAACAAGATTAGATATTTTAATTTATATCTATGAATCAACAAGGTCACAAATATGAGACCTCATTCCCGATATAACTATTTAACAAACATCGTAGTAGGGCTTGACTATAACTTAACCATCACATTATGCCAACTTTTGCTAATTATTTTACGTATTTATATATTAGTTTGACTATAAATGTTATTCTCTACTAGTATGTTATAACCACAAATTGCTTATGTTCCAATTTTAGATTATATAGTGCCAATAACTAGAAAATTAATTTAAAGTTGACATTCAAAATTATTGAAAGTGGAGACTAGATTGTGATTATCTCTTTCTAAATATGTTTTAATAAATCCAACACAACATATTTAAGAATGGTCAACACATTGAAATAAGTTAAACTTTGTATCACACACACACGCACATGCACACACATGCACTCGCACACACACCCGCATGCAGGCATGCACGCACACACGCACACCCACACACGTACACACACAAAATGGTACTTTATATGTTTTCACACACACACACATGCACAGACACACACACACAAAATTGTACTTTATATCTTTTCACACACACACACACACACACACACACACACACACACACACACACACACACACACACACACACACAAAAGAATGGTGAACAGATTGCAAAAACCTATAATCTTGATAAATCAATCAATAAAATAATTTGAAATAAGTTAAACTTTATATCCACGCGTACACGCACACGTGTGCACGCACATTTTTTACGACCCATCATTGTGAGGTTATCTTCATTTTTCTATGTAAAACTTCATCCGATATTTGAATTGGTTTTTTTTTTATAATAATTAAATTAAAATTCAATTAACTAAATTGCTTAAAATATAAGTGTATCCATATGGAGTGCTAGTTTTTTATTGTTCCATATTCTCTACCCTTTTCTACTTTTTTATTGGACCCAACCAACCTTGTACAAATATACAACGAGGATTATTGGAATGTTATAACATCATTATTAGTTCCTACCACAAGCAGGATACTATAGCATTCATGTGAATGCTCATTTGTTTTATTTTCTAACCAATCAAATAAATGAATTTTTACAAATATCTGTGTATCTATAATGTTTCTAGTTTTGAGTTTTTAAATTATTATTTTTTTCTTCTTTCTATTGGTTAGTAACATAAATAGTCATGGTAGAATAGTTCAAATGTTGACTTTAAAATATTTTTTCCTCAACTTTAAATTTCTATGTTTCCTTCGGTAAAATCTGACTCATTGATTGGTGGTTGCATTTAATGCATATTTATTAGTCCCTATACAGGGTACTAATGTTTTCATTAGACCCCCTATTAATTTATGCAACTCAAAAAAAAAACTAAGTTCTAACATTCAACAAAATTTTTATTTTTAAATTAATTTATATTGATTTATTCCTTTTTTCCAATTAGTCCCTTGCATTTTTGTTGGGGTTTATTCTATTTTCCCACTTCAAAAAATATGAAAAATAATGGATAGACATCATTAATTGCATTTATTGTACTATTTGACATTGTACTATTCTTATTAATTAAGTGATTTGTGATGACATTGTTCAGCCGGTGGGTTGGGTGCCTTGGAATCAATCAAACCTTTTCGTCATGCCATGGAATGTTGGATGCACGCCTATTCTAAACAATAGTGAATCAAAACACATTGAAATGGATTTCATATTTAATCTCGTTGCAACATCCATAAGAAAAAAAATATTTAATTCCCATTAAAAGACGTGTTTTTAAATGTCTTACAACTGCTCGTCCACTCCCTATTCTTTTGCAAAAGAGGGCATTCATCGGGCACACTTTATTTAGTTTTTTAAAATATTAAAAGGGCTCATTGATGTAAATTTTTATTGTTTTTTCATCTAATTGATTTAAAGATGATTTTGCACTTTTATTTATTTATAAGTAGGGATCTTGAGTTTATATTTATATTGCAATATGCAATTTAAAAATAGATGGCCCATATTCTAGACAATAAACAATTCAAATCAAGGTATTGAAAAATAAATAAAATTGGTTTGATACACACACACACACACACACATATAAAGTAAGTAAGTAGGTTTTATAGTCCACGACACTATGCCATAGGTTTTATATATGTATATATATATATATACATATGTACATACATACATATATATATATATATGTGTGTGTGTGTGTGTGTGTGTGTGTGTGTGTGTATGTACATATGTACATATATATATATATGTACATATGTACATATATATATATATATGTACATAGATATATATATATATATATGTATGTACACATATATATATATATGTATGTACATACATATATATATATATGTATGTACATACATATATATATATATGTATGTACATACATATATATATATATGTATGTACATACATATATATATATATGTATGTACATACATATATATATATATGTATGTACATACATATATATATATATGTGTACATACATATATATATATATATGTATGTACATACATATATATATATATGTATGTACATACATATATATATATATATATATATATATGTATGTATGTACATATATATATGTACATATATATATATATATATATATATATATATGTATGTACATATATATATATATATATGTATGTACATATATATATATATATATATATGTACATATATATATATATATATATATATGTACATATATATATATATATATATATATATATATATATATATATATATATATATATATATATATATATATATATTAAGTTAAAAATAATTATATAAGAGAAAAAGGTAGTAGTATATTGAGAGCTGATGTTCAATATACTTGTAAGAATCTTATGATCTTAATATTCTATGCTCAAACAAGATCTTTAAAGAAGATTTCAACCCTAAAATTTAAAAAAAAACTAATAATAATGGTAGATTATGTTACCAAATCTCAAGAAGAGAAGTAGATACACAATTGTCAAAATCGAAAGTAATAATACACATTACATATTCTTAATCAATTTTTATATGGAAATTTGATTAAGAAATAGACCTATATCTTCTCAAATTATATACATACACATATAGTACAAATCAAGTTTAATATTGAATCATATGATTGCCAATACTTTAATAGACTTAATTTTAATATATTAATACTTTAAGAAAATTAACTTAAATTTTTTTACATAATTAAAATCAAATATATTTCATAATACACAAATATTAATCTCTTTTAAAATTAACATTAAAATATTAATATTGAATATTCACATACTATACATCTTTAGCTATAATTTTTACATGTCCTTTTACAATAGGCAGGGACTCCTGCTCCAATAGAGCTCTTGTCTTTGAGGAAAAAATCTATGGTCCTTATTTTTTTTCCTTCTATAATATTTGGAACATGCATCATCTAGAAATTATCCTTAAAATATTTGAAGATCTTCACCCAATCTAAATTTTATAGGTGTATCATGTAGTTGTGTTGTTTTACTTTGAGAGAGCAATTACATCTACAAATAACTCCCAAATTAGAGCTCACAAATTCTATATTTGTTGGATCCAATGAAGTGCACCAATATTTATTTTGGCAACCAAATCTAGACCCCTTTTGTCATGTCCAAATCCAACCATCTCAGAATTTTGTTGGTTTACTTATTTTATTTAAAAATTAATATGGTAATGTGTATTACAAACAAAATATTACAAATTATTAATAAATTCAAACATTATTGCATTCAACAGGAACTAGATACAATGCGTCCTTGTTATCTACGAGTCTTTGACAAGGTGATGTATGTTACATTCTTGTGTTTGACAAGTTTAGGTTTTGTAAAGCATCTTATTGTTGTATTACATTGAATTTGATGTTTGAATGATTCTATGATGTGATATGAAATTCTTTTTTGGGTAGTAGTTTATTTGTTATTTAAATAATGAGGGAATGTTAATAATCAATTAAATTAAAAATGTTGGTTGATTTTAATTTTTCATATGCCAAGAAAAAGCTTTTGGACGGAAAGGCTTGACAAATGGCTCCAGAGGTGGCCCACCAATAGGAGCTCTCAGCTCATTGGGGGAATGCTTCCTCTGCGATGGCCAAGTTGCCGCCTGATTATATTTCTAGAGATCATACGCCTCCACGTGGTCTGATGGGGCCACAACTCTTCAACCCACCACTCCCACACCCCCAAGTCATAGGTGCAGATACAAGTACAAACTAATAAAGTGGCTCTAGAGGTGGCCCACCTGCAAGACCTCTTAGCTCATTGAGGGAATGCTTTGTGTACGATGGCTAGGGTGCTGCCTGATTTTGTTTCTGGAGATCGTATGCCTCTCCGTGGTCACCGGCAGGGCCGAAACTCTTCAGCCTGCCGCTACCACACCCTTGGGTTGTAGCCTCCTCACCACTTGACCAAAGGTGGTTTTGGAGGTCTTTGATGCTCAGTTTCTCATCCCCCAAGCCATGATTTCAACTAGTCCCCAATGACTCCCCTTGTTGCTCCTGCTCCTGCATGACCTTCTTCCAATATAAATCCTAAGTGGTCTTTCCCTCGGTTGGACTTGGCAATCTTGCCTCCCAAGCCGAAGGGAGATAAAGATAAAGAGAAGAATGATGATGCTGTTGATGGGTGGGCTCTTCCTGAGCCCCCCACCAACCCCATTGATGTATGGGCCCATGATGATCGTGATCCTGCCCCCTCGGTTGGCACTGCACTTGCAACTTGAGGGTTGCTTTATATGCTTTTTTTTATGTATAGTCAAGTGTCTGATCTCTGGCCATGCGAACTCTTGTGGGGTGACCTTAGTGTCCCCTAACCCCTTTTTTTGTGAGTATGTAACTTTATAAATTTTTATTTAAAGGAAGGGACTATTCATAACTTTTTATTTGTTTTTCCTTTTCATATAGTAAATGTATAATTAATATTGGAGGATCAATGATTGGACAATTTTTTTGAGTTTAAGATTATATCTCTTAATTTGTAGGCATTGGGATCTTTAGTTCTTTATTGGGGTTATGTCCCCTCTTATCATGTGTGAGAATTTTCAGCTTGATGTTGTAAGTCATTTAAGTGTGTTTAGTTGCTTGTGTGGATGTATCTTATAAATGTGTGTTGAGGATTCAGAGAAGTACTTTCATTATGTTTTATGTCCATTTCTTATGTTATGGAATATTTTTTATCACCTCATGATACTATTATTATATATATTCCTTGTATTACTTTTATATTTGACTGTATTACATGCCTAGCATTTTGCCTAAATTTTTCTTATGAACTCTTAAACTTTAAATTCACCTATAGAAGAGAGAAAACTTTGTTGCCAAAATCAAATGAGATGTAATTGATCTACACAATCTTTCTTTTTGTTGAAGATATTATATCATCTTACAAATATAGATTTTGTAAAACAAAGTATTGTTTATTACTATAAGAATTTGGCTTAGGCCAGAATTCACCCAAGACCTAAAGAACTTAACACAAGCACACATTAGACCAATAGAGAGAGTATGATCAGAATGAAGATATTTATTCAATATGCCATACAACCATTTTAAGAGTACACTAGGAGTGCCTATTTATAAAGGCCTCAAGAGAGCTTCTAGAATGCATAGAAGTTAGCATCATGATAAGTCATACAACTAGGCACATGTCCACTAGATATGGGTTAGCCTCCATTAAGCGCGAAATTAAGTGCGATGATGTGAGGATAAGCCTACAATGGTGTAGCATGCAAATTGGTGGTGTAGACAACATGTGCTAAATTAGGAGTGTGAATAACTATGTTGTCAACATGACAACTCAGTGAATGATGCAAACTCCTGTGTTGTAGACACCATGTGCATAATTAGAGTTGCATAACTCATGAGAGTACTCAAACTCCTAAGTGTCTCACTTAAATAAATAATAAAATAATGCAAAAATATTAAATAATGCATTAACCTAAATAAACTTAAGTAAAGTGTAATCAGTAAATACTTATTTACACCAACACCCCCCCTTAAGTGCAACTTAGGGGATTGTCCTTAAGCTTACGAAAACTATGATGAAATGCATGATGGGTCCCGACTACTAGGCCATGTTAGGTACCCATATACATAATGATATGCAATCTCTCATAAAGCGGAGGAAGAGGGAAAACCTCATGGGAAAAACCCTCCCCCAAAAAGAGAGATGAATAAGGATGCATAGATGAATGGAGTAATCGAGACCCCGCCATTACGACATACATCCAGTATATACATAAGAGACTGATGAAAAGAGGAAGAGAGATAGGATAGGCTCTGCCCCCCACAAAAGAATAATGTCGAACAGTAACTACTTTGATGAAGAAGCTATTCCAAGATTGCAGAATGGTGTTCCTCCCCTTAGGAAGAAATAATGCCAAAGGTACAAATGAGACACTTCCCTTGTGTGTGGAAAGAATCCCATGGATACGTGATGTCTCTGAAACCTGCTCAACTAGTTGAAGAACCTATCTCAGAGAACTGTTTTCTTTGCAACTGATGAAGAACCCTTCTTTAACTGCTGATCATAAACTTATCCACAATCACTTCAACTTGTGATGATCGATCATGTAGAGAATGAACAAGAGAGTCTGATGGAGCCCTCGTGACAACTGAAGAAGGCACTTCTACGTCAAGAAGAAGAGGTAGATCATCAATACTATCCCCCAAATCTGTCACTGAAGCTAGACCTAGAAGATTGGATGTACCCTGCTATTTTGGACCTATCACTGTGGCGATGTATGCATGTAGACTGAACTGATATAGTGACCTCTCACTGCAATTGTGGATTGAACCCCACGTGTTTGAATCTGTTGAAACACTATCTCTAGTGTCACTATCAATTTCCAAATGATATGATGTGCGGAGAGGAGTAGAGGACAGGCTTGGTGAACTTTCCTCAAAGTATACATCCTTCTCCACAAAAACTTGATGTGTCTTTGGATCTAGAAGTCTATATGCCTTCACACCATCTTCATAACCAATGAAAGTACAAGGCGGAGGTGACTATGCCTTGCATCCCCTGGAAGTTATCTTTGCCCATGCAGGACAACCGAAGACTCTAAAGTGTGTCACAATAGGTTTTTTGCCGCACCATGCCTCAAAAGGAGTCTTGCCATCTAAGGCTGGATGAGCAGATCGATTAAGAATGTGAGTGGCACTAGAGATTGCTTTAATTTCTAATGATGGATTGAGAGACTTGGCTTGAATAATGCAACTTGCCATAGACTTAAGAGTTTGGATCCTCAAAGTTGCAAGATCTGTCTTATGTGGACTGAATGCTGGTGGAGTCTGAAGATCAATTCCCTTGAGTTTACAAAATTTTGTAAGTCTTATGTTCACATACATGCTTCCATTGTCTATTCAGAGTACTTTGATGGCCTTTCTAGATTTCCGTTCTACATGAGTCTTGAAGGCTAGAAACTTGTCCAACACTTCATTCTTGTTATGAAGAAAGAAGACCCAAGTGAACCTTGAAAAGTCATCAATGAAAGTCAGTATGTAGCGACCCTGGCTGAATGCAAAAGGACTTGCTAATACCATGTGAACCATCTGTAGAACACTTGGTGCTCTTGAAGACTTCCCTTTCTATAACTTCCCCTCTGGATGCATATCCACTAAATCTGTTGAAGATTCACCCTTAGAAAAGTTGATTTGAGGTAGACCTTTGACCATTCTGTTTGTGCAAAGTTGCTAAAGATAACGGAAGTCAAGATGACCATACCACTCATGCCATAATTGCATTATTGAATTTGATTGAGATAACAAGGCCTTTGAAGGAGACTTGGGTACAAAATGGGAGAAAGAGTACAACCTTTTGTTATGATTCACTTTCCCCACTGCAACCAAGGAATCATCTTTAAGACTATGCACTTGTACTGAGTTTGGAAGTAACTCAACTCTATGTCCATCTCCAAGGTGAGTGATTTGGTAGATTGATAGGAGATTTGAACTTAGGTTTGGAACATAGAGAACATTTTGAAACTCTCCATTTTCCATTTCCACATTTCCTTTCCCTTCAACTTCCATTTTGCTATCATTTTCCATGAAGATGTGTGGTACCTTTGATTGCTTCATTGAAGAAAAATCCTCCTTTGAAGAACCCATATGATATGAGGCACTTGAGTCAAATATCCATTCCTTTGAAGAATTTGAATTGGCCATGAGTGCTTGCCCTTTGCCTTTTGAATCTGAAGAAGACCCTTTATCCTCATAGCATTAGGCAATGAAACATTATGTTTCCTCATGATGTTGGTCAACTCATCAATCTTCTTGAGATAACACTCATGCTCTTCATGACCTGATTTCTTGCAATAAGCACATTTTTTCTTCTCCTTATTGTTGTCCCCCTTCTTGTTGGAATTTGAGGACTTGCCTTGTTGATTGGATTGTGGTGTTGTCTTTTCTGCATCCTTAGATTTGTTCTTCCACTTCTTCTTACCCTTTCCTTTACTTGAAGACTAGCCAACTAAATTTTGAAAACCCCTATTGCTGGCCACCAATGCTTTAGACTGAGGTGATTTGAGAATCCTCATTGATTTCAACTTCTTTTCTTCAGTATCCAACAAATTAACATATTCATCAAAAGTGACTTTCTTATAGGTAGACCCTAAGGTAGTCTTTGAGGTGTTAAAAGAAGATACCAATGTGGAATACTCTGATGGCAGCTTGTTATGTATGCGATAGATCAATCTGTCATCTTTGATAGAACTCCCACAATTAGTAAGCTTCGTCCTTAGTTCATTCACCTTGATGATGAAATCCTGTATAGAATCATATGACTTAGGATCTAAGGAGGCAAGCTCATCTTCAATTTTGAAAACATCCTCTTCAGATGCTTTACCATAAATATTTTCGAGGGTATCCCAAGCTTCCTTGGATGTAGAACACTTCTTAATTTGATACGTGATCTTATCATCTACCCCCAAACATATATCACCTAGGGCTTTCCTATCCATTGCTACCCAAGCTGAAATATCACTTGCTAAAACTTTATCACCTGCTGGTTTAGGAAGACTACCATCTACATATTGTGAAACTCCATTATGTATTAAGTGATACCACATTTTGATTGATCATGTAGCATAGTTATGTGGAGTTAATTTTGGAAACTTAAAGTTGGCCATAATGCAAAAAATGAAAGAAAAGTGTAGAAAAGATAGAACACAACACCAAGAACACCCCCACTTTTCACTAAATCAAGAAATCCTTACCCACCCACACCCCCCCCCAAAATAAAATAAAATAGATGCTTTGGGAAATTTATCAGTAGTGCGATTACAATGGGTCACTTGCCAATTTTTGCCTTCATTGATTTTTAATTTTGCTTATTACAACCTCTATAAGGATTACAAATTTGGAACTTTGCAATGTGCTACAATTCTAAAGCATACAAAGCAAAGAAAGGCCCTATTGCTGAAAGTGACACTTTTGTCCTTACAACTCTAGAATCTGACTACAGATCTGGAAAGTAGACAAAAAATAACACACTTTCAAAAAAATAGAACTTGTTTTTGACTCCAAATGTGCCAATACGGAGTGTTTGAAGTTGCAAAATGCATAATTTTACAAGTATAGTTGCCAAAAAAATGCAATTTCTAAACAATTTGTGCACCAAAACTAGAAAATAGCTGCACCACTAAAAATTTTAGGAAATTCTACCCAATTTCAAAAAAAGTCGCACCTGATTTGGAGTTCGGATGTCCGAGTTATGGCCTCCCAAAGTCGGACTATAAAATTGAAAATCAATTTGGAGAGGGGTTGCACCAGCAAAAGATGGGGTTAAATTTGATGGTCATACGACCATCTCAGTACTTCAATTTTGGTACTAGAATGATGGTCAGATGATCGTCAAATTTATGCCATTGAAATGATGATGTCAGCATCCTCCTACCTTGTGATGACGTCAATGATGATGTCAATGGCTTACATGGGATATGGCCAGTACAGACAATATGGAAAAAGTCTACGTGGGTAGCTGACGTAGATGTTGAGTCACGTGTATGGAAGGCTGACTATGAAGGCTGATGTGGCTGATGACATAGGCGCTGATTGGATGCCATGCCAACGTGGTATAATGTGGGCTAATAAAATGATGACGTGTGTCGTCTGCTGTGTACAACTGAGTGAATAGTAAATGGCCGTGTGTCAAAGTCTGTAGAATTTTGGTAGATGTGGGCAGGTCACTGGATGTTGTGTGTTTGCGGGTTTTGGGCTCTGTTCCTGTCAAATTATTTTTGTGAATGCCCCAACTTTCATAAGATGCCGGAGGAGTTAAAACTATCGTCGAATTTACAACATTTTATCCCACATGCATGGGGTTAGCGCATGAAGCGCTTTATAAAAGTAAATTACCGTTGTGTCTTCACCAAAGGCAGTCCCACCAGAAGTGGGAATGGTCGCTGGGTCTATGGCCACTCAGCGAAAATTTAATGCTCTCGAAATTTATGTGGCTGGAGGTGCTCCTTTCTACGGTGCTGTTCGTTGCTTAGTGCAATATGGCTGTAATTGTAGAGGTTGAATAATGAGCCCGCCCACGTGATTTAAAATGATATCCCTACAAATAATAAATTCGAATTTGCACCAAAAATACAGAGCCGAGCCGAGGTGTCACTACTCAATTTGGTAAAAAAAATTTCTCTGCCTGTGCTACTAAAAAATTCGAAAATACCAGTTCGGAAATAAAATGCAAAGAAATAAAATAATTACAGATCTGAAATACAATAATCAGATCAATGAAATGACCATACCCAAATTGCAAATCGGGACCTTCAAGTTCTGATTTGCAAAAAAATTGGCCTCATGATCAACTTTCACCTAGCATAGGCAAATTTATAGTCGATCTTCACCAAATCAACGCTTCAGACACAACAGTGAGGTCAGATCTGGCTCTAGACATCCCCAATTTCTGCGGATTCTTCGGATTCAGGTCAAGGTGCTAAAGCATGATCAGTCTTGAATGGCTATGTGTAGAGAATCTCCCTTAGCTCTGATACCATGTAAGAATTTGGCTTAGGCTTGAATTCACCCAAGACCTAAACAACTCAATACAAGCACACAATAGACCAATAGAGAGAGTATAATCAGAATGATGATATTCATTCAATATGCCATACAACCATTTTAAGAGTACACTAGGAGTGCCTGTATATAAAGGCCTCAGGAGAGCTTCTAGAATGCACAAAAGTTAGCATCATGATAAGTCATACAACTAGGCACATGTCCACCAGATATGGGTTATCCTCCATTAAGCACAAAATTAAGTGCGATGATGTGAGGATAAGCCTACAATGGTGTAGCACACAAATAAGTGGTGTAGACAACATGTGCTAAATTAGGAGTGCGAATAACTGTTGTTAACATGACAACTCAGTGAATGATGCAAACTCCTGTGTTGTAGACACCATGTGCATAATTAGAGTTGCGTAACTCATGAGAGTACACAAACTCTTAAGTGTCTCACTTAAATAAATAATAAAATAATGCAAAATAATTAAATAATGCAAAATAATTAAATAATGCATTAACCTAAGTAAACTTAAGTAAAGTGTAATAAGTAAATACTTATTTACACCAACAATTACAATGAATTTGATGTTTGAGTGATTCTATGAAGTGATATGATTTTTTTTTCAAGTAGTAGTTTTAAAATTTTTTGATGGATAAATGACCGAGGCTTGGATTAATTATTTTAATTACAATTATATGTTGAAATTAATTATTATGAAGTGTTAAACTCAAGTAGATTCGAAGAATAGTTCCCAGACTCTGTGAATGAGAGCAAGACTTGCCGAGTCCGAGCTAGAGTCCATCAAAAAGAGGCAAATTGCCTCTGGCCTTAGACTTGGCAGAGTCCTGGTAGAGTCACCATGGACTTGCCGAGTCCAAGGACTCTCTTGACTCGTAGAGTCTTGAGCTCTGGACTCTCTCTGGCAACATGACTCATAAAGTGCAAAAATAATAAAATAAAGGGTTAAGTGAATTGCTTGTGCTTTGTATAACATCTATTTTACCTAAAAAGGTCATTCCATCCTTTGCTAATGCTTGTGATAGAGAGAAAAGAGTTAGAGAAGAGTATTGAGGTTTTAAGAGAGAAATTAGCAAACTGGTGGGTTCTCCCATTTCAATTGTTGATTGTTTGTGCAACTTTGTAGCTTATACTTAAGTATTGAGAATAGCTAAAGGAATCATTTGGAGGAGGCTTCTACAGACTTACTTGCATTTCCATTGTGCAAAAATTGAATGATCTTGTCTTTGTAGTTTGTTCACTACAACCTTCACCTTCTTCATAGACAAATCCATGGCACTGATATATCACTGATTGTATTCGAGATTGTTGATCCGCATGCATAGTGGAACAAAGAGATTGTTCCTGTCTTCAGTGATGAAGACGTGGAGTGGGTTGATTAGGTGGATTGGGAGGTAGAGGTAGTAGTGATGACAATTGGGGAGGCTACAACAGAAGGACACTGAGTGCAGGACCTAGAGGCTAGGAGTGATGGATTTGAGTCTAATTGTGAAGATTATGTGGGCATGGATGAGGACGAGGATGCCCCCAAGGTTCAACCTTGAAGATAGGGAGAGAGGATGGCTCTAGAGTCTTCCATGACTTATCTTAGGTGTATTCGTAGGAGGGCATAGGCTACTAGGAGCCTTAGTCTTCTACACTCTACCTGATATTTTGATATATGTTTAACACTTTTGATTCCATGGATTTCATATATTGTAGACATTTGACAATGATACTAGGTTTAACTTCATATTATGTTATTTAGTTTTTTTTCCTTTAGAAATTTGCTTTTATACTTATGTGATCTATGCAAAATTTTGTATGGGTGTTAAGTAGCTTCTATTTATCTCAATTACTTTGTATTTGATGTTAATTGACTAAATTATGCATGAAAAAATCTTTAAATCCTAAAAAATCTTTGAATTTCATGGGTTTTTAAATTTTTCAAGTCCTTTTTGAGTTTGGTTGTCGAGTCTGAGTTCGAGCCAAATTTTGACTTTCCAAGTTAGAGGTGAGTCTAAGTCCCATAACTATGATTCGAACCTAAGACCTCCCATATGAGAGGCTCACAAGGTACTGTTGTGCTATAGGCTCTTGCCTAGAGTAGTAGTTTATTTGTTGCTATTTAAATAATCAAAGAATATTAATAACCAGTTAAATTAAAGATGGTTGATTTTAATTTTTCATATGGTAAAAGTATTTTTAAATTGATAATTGAGGGTCGATGGTTGAGTAAGTGTCTTGAGTTTAAGATTATAGCTCTTAATTTGTATGAGTTGGGATCTTTATTTCTTTATGGGGTTATGTTCCCTCTTATCACACGTATGAGAATTTTCAGCTTGATGTTGTGAGTCATTTAGTGTGTTTAATTGCTTGTGTGGATGTATCTATATTAACGTGTGTTAAGGTTTGAGGGAAGTACTTCCATTATGTTTTATTGTCCATACCTTATATTACTCATGGAACATGTCTTATTGGTTCATGATACATTATTATATATATTCCTTGTATTACTTGTATATTTCATTAAATTACATGCTTAGTGTGTTTTGTCCAAAATAAAATTTATCAACTCTTAAATTTTGAAGTCAACAATAGAAAAGAGAAAATTTTGTTGCCATAATCAAATGAGTCTTAATTGATCTACACAATCTTTCATTTTATTGAAGATATTATATCATCTTCCAAACATAGAAAAAATGTACTTCATAAGAAGAAAGTATACTCATGCAGTTTAGAATGCATGATAATTTATTTTGAATATATAAATGTCATATGATAATCAATGGTGATTGACTACATAGAATTGAGATATTTTATGTTTGATGTATTCTACAACATACAATTTTTTTATGTGTCATCAATTTTCTTAGACCACTTTAGAGGTCAGCATGTTTTCTTTTGCAAATTTTATTTCAAAGACAATACCATTCCTTCATGGTTGTTTTCCTTCATGGTTGTTGATGAAGTGAGAAGAAAGATACATGTTAAGATCTCAAAACGTTTTGAATATTCTCAATCTACCATATTCCAAATATTGTGCTATCATATGTCTTTCAAGAAGAAATATTAAAATTTATTTTTAAAAAAAGTTAATTTTTTTTTTCCCATACTTGTGTTTTCAATACACATTTTAGTATTCTTCAAAATATATTTTATTTAAAATTTACTATATAAAGAGTAGTCGTATTGAACTAAATTGATTTTTCAACATTTTAGCAATAACAAAATCAGTGTCAATTTTAAAAAAAGCTTTGCATAAACTTTAAAAAAAAAAATACAAAGAACAAATATACTAAAAAATATACTCTAGTTTATATATTTTAAGTTTCAAAGTTCATATATATCAATTTATAGCGATTTATGTAAGTTTGATCAATGTTGGTTATTTCTTTTGTAAACACTAACACCGTGTTATACTTTTTACCTATAATCTTTTTGAGAAGATAAAGTTTAATATAGACTAATTTTATTGTATGTCAAGGCAAGGCATTTCAATGTCAAAATTTGAATAATATTTTTATGATTATGCTATTGTATGAGACATCCATAGTAATTTATAATGTATGATTTAAAATATTGATACAAAATACTCTTTTACATAGTTATTTTAAGAAAATTTGTTAATTACTTCTATTGAGTTTTCATATTTTTGTGAAAGTATACTGCAACAAGAAGTAACAAATTTTTAATTATATTACCCAATAACATGCAGAATAACTTATATACAAACACCACATAAAGCTATAATGATCATAAGTAACATTAGTACCTATAGGTTTTTTTTTTTCAAATTAATTCACATAATGACATGTTTAATGGCTTGAATGTTATGTATGTAATGGAAACTATTCCTATTTATCTCCCCTTAATTACAAAGAGTGCTACTTGTGGTCTGAAGTTTGTGGGGCTCATGATAAAGTTTTTAATCTCCACATTCATATTGTTCATCTTTCAAGAGAAGAGTATAGAGTTGTTTAAGGTTCTTGACTTGCTATTGTAGTGATCTTGATTAATATTATTCAAATTTAACATTAAAAAAAGATAACAATCAAAATTGACATTTAAAAAGAAAAGTATCTCAAATTCTCATTAACATAAATATTCTTCTAAGTGATTATTATGTGTGAATATTCTTATTTCCACTATTCATTTTACTTTCAAACCGACACAATCAATAAGATTACTAAAAGATCGAAACATTGTATTCAATGGGAACTATAATAAAATAGCTAAAAGATTGAAACATTGTATTCAATGGAAATTGTAATAAGATTGCTAAAAGATTGAAACATTATATTCAATGGAACTTTTATTAATCATGAACATTAGCTTTATTTAAGGAAGTTATCAACTATTGCTAATTCCATAGGGATGGATAATGAGTGACATTGATGATGATTTACTCTCTCTTTTGATTTGTGCATGTTACATATCCATCATTGTTCTCTATTTAGATGTTTAGATCTTGCTTCTTTGCTCTAGTTTTGTATCTTTTATTTTATTTTACATTGTATCTATTTATTGGACTATGATTTATGGTTGCTTACTATTGTATGACTTATTATTTATGTAATTTGATATACTTTATCACAATCTATTACTTCGACAAGATTTTAGGTTAATATAAATGATATATTATACACTTAATTTTATCAAAAACAAAAAATAATGATTACAACAACCAAGTTTGCATTTGTTTAAGTGTCTAACTTCAATTATAGATCCTTAATGTGATAATAAGTTTACAAGTGGCACATTCTTGTGTGAAGCTAATCCATTTTATTGAAATCTAATTACCACTCATTATAGATTAGTTTTGATCCCTATCCCCCATTCATCACTTGGGATCAACCCTACTAGTGTAGACTTGACCCAAGTCACTTCCACAATCACATATTGTGGACCTCAAAGTTTTAAGTAAAAAAATTACATAATGGAACTTTACCAACTCATCATAATGATTACAACAACCAAGCTTCTCTTTGTTTAAGTGTCTAACTTCAATTATAGATCCTTAATGTGATAAGGAGTTTACAAGTGGCACATTCTTGTGTGAATTTAATCTATTTTATTGAAATCTAACCATGGCTCATCTTTATAGATTAGTTTTGATCCCTATCCCCCATTCATCACTTGGGATCAACCCTACCAATGTAGACTTGACCCAAGTCATTTCCACAATCACATATTATGGACCTCAAAGTTTTAAGCTAAAAAATTACATAATGGAACTTTACTAACTCCCTCCCACGAGTTGGCAAAGAATTTGATGAAACATGAGCCAACACTTGAAGCCAAGAACAAAAATTTAGATCAGTTGGGCAAAGACCTTCAAAAAAGAATGGATGGTCTGGATACTAGAGTGGGTAACTTGGAGAAAACAATTAAGAAATTGGCTGATCAGAACTATACTATCTTGAAGACCATGGCTAAGAACTTTAACACCTTGTTGAACAAGTTTGAACACGGTAAAGGCCAAGACTCTAAAGTTATGAAAGACGACCAGGGTCTGAGCAAGTGAACAAGGGCTAATTTCAAGAAGAATAAGGGTGTGGAAGCAAAAAAGGTGGATGATATGAAAGCATCTACAAAAAGCATGAACATCCTGACAGACCAAGCAGTGGATCTTCTAAAGACATTGTAGCTATCTTTTTGCTGTCTTTTCATGCATCATTTTTTCCTGGCCTCTTGTTTTTGGCTTGTCTAGTCTGTTCCTTTTTGGGCTACGAGGCATTCTATTTTCTGAGCTTCTCTGCTCTTGTTTCTATGATACTTTGTACAAGGTTTTAGGTCCTTTAAAACCTATTTTTACATAATCAAAACTCCCTCCCACAAGTCATTGTTAGCCACACGAGTACAAATTCATGTTAATTTCTATGTTCTAGTGTTTGAAGATATCCACTCACTCATAATTATATTGATGAACAATGTACAAGGACATCGATGGGTTATCAAAAAATACCTCCATCATAAAAACATCTTGACATGACATAACATAAATATTATCCTAGGGCCTAACTAAGGATAATATGATTCACACAACTTATTAGATTCCTCAAATTTATTTATGAACATTGCTAGTTCTTAATGAAATTAAGATATTGGAAGATGAAGACAAACAAATTCCTAGTAATCAAATTTATGTTGGATCATTCCTATCGATATAGGTTCATTTACCATTTTATTAATACAAGTGTGGATTTGAATTGCAAGATAACACAATCCATTTACAAATCATGACACATTCATTTGATCAAGCCTTAAAATCCTAGTCCCTGTGTGTGTGGGTTCTTCACACTTTGAAGATCACTCTCTCATCTCTAAAATCTAACTATTAGCATCATATTTAAAATAAGTTACTTTTTACAATTAATAATTTAGTATTTGTTCTACTCATTTATCTGAATTGATTGTTTATGTAATTACTTTTAATTAGCCTAAATAATTTAATGTGTGCATTATTTTTTCGCAACTATTGATACAATAACAAATATTAAATTGTACATAATGTTTCTTCAAATAATAATAATTTATATGCAAATTTACCATATGTGTATAATGACATAAATTTTAATAAATATTTAATTTATTTTACAATTTTTTCTATTATTAAATTATTCTACAATAGTTAAACATCCTTGTGTGAATTTAATTATTATTTTTAAATTATTAAATTATTCAATTGATGAAAGCTGAATTTATTTATTTGGCCATCCTTTCTATAACTGAAAAAAAACTAAATAAATATCATTCCTTTTCAATCAAATAAATATCTAACCCCTTTTCAATCAAATAAATATCTAACACTTACATCCTAAAATTAAAGAATGAAAAATCTATTAGAATCACTCAAATAATGTTCAATTTATGTCTTCCCATTTAAACATTTTTTGCTATAAAAAATAATAATCTAAAATTAAACTGTTACACAACTGTATTTTATTTACATTTCAGTTAATAAGAAATGAATATATTTAGTCACTCACTCTCTTTTCTATAACTAAATTTAAAAAAAAAATACTAAATATCATTTATGTCCAATCAAATAAATATAACAAATTTACATCTTAAAATTATTTTTCATCTATAAAAGATAGTGATATTCAATTTGCAATATAGAAAATTATTATATTACGTATCTGGATACTATTTACTCCCCTGAACATGAATACAATTTGAAAGAATGAAACCCACCAAAACACCGTTCACATTTCTACCATATAATGAAAAATGTTGATACCCAATTAAGATATATTAAGATATTCTGCAATATGAAAAAACATTATATTATCTATATGCATGCTATTTACTCTCATGAACATGAATACAATTTGCAAGAATGAAAATGATACCTCTAAAAAACCTTCATATCTCAAAGCACTCCCAAATTATTAATATGTGACTTCTTGTGGGCCAAATTCTCTGATGTCATCGTCCATATTAGAAAGAAAACCTTCATATCTTAAAGGAAATTCTCTCATGTCATCGTCCAAATTGCATTAAGCTTCCAAAATTCAACACATTTAGTCCTCTCATGTCATCGTCCAATTTGATCAAGTCCATTATCGGGGGAAGTAGAAATCAAATTTTGTAAACATTATCATTTTTGTCAAGAAAAAGTATCCCAAAGACGCTCGACTGGTTTTCAATCACGTTGATGTGAAACCAAATGACATTTACATGTAAAACTTACTCTTTGATTTATATTTTTTGTTTGAATTGGAGACAGCACTGAATCTCTTAATCTAAAAATCTGATATTGCACAAGACTTATTAGATCCTAGGAGACGGAAGATTGATCAAGCTTGCATTAATGGCGGATGGAGCTCTATTCTTCTCTTTCAGCTCTTGTTTGAAACCTATACTTAAGCCCAACAAGTCCTTTTATATATCCAAAATCTTTCTGGCTAAAAAATCTTGTCCTGCATTAAGGCTGCCTGCCATCAGAAATTCATTAGAGAAAGGAAAGCCTTCTAGAAACTTGAGTAATCAATTCTCTCCCCACCTTGAATGCAATCACCATGGCTGCGAGCCTTTATTTGAACAAGATGATCTGCCTTCATCAAATGATGATTGTGACAATTGGGTTTACTTAGAAAATGCATCAGATATTGTGAGGTCTAGAATCAAGGCTTACCATGATAAATTAAGCCATCAAGATATCTTGGCGTCTGATTCAGGGGATGAGAGTTTTTACAAGGATTTTGCTGGTTATCTTAATCATGTTTGGATGCAAAAGGATTTGGCAAAGAAGTATTATGGTTTGGCCCTTGCAAGAGAGAGTTCCAATGTAGAGCTACTCATAGAGTATGCTGAGTTTGTGTGGAAACGGTTAGACAACATAACAATGGCTGCTGAGGTGTTAGAAGAGGCACTACTGTTGCCTGACCTTGTAGACAATGTTCAAGTGTGGGGAATGTATTCTTACATTATGTGGCACTCAGAGGATTGATCTAATGCATATTGACGACAATAGACTAGTGTAAATTATCTCTGGTTCTAGTTGTGGCAGTGTAGATTTACATCAAGTCATATTGCCTAGATAGTTGTTTTTCCTCTCTCTTTAGGATGCTTCATATTGTCATACTATTAATTAATCTTGAAAATGTGAGAATTATTTAATGGGTTTTTGGTATATTGGTAAAGTCGAATAATTTTAAAAGAAATTTCTGTAGATCAAGTTAAATGATTCTTAATGAATTCTTTGTGGTCAAGTCTTATTTAGTGCAAAGTTGTGATATCATAAAGAATTAAGTTGAAAATGTTTACTAGATGAGTTTGGTAGAATAAATATCCTTTAATCTTTTAATTTAAATTGAAATGTGTAAACTTAAAGATTATGCCCCTATATTATAACTAAACAATTCTATGAATTTGATATAAAAATTCTCCAATTGAAAAAAAAGGGAGCTTTTTACATATTTATTCTATTCTATTTAAATATTGAAAGACCCTTATAATGTTGTAAAAATGGGGGTGGGGTGTTTGTAAGTGGAATGCTAAATATTCTACAAATCATTTTTGCATATGCCAATTATAGAAAATACCACCAAATAGGAAAAAGATGGGTGATATGCAAGTGGGTGCACTATTATCACCATCATACTTGATCTGCAGGCTGCCTCATTGGTGCCTTGTTGTGCTTCTGGCTGCACAGAGGGTGCCAAGTGTCATTGGGTCTCTATTTCTTGCATTCATTGTTTGTAGTGCTTTCATCTTTGAGACTTTGTTTTTGTTTTCCTTTGCCTTCTGTGGGTTAGGGTTTCGGCCCACTTGCTCAGTCTCACATGTGAGTGCCTTGACTGTCTTAGATCTTGATTCTTTTGGTGTGTGGCTTGCTCTGAGTCTCAAGCTTGATTGATTGATGGCCTTACCAAAGGAGAATGATGACAAAGAGAGGTCGAAAGAAGGTAATAATGATGGAAACAATCTCAATAGTTTTCATAACAATGTGGTGCATAAACCTTTATATCGAGTCATGGTTCCAGAATCTTCCTTGCCAATATTGTTGGAATCTGTTGCTTTCAATGGATCATTTCAAACCTGTGTGAGTTGGAACTAGGAGGAGGAAGGGCCAGTTCTAATGGAGATAGACCAAAAGCATATGAACTTGTAAGAGGAAAGGAACATGGTGGCAAGGGGGAGGTAAGGTCTCGCTACTTGTTGTGGAGACCATCACTCTTGAGCCTAGCAATGATATTGTAAAATCTATTAAAGTTGAACAAGAAAGATTAAAGAATGTTGATATTTTCTTTTGTGTATATGGACTTGAACTTTCTTCCTACTCGTAAATTTTTGAACATGATTGGTTTAATAATGTGCGGGGAAATGAATTAGAGATTTTGGTTAACTTTAGAAAAATGGTTCAAAAAGGCATGTTTGTTGTTTATCTTAAGAATCATTTGATGTAGGAGAAATTATTAAAGAAAGGAATTTGGAATGTAGGAAAAACTTTGTTTAGGGCCTTTCCATGGGCACCCAAAAGAAAACCCAAGCATGTCCATTCGTCCTCCTCTCTGTTTTGGGTTGAGATCCAGGGTATTCAACTTGAATTTCGGTCTTGCATCTCACATATGTTGAAACCATTGGGGACGGTCCTCCAAGTTGAGAAGTCCAAAAGTATCCTACCACATCTTAATGCTAGGGCTCTCATGTCTCTCAAGCCTGATATTGTGTTCCTTAATGAAATTTCTTTGAACATTGAAGAAGATAGTTATTGTTGGAAAATATGTAAACTCAAGGATGTGGATGCTTTTTTTCATTACAAAATGAATGGTCAGAATCATAAAGACTGCCTGTTACTGCAAAATATTCAAAAGAGTTTTAGCCCTCCTAACAATAGTGACCTATTGACACCCAATAATAATGTGAGAAAAAAGATGAATAGTGTTACCTCAGGTAGGGTTAATGTTGGAAATTAGAGTGATGTTCCTAATTCTAGGGAAGGTAACTCAAATGGCTTTTCAGAGAAATTTGTCACTTTAAATAATCCTCTATATGAGGATGAATATGTTATTCTTCTTGCTAGGTATGATGAGGGGAAGGGCTCTCCCAATCCTTTTGTTTCTAAACCACAATATATTCCTATTAGTAGAGAGAAAGTCAATGAAGATAATGCCCTAAGATTGAATTCCCAACATTTAATTATTAAGAAGATCAATGCTATGATGAACTTTGGGTCGAAAAGTCCATCCCTAGAACTTAATGATGTCTGCCCTAGATCCAATCCTGTTCAAATAGATTTTTTAACCATGCCATGGAATGATTTGATCCTCAGTAATGCTATACCTCAAGCTCTTGGTGATGAAGGTTTTACAAAAGTCATTAACAAAAAAATGAAAAGAAAGACCTATGAAACAACTAGTAGTGGAAAGAATTGTGAAAGGAGTAATAAAATTCATAACAATGTCATCCTAGAATGTTTCAATCTAGGCTATGTAAGCCTATTAACCCCTCCAAATGTTAATGATGAGTATACATATCCATAGTTAGAATATTAGGGGTCTTCAAATGCCTAATAGAAAATACATTGTGAGAAGCTGGTATAATAAGTTGCACAATAACCTTCTTGCAAGAAATTAAGGTCTCGAGATACCATGCTTTTAATATCCTCAAATTTCTTTGATATAAAGCCAAGTGTCTATACTCTAGGCACCAGAGGGGTAAGGGGGTGTGGCTTTGTTGATTGTTCCCAATTTGGTCAACTTAATGGTCTCCTACAACTTTTCCTCTTTTCATAGGGCTGTCTGGGCTACCTTTAATAATAAAGACAAACATTTCAGCATCTGTAACATCTATGCCCCCAATGACTATAGAGAAAGATTGTGGGACTAGCTAGCTGATAATATTCTAGAGAGAAATTAGATCTTTACAAATGACTTTAATATGATTGAAGATAACCAAGACAATAGGGGTGAGATAAAACATAATTGGAAAGGTAATGAGTTGTTTTTTGGTCAAAATTAAAAAGAAGATTTAAAATTAGAGATCCTCTTGAGAAGAGTAGGAAAGTATTGGAAGGGATCTGGTTTACTTTGTGTAATAATTAAATCAACAATAGAGGAATTTATTTTAGGTTGGATAGAGTGTACGTGAACCCCATCATTTTTTCCTTCAAGCACCAACCAGGGAAATCTCCCATAAGGGTCATGTTTCCAGCCTTTCTGATCATTCTCCTATCTCAGTTTGCATTCAGTTCAACCATAATGTGGGCAGTAAGCCCAAGGTTAGAAAAAGCTCTTTCAAATTAAACACTTCTTTGTTACAAGATGAAGATATAAGTAATGCCATCAAACTGCCTATGTCCTTTCTAAATATTGTAATGGTTATTGCTCTGTTAGACATAACTGGGAGATTATGATGGACACTTGGAGAAAGATGCTTCAAATCATTGGGACTAAGGTAGCTACAAAAAAGAGAATAAAAGAGAACTAGTATCAGAAGAGACTTAATGAAATTTAAAAAGATTTACAAGATAAAGGAAACGATGTTTCTCTTGAAACTGATCTGATTAGCACTAAAATGCAATTGAGGAAAATTCAAAACTATAAAATTCAATGATAAAAACTAAGAGACAACCAAAAGGCTTGAGGATGGTGATAGAGGGTCCAAATAATTCTTTAACCTTAACAAAGAAAAACACTCTAGAGAAAATATTGAGTCTATTCAAACTGAGAATTGCCTCACTAATGACACTTAGGAGATTCAAAGTGCTTTCCATAAATACTACAAAGACCTCTTCACTTCTGTGATGGACCAAGACAAGTAGGAGACTCTTAGAAATTGTGTGAAGCTCATCCCCCATAAAGTCACAAGAAGGAAAGCTAAATAACTTAGTCAAAGCATTGACATTCAAGAGATTGAAGATACTATTAGTTCCATGGCTAATGGGAAGTCACCTAGTCTTGATGCTATTCCAGTCGAGTTTTACAACAAGAACAAAGAATTGGATTTCAATAGAGATACTTGATTTATATGATGAAGCCTATGAATGTGGATCCCTTAACAAAAAGATTAATAGAGGAGTGATCAAACCATAGCCTAAAGGAGGAGATAAATCTCAGGTTAAAAATTGGAGACCAATCACTCTTTCAAATATGTCATTAAAGATTATTGCTAAGATACTAGCTAGAAGGATTGCCAGCATGCTTAATGACATTGTCTCAATGTCAAAGACTAGTTTTATCAAAAGGAGGTTCAATTTTTAAAATCTAATCACTAGTTGGGAGGCCATGCAATGGGCTAAAGATAGTGGGTAGAATGCAAAAATGATTCTCCTTGAACTCGAAAAGGCCTATGACAGAATCAAATAGAAATTTGTGGTTGGAGTGTTGTAGACCATGGGTTTTCCCCACTTTTTCTACAAAAGGGTGAACATCCCTTCAATAATTCCTCTATAGTCATTAAAGTCAATAGGGAATTCTATGAGTCTATTGTTCTTGACAAGTCCATTAGAATGGGCTCCCCTCTTACTCCTTCACTTTTTTTCTAGAAGTAGATGCTATGTTATGTGTGCTCAAAGAAAATGAATTGGGTCATCCTCTAAAAGACATCATGCTTCCTAACAATGATGAGTTGATTCTATAATAGTTTGTTGATGACACTGCCCTATTTATTACTCTTGTTGAAGATAACTTTGAAAATATGTTGGCTAGGCTCCTTTTCTATTGTAAAGCCTTTGAGTCCAAGTTTTCTTCAATGAAATCTTCTATTATTGGATGGAATGATTTCCCTTACAAGTGGGTCTTGAATAAATGCTGGCGATGCATGGGACCTTACAAGATTGTGAGATACCTAGGCATACCCTTCTTTGCACGAATTACTATCTTAAATATATGTGGAATTGGATATACAAACAAATTGAGAACAAGCATAGTAAGTGGCAAAATCACATGCTTTCTCTTTCTAG
Organism: Cupressus sempervirens; assembly: GCA_028749045.1. Lineage (NCBI taxonomy): Eukaryota > Viridiplantae > Streptophyta > Pinopsida > Cupressales > Cupressaceae > Cupressus > Cupressus sempervirens. Next base: position 160,421,462 of record CM053788.1, on the reverse strand, counting down.
AAGATCTCAGGTGGTTCAAAAGGATCTTTCATCTCATTTTGTATATTATTCTTAAGCTCGGATGTTTTCCAATCATCAATACAAAAAATTAGAAAAAATAAATCTGAGAGACTTACTTTGGTCTGATGGCATTGGTAATAAGAAGAGACAATGTGTGAAATGGGAGTAGTGTTGCTTCCTAAAGGAGCTTGGGGGCCTTGGGCTAAGGGATATTAGATTACAAGGCATTTCCTAGCTTTTAAATGGATCATTAAGGCCTTAATGGAGATCAAACTTGGAAAGTGTTGATTAGAAACAACCTCTCAAGAGCCAAAATCAAGAAAGGTAAGCAATAGATTGAGGTTCCAATTATTGATATTGCCATGGTTGAGTTTAAGGTCAAAGCAATAGGTACTACTATTTTTCAGTCTCTATGGAAGGCCTAGAGCTAGGCTGGGCACTTGTTATGCTCTAGGGATATAGTTCGTAAGAATCCTTGGTACACTATTATGGACAAATCTTTATGGTGGGAGGTTACTCTTAATAACAAGCCTCTGGCTCTGACATGATGCTGCTCGAATAAAGATTGGAAGGGTAAAGACATCTCTTTGTTGCATGATATTGTTCTAGAGAACTAATTAGGTTCTTGGGAGGCTCTTAGAACCAAGTTTCAACTTCCATGTTGTCAAAAGAAAACATATACATTAATCACGAAAAATGTTGGTGAATTATTTCTTGGCAAGATCTTTAATTCTAGTTAGTAATTGATTGGGTGAGGTGGATAGATGGTAAAATTCTAAGAGAAAATTCTTGTAAATAAATATGTAAATTGTTGAATTATTGTTTGGCTATCATCAATACAATCAATCAAGTTTGGGGCTTTAGTTGGTCATGCACTAGATGGAATTTAAAAAATAAAATAAAATTTGGCACCCTCATGTCGAGGCCAAGAAGGTTTTCTTTAGGTGGTTGTTGCTTCTCTAGAAACTTGCTGTTGGTCATTTTCTTTCTCCTATGGGAAATAAACCTATTATGTGTTCTTTGTGTAATTGTTTAGAGTCTTTTGAGCATCTTTTCTTTAGGTGTAGTTTTTCTTGTAACATCTAGTCAATTTTCTTTGGTAATCCTATCAACTGGAAGCACAAACCTGGTCTATCTTGGCATGAAATTCTTGCTGGTTTGTTGATAAGTTTGATACCAAGCTCAATATTTTTTGGTTTTCCCTTACTAATAATATTTTATGGTGTATCTAGAAGAATAGGAATGAGGAAATCTTTCAACATAGAGAATAAGACCTTTCTAGGTTTTCTACATGAAACTCACTCTTTCCCATATAATGTCACCGGTCATTTCCATTTTAGAGGTACCAAGAGAAAGGTTCCTTTCATTAGTCAAAGAAGGAAACATGCTAATATTCAAAGAGGAGATTTAGCTTTCCAACTATGTGGCAATAGACTCTGATATCAAATTCATGAATGATGGTGTTCAACATGACACATATCCAAGCAATGTGGATGGTGGCACCAATATTTAGAACATTCAAGCTATTATTCCAAATTTGATCAAGGACACTCACGAAACATACATCAACAATGCCCAAGAAGTAGATTCTTTCTATGGAGCTAGTTGGCATAACCTCATTAATAGGAGCAATTACAATGCTGGTCGGAACTAGTTTTTTATTGTTTAAGTCACAATTTTTTTTGTTTAAAAGTGAATATTGTATATATGCTATACTTGTAACTATTATACTGTTAGTCTGATGTTAATCCTAGATTTAAGTATTCGACATCATGTTTTGTGATGTATATATTTTATCTCATGTAATCTAGTTGATAAACTATCTCTAATAGAAAAAAATACCAAATATGTTGTTCTTGTCAAGGTTGTGATGCTCTCTTCTTTCTACATCTTAAAGTCATGTAGAGTGGTAGAGTCTCATTTTCTTAAGAATAATTTCTCAATTCCAGACTTAATGTAGTTAACAAAGAAAACAATAATCACACCTAGGTCATGCATGTTCAATATAATTGTATCCAAGTTTCCTAAAATTAATTAAGAAACTTATTGGTTGTGCCATTACTCTACCTAGAAACATCACAATTTATATCTATAACAAATCCATTATCAATTAGATCAATATGTATGTCATAATTGAAATATATGTTATTCTAGTAGATTCATTGTTAGAGAACTGAATTTGTAATAAATTGGACTTGGCATTGAATCACAGACATGTTGCAGATGTGAACAAATCTTTCTCGTTGAGGTAGGCCCTCAATGCATAATAGTTGGGCATATTTGTAGATGTTTGCCATAATTGAGATACATGTTATTCTAGTGGTATTCATTGTTAGAGAAATCATTGTGCAAGGGATGGGAATTCAAATGATCACGTGCTTTAAATGAAATGCTTATGGAGGATGACCTATTATGTGTAGTTCATTTTTTTTTTGTGCTATGGAATTTAATGGATGGGATGTCAATGAGATCCAATTTTATGTTAAATTTAGTTATGAGAAGTGCTCTTGGTTGATAAGGGATATAAAGAAGAAACAAATAAGATATGTTCATGGAACACAATAAAAGATGGATACATTTCAATTATATTAGTTTATGTAAAGGGACATCAAAAGCATAAATTTAAGGGGTAAAGATAAAACTAGTGGTATTTATACTAAATTAGGAAAGCATGTACTTCATCATTGATTTACTCAATACCCCTAAGAATACATGAAATTATATAGTATGTCCAAATCTCTAATTGGTCACGCTCTTGGAAAAGGTTTTCTCCACACACACACGGGTATGTGCAAGATCATGGTGTACCAAACTATGGCCTTAAGTGGCAGTGAAAAATCAGCAAATCAGGTTTATGTCAACTTGACACATAATTTTGAAGTGGTTATGGACTTTATATCAAAAAGTTGTAAGAAAATAATCTGTAAGAGATTGAATGTAGTTTCTAAACTACTAGGCCTTATCAGGAGAAAAAAAAATTAATTGGTCAAAAGTTTGAAAATTTCAAGGCGAAAATAAAAAGTAGGTGTATGTTTGACCACCTTAATCAAAATAAAATCATAATATTTTTTTAATATAATTATAGATATGAAAAGTAGACTCATGCCCGGATGTGACGCATATTTTTTGGTATTTTTATTCCAAATAAATAATTAACTATGAATTTTCTACCAAAACTTTTTCGAAAAAAAAGAAGTCCCGTGTCTGACCACCCTAACTAATAGAAAATTTTACAAAATTTAAATTTTTTATTTTTTTTCTTATACTAGCCAAAGTATAGAATGTGACGCAACTTTTAGATTTAAAAAATGTTGTACCGTTTGAAAGTTATAGCTATTTTTCAATCAGTATGTCAATAAGCACTTTACAATTATCTTCATTGATAATTAACTAATAAATAATTACCGAACTCAGAATTTGACAGAAATTATATTTATGGAATCTAGAGATCGATATTAAAAAACCCTTTTCGTTTTATTCAATTTCGATCAAAATAACATTGTCAGACGGTTACCCGAAGTCTAAGTATCACTAAAACCCTCTTCAAACACGTCTTTTGGGTTGACCGGGTAGGCTTGGTATTTACCAAGCCTAATCGGATATCCGATCGCAAACTAGATATCCGATTATAAATCAAAAATTCGATATGTTGAGGTGGGCAAATTTAAAATCTCAACTCATTTTGGAGGGAAAATTAGGTTTAAACGTCACAACTTATTATTTTTAAATTATTTCACTTATATTACTATGTAAAGATGTATATATATATATATATATATATATATATATATATAATAACATAATATAAAGATATAAGATATAATCTAACAATATATACTAATATATTATGTTAATCTTATTACAATCTATAAATATAATTTATATTATTATTATTTTTACTAAATATAATAATGTGATTTATATATATATAAAATACGTATTATACATTATTATATTAATATGTATGTTATTAATATATATATAATAATGTAATATTTTTATTAAATATAATATGTATTATATATTATTATATTAATATGTATAATAATATATTATATATATATATAAAATAACGTAATATATTAAATATAAATATATAATATGTATTATATATATTATTATATTAATATGCATGTTATTAATATATATATATATAATAACATAATATTTTCATTAAATATAATAAAGTAATACATATATATATGTTATTAATCTATATATAATAACGTAATATTTTTATTAAATATAATAATGTAATATATATATATATATATATATATATATATGTATGTATGTTATTAATAGATATGTATATTATTAATATATATGAGTCAAAAGGGGTCATAGGTCAACCATTGACCCCCTTTGATGCATTAAACGACAACATATGTCCTTAGGGGTCCTAAGAGCCCTAGGGACATATTATAATAGTTAATATGGGTCAAAGGGGGTCATAAGGTGACCTATGACCCCTTTTGGTCGATTAAATGACGATATATGTCCCTACGGGTCCTAGGACCCCGAGGGACATAATTGAATCATTCATATGGGTCAAAGGGGGTCATAGGGTGACCTATGACCCCCTTTGACCCATTAAACAATGACATATGTCTCTAGGGGTCCGAGGACCCCTAGGGACATATTTGAATGGGTAATATGGGTCAAAGGGGGTCATAGGTCCCTTTGACCCATTAAATGACGACATATGTCCCTAGGGGTTCTAGGACCCCTAGGGACATATTCAAATGGGTAATATGGGTCAAAGGGGATCATAGGGTGACCTATGACTCGCTTTGACTAATTAAACGACAACATATGTCTCTAGGGGTCCTAGAACCCCTAGGGATATATTCGAATGGGTAATATGGGTCAAAGGGGGTCATAGGTCACCCTCTTTGACCCATTAAACGACAACATATGTCGGTAGGGGTCCTCGGACCCCTAAGAACATATTCGAATGGGTCATATGGGTCAAAGGGGGTTTTGACCCATATGAACGATTAAAATATGTCGCTAAGGGTCCTAAGACCCCTAGGGACATATTCGAATCGTTCATATGGGTCAGGGGGGTCTTAGGTGACCTATGACCCCCTTTGACCCATTAAATGACGACATATGTCTCTAGGGGTCTTAGCACCCTTAGGGACATATTCAAATTGTTCATATGGGTCAAAAGGGGTCATAGGGTGACCTATGACCCCCTTCGACCCATTAAATGATGACATATGTCTCTAGGGGTCCTATAACCCCTAAGGACATATTCAAATCGTTTATATGGGTCAAAGGGGGTCATAGGGTGACCTATGACACCCTTTGACCAATTAAATGACGATATATGTCCCTAGGGGTCCTAGGACCCCTAGGGACATATTCGAATTATTCATATGGGTCAAAGGGGGTCATAGGGTGACCTATGACCCCCTTTGACCCATTAAACGACGACATACCCCTTTGACCCATATGAACGATTCGAATATGTCCCTAGGGGTCTTAAGACCTTTAGAAAAATATTCGAATCGTTCATATGGGTCAAAGGGGGTCAAAGGGTCACCTATGATGCCCTTTGACCCATTAAACGATGACATATGTCCTTAGGGGTCCTGGGACCCCTAATGACATATTCGAATCGTTCATATGAGTCAAAGGAGGTCATAGGGTGCCCTATGAGCCCCTTTGACCCATTAAACGACGACATATATCGCTAAGGGTCCTAGGGACATATTCGAATGGGCCATATGGGTCAAAAGGTGTCATAGGTCACCCTATGACCCCTTTTGACCCATTAAACGACGACATATGTCTCTAGGTGTCCTAAGACCCCTAGGGACATTCAAATCGTTCATATGGGTCAAAGGGGGTCATAGGGTGCCTTATGACACCCTTTGACCCATTAAACGATGACATATGTCCCTAGGGGTCCTAAGACCAATAAGGACATATTTAAATTGTTCATATGGGTCAAAGGGGGTCATAGGGTGACTTATGACCCCCTTTGACCCATTAAATGACGACATATGTCCCTAGGGGTTCTAAGACCCCTAGGGACATATTTGAATGGGTAATATGGGTCAAAGGGGGTCATAGGGTGACCTATGACTCTCTTTGACCCATTAAACGATAACATATGTCTCTAGGGGTCCTAGAACCCCTAGGGACATATTCGAATGGGTAATATGGGTCAAAGGGGGTCATAGGGTGACCTATGACTCTCTTTGACCCATTAAACGACAATATATGTCGCTAGGGGTCCTCGAACCCCTAGGAACATATTTGAATGGGTCATATGGGTCAAAAGTGGTCATAAGGTGACCTATGATCCCCTTTGACCCATTAAACGACGACATATGTCTCTAGGGGTCCTAGAACCCCTAGGGACATATTTGAATTGTTCATATGGGTCAAAAGGGATCATAGGGTGACCTATGACCCCCTTTGACCCATTAAACGACGATATATGTCCCTAGGGGTCTTGGAACCCCTAGGGACATATTCGAGTTGTTCATCTGGGTCAAAGAGGGTCATAGGGTGACCTATGACTCCCTTTGACCCATTAAACAACGACATATGTCCCTAGGGGTTCTAGGACCTCTAGGGACATATTTGAATGGGTAATATGGGTCAAAGGGGGTCATAGGGTGACCTATGACTCTCTTTGATCCATTAAATGACAACATATGTCTCTAGGGGTCCTAGAACCTCTAAGGACATATTCAATAGGTAATATGGGTCAAAGGAGGTCATAGGGTGACCTATGACCCTCTTTGACCCATTAAACGATGACATATGTCGCTAGGGGTCCTCGGACCCCTAGGAACATATTCAAATGGGTCATATGAGTCAAAAGGGGTCATAGGGTGACCTATGACCCGCTTTGACCCATTAAACGATGACATATGTCCCTAGAGGTTCTAAGACCCCTAGGGACATATTTGAAAGGGTCATATGGTTCAAAGCAGGTCATAGGGTGACCTATGACCCCCTTTGACCCATTAAACAACGACATATATCTCTAGGGGTCCTATAACCCCTAGGGACATATTTGAATCATTCATATGGGTCAAAGGGGGTCATAGGGTGACCTATGACACCTTTTGACCCATTAAATGATGACATATGTTCTTAAGGATATATTCGAATCATTCATATGGGTCAAAGGGGGTCATAGGGTGACTTATGACCCCCTTTGACCCATTAAATGATGACATATATCGCTAGAGGTCCTCGGACCCCTAGGAACATATTTGAATGGGTCATATGGGTCAAAGGGGGTCATATGGTGACCTATGACCCCCTTTGACCCTTTAAACAATGACATATGTCTCTAGGGGTCCTATAACTCCTAAGGACATATTCGAATTGTTCATATGAGTCAAAGGGGGTCATAAGGTGACCTATGACCCCCTTTGACCAATTAAACGATGACATATGTCCCTAGGGGTCCTAGGACCCCTAGGGATATATTCGAATCGTTCATATGGATCAAAAGGGGTCAAAGGGTGACGTATGATGCCCTTTGACCCATTAAACGACGACATATGTCCTTAGGGGTCCTAGGACCCCTAAGGGCTTATTCGAATCATTCATATGGGTCAAAGTGGGTCATAGAGTGCCCTATGAGCCCCTTTGACCCATTAAACGATGACATATGTCCCTAATGGTCCTAGGGACATATTCGAATGGGCCATATGGGTCGAAGGGTGTCATAGGTCACCCTATGACCTCCTTTGACCCATTAAACGACGACATATGTCCTTAGGGGTCCTAAGACCCCTAGGGACATATTCGAATCATTCATATAGATCAAAGGGGGTCATAGGGTGCCTTATGACACCCTTTGACCCATTAAATGACGACATATGTCCCTAGGGGTCCTAAGACCAATAAGGACATATTTGAATCGTTCATATGGGTCAAAGGGGGTCATAGGGTGACTTATGACCCCCTTTGACCTATTAAATGATGACATATGTCCTTAGAGGTTCTAGGACCCCTAGGAACATATTCGAATGGGTAATATGGGTCAAAGGGGGTCATAGGGTGACCTATGACTCTCTTTGACCCATTAAACGATAACATATGTCTCTAGGGGTCCTAGAACCCCTAGGAACATATTCGAATGGGTAATATGGCTCAAAGGGGGTCATAGGGTGACCTATGACTCTCTTTGCACCATTAAACGACAACATATGTTGCTAGGGGTCCTCGGACACCTAGGAACATATTCGAATGGGTCATATGGGTCAAAGGGGGTCATATAGTGACCTATGACCCCCTTTGACCCATTAAACGATGACATATGTCTTTAGGGTTCCTAGAACCCCTAAGGACATATTCGAATTGTTCATATGGGTCAAAGTGGATCATAGGGTGACCTATGACTCCCTTTGACCCATTAAATGATGACATATCTCCTTAGGGGTTTTGAGACCCCTAGGGACATATTCGAATTGTTCATATGGGTTAAAGGGGGTTATAGGGTGACCTATGACTCTTTTTGACCCATTAAACAATGACATATTTTCTTAGGGGTTCTAGGACCCCTAGGGACATATTCGAATGGGTAATATGGGTCAAAGGGGGTCATAAGGTGAGCTATAACTCTCTTTGACCCATTAAACGACAACATATGTCTCTAGGGGTCCTAGAACCCTTGGGGACATATTCAATGGGTAATATGGGTCAAAGTGTGTCATAGGGTGACCTACGACCCTCTTTGACTCATTAAACGACAACATATGTCACTAGGGGTCCTCGAACCTTTAGGAACATATTCGAATGGGTCATATAGGTCAAAGGGGGTTATAGGGTGACTTATGACCCCCTTTGACCCATTAAATGACGACATATGTCCCTAGGGGTTCTAGGACCCCTAGGGACATATTCGACTGGATCATATGGGTCAAAGGGGGTCATAGGGTGACTTATGACCTCCTTTGACCCATTAAACGATGACATATATCTCTAGGGGTCCTATAACCCTTAGGGACATATTCGAATCGTTCATATGGGTCAAAGGGGGTCATAGGGTGACTTATGACACCCTTTGACCCATTAAACAATGATATATGTCCCTAGGGGTCTAGGACCCCTAAAGATATATTTGAATTGTTAATATGGGTCAAAGGGGGTCATAGGGTGACCTATGACCCCTTTTGACCCATTAAACGACGACATATTTCGCTAGAGGTCCTCGAACCCCTAGGAACATATTCGAATGGATCATATGGGTCAAAGGGGGTCATAGGGTGACCTATGACCCCTTTTGACCCATTAAATGATGACATATGTCTCTAGGGGTCTTAGAACCCCTAGGGACATATTCAAATTGTTCATATGGGTCAAAGGGGGTCATAGGGTGACCTATGAGCCCCTTTGACCCATTAAACGATGACATATGTCTCTAGGGGTCCTATAACCCCTAGGGACATATTCAAATCGTTCATATGGGTCAAAGGGGGTCATAGGGTGACCTATGACACCTTTTGACCCATTTAACGACGACATATGTTCCTAGGGGTCCTAGTACCCCTAGGGACATATTCGAATCATTCATATGGGTCAAAGGGGGTCATAGGGTGACCTATGACCCCGTTTGACCCATTAAATGATGACATATGTCTCTAGGGGTCTTATAATCCGTACGGACATATTCAAATCGTTCATATGGGTCAAAGGGGGTCATAGGGTGGTCTATGACGCCCTTTGACTAATTAAACAACGACATATGTCCCTAAGGGTCCTAGGGCCATATTCGAATGGGCCATAAGGGTCAAAGGGGGTCATAGGGTGACCTATGACCCCCTTTGACCCATTAAAGGATGACATATGTCCCTAGGGGTCCTAAGACCCCTAGGGAGATATTCGAATCGTTCATATGGGTCCAAAGGGGTCATAGGGTGCCTTATGACACCCTTTGACCCATTAAATGATGACATATGTCCCTAGAGGTCCTAGGACCCATAGGGACATATTTGAATCGTTCATATGGGTCAAAGGCCTATGACCCCCTTTGACCCATTAAACGACGACATATCTCCTTAGGGGTTCTAAGACCCCTAGAGACATATTCGAATGGGCAATATGGGTCAAAAGGAGTCATAGAGTGACATATGAATCTCTTTGACCCATTAAATGACAACATATGTCTCTAGGGGTGCTAGAACCCCTAGGGACATATTCGAATGGGTAATATGGGTCAAAAGGAGTCATAGGGTGACCTATGACCCTCTTTGACCCTTTAAATGACAACATATGTCGCTAGCGGTCCTTAGACCCTTAGGAACATATTCAAATGGGTCACATGGGTCAAAGGGGGTCATAGGGTGACCTATGACCCCCTTTGACCTATTAAACGACGACATATGTCTCTAGGGGTCCTAGAACCCCTAGGGACATATTTGAATTGTTTATATGGGTCAAAGGGGGTCATAGGGTGACCTATGACCCCCTTTGACCCATTAAACGATGACATATGTCTCTAGGGGCCCTATAACCCCTAGGGACATATTCAAATCGTTCATATGGGTCAAAGGGAGTCATAGGGTGACCTATGACACTCTTTGACCTATTAAACAATGACATATGTCCCTAGGGGTCTTAGGACCCCTAGGGACATATTCGAATCGTTCATATGGGTCAAAGGGGGTCATAGGGTGACCTCTGACCCTTTTTGACCCATTAAACGATGACATATGTCGCTAGGGGTCCTCGGACCCTTAGGAACATATTCGAATAGGTCATATGGGTCAAAGGGGGTTTTGACCCATATGAACGATTCAAATATGTTGCTAGGGGTCCTAGGACCCCTAGGGACATATTTGAATCTTTCATATGGGTCAGGGGGGTCATAGGTGAGCTATGACCCCTTTTGACCCATTAAATGACGACATATGTCTTTAAGGGCCCTATAACCCCTAAGGATATATTCAAATCGTTCATATGGGTCAAAGGGGGTCATAGGGTGACCTATGACACCTTTTGACCCATTAAACGAGGACATATGTCTCTAGGGGTCCTAGGACCCCTAGGGACATATTCGAATCGTTCATATGGGTCAAAGGGGGTCATGGGGTGACCTATGACCCCCTTTGACCCATTAAACGATGACATATGTCTCTAGGGGTCCTATAACCCTTAAGGACATATTTGAATCGTTCAAATGGGTCAAAGCGGGTCATAGGGTGACCTATGAAACTCTTTGACCCATTAAACGATGACATATTCGAATCGTTCATATAGGTCAAAGGGGGTCATAGGGTGCTCTATGACCCCCTTTGACCCATTAAATGATGACATATGTCTCTAATGGTCGTAAGGACATATTCGAATAGGCCATATGGGTCAAAGGGGGTTATAGGGTGACCTACGACCTTCTTTGACCCATTAAACGATGACATATGTTCGTAGGGGTCCTAAGACCCCTAAGCACATATTCGAATCGTTCATATGGGTCAAAGGGGGTCATAGGGTGCCTTATGACACCCTTTGACCCATTAAACAATGACATATGTCCCTAGGGGTCCTAGGACCCATAGGGACATATTTTAATCGTTCATATGGGTTAAAGGGGCTCATAAGGTGACCTATGACCCCTTTTGACCCATTAAACAATGACATATGTCCCTAGGGGTTCTAAGACCCTTAGAGACATATTCGAATGGGTATTATGGGTCAAAGGGGGTCATAGGGTGGCCTATGACTCTTTTTGATCCATTAAACGACAACATATATCTCTAGGGGTCCTAGAACCCTTAGGAACATATTCAAATGGGTCATATGAGTTGAAGGGGGTCATAGGGTGACCTATGACCCCCTTTGACCCATTAAACGATGACATATGTCCCTAAGGGTTTTAGGACCCCTAGGGACATATTCGAATCGTTCATATATGTCAATGGGGGTCATAGGGTGACCTATGACTCCCTTTGACCCATTAAACAACGACATATGTGTCTAAGGGTTCTAAGACTGCTAGGGACATATTCAAATGGGTAATATGGGTCAAAGGGGGTCATAGGGTGACCTATGACTCTCTTTGACCCATTAAATGACAACATATGTCGCTAAGGGTCCTCAGACCCCTAGGAACATATTCGAATGGATCATATGTGTCAAAGGGGGTAATAGGGTGACCTATGACCCCCTTTGACCTATTAAACGATGACATGTGTTTCTAGGGGTCCTATAACCCCTAGGGACATATTCGAATCGTTCATATGGGTCAAAGGGGGTCATAGGGTGACCTATGACACCCTTTGATCCATTAAATGACGACATATGTCCTTAGGAGTCCTAAGAACCCTAAGGACATATTCAAATTGTTCATATGGGTCAAAGGGGGTCATAGGGTGCCCTATGGCCCCCTTTGACCCATTAAACGACGACATATGTCCCTAAGGGTCCTAGGGACATATTCGAATGGGCCATATGGGTCAAAGGGGGTCATAGGATGACCTACGACCCTCTTTGACCCATTAAACGACGACATATGTCCCTAGGGGTCCTCGGACCCCTACGAACATATTCAAATCATTCGTATGTATATGGGTTAAAAAATGAAAGGATATATATATATATAGTATTTATACTATTTTGTGATAATAATAATAATAATATAATTAAACATTAAATATTAATATTATCATATCTATAGTAATAATAATAATACTATTATAGCTATAATAATAATATATATATTAATACTATATTGTAGCATAATAATAATAATAATATAAATAAACACTAAATATTTACACTATTATATCTATAGTAATAATATTAATATTATTATGGGTATAGTAATATTGATACTATAGCTATATTAATACTATATATTAATATTACTATATATTAATACTATAGCTTAGTAATAAACCAAAGTCGAAAAATTATAGCAAGTTTTGATTTTGATAATATTAATATAATTATGGAAAAAGAGGGAAATTATAGCAAGTTTTCCCTCCAAAAATTTACTTTGCAATATCGGATATCCGATTTTATTGGCAGCAATTCCCAATAATTCCCTGTCCCTGCAGACCGGACAACATCACTTTTTCACTTTTTCTTCACGGATTTTGGAAAGAGTCGCGTTTTTGGGCCCAACTAATCAAAAAAATTTCAAAAATATAACCTTAGGTGTTCGAATTTGTCATCTGAATGGGGAGCAGTAGTCGTCGAAAGGATAAATGCAAAAGGAATATATCCAATGAAGACATTGCGACATATAGAGAAAGGGACAAAATGGAACACCGAAAAAAAAGACAAGGTATGCTAAATATTAGTCAAGTTGACGATGGATTAATCGAAGGTGAAATCATAGAATCAGATAATGAATATGTACAGTTGGGGAATGAAAATGTACCTATTGAAAACGATAATGCCGAAATTGAAAATTTGGAGAATGAGAATGTTGAAGAAGAAATGCCACCAAGTCATAATCCAAATTGCATAATTGACCATGTCGAAGATGACAATGCACAGGAACCTAATGCACAAGAACCTTACATATCTCCTAATTATAATCGGCGTGAAGGTTCTAAAACACCAAAATGGATAATTAAAATTGATGAAACGATTATTGCTAGTTTGGAAGGAAAAAAATCAGAACGAACCATTCGGTTGTGGGCTTCAAGACTTTATCAGATGTTTTTCGGCAACAAGATAGTGGTAGAGCAATGTCAGCTTTTCATGCACTTATTAAAGATGCAAAAAATGAGACCTATGCTTTCCAAATTGAAGATTCGTGTCAATAAAAAGTTGGAAAGAAATGCCATTATTGTGAAGAATCTTTTCAGTGCTCTCAATAGCATTGGGAAAAATAGTAGAGAGAAGGATAATAGAGCTGCTCGAAGGGTCATTACAACCTCTTTGGTAAGTCATCATTTGAGAAAGGGTAGATATATGAGACAAACTTGTATTGATTTGAATCTAAATCATACTACTTTGAGAAGAGCACTTAGTCGACGAGAGAAAATTGATGATCTTCTTCAAAATGAAACCTGGGCATTTGGTGGGAGACTTCCACGTTTTGATAAAAAGCTATCCGACGATGTGAAGGAAGAAATTACACAATTTTGGCACTCTAACTCACGAGTATCACCCAATGCTAAAGACGTCTTAAAGTTGAGAATTGGCATTAGAGATCGCACACCACATCCTAAACACCATTTAGAAGTAAGTCAAACTATGTTGTTCAAACAATTTAGAGAGAGTCATCCAAGTGTTCATATATCACAAAGGGCTTTTGAATCTTTGAAGCCTTTTTATTGTTTGCCACTCAAAATTCGAAATACATGTTGTTGCAAATATCATGTTGAGTTTTCTATGCGCCATGAACTATTACGCTCTATCCATTCTACTTTGCATAGTAAAGAAATGTTGGAGGATTGTGGGGCTAGTGGGCTTCCAAAATCATCAAGAGACTTGCTAGATCAACTCTTATGTCGTAGAGTTGATGGTTGTTCCTTTTATAGAAATGCTTGCTTAAATGAGAAGTGTTCAGAATGTGGTGGCTTATCCAAGTTTGACACATGTTTCCATGAGGGGTGCGAACAAGATCTTGGAAAGACAATACTAAAAAAAAAGGTATATGAAACAGTGAAATACACATTGAAGAGTGGGAGTGAGAGCTCTAGATGTGAATTGGTTGGAAAAGATATCAGTGTGGCTAATTTTATTTCAGATTTCAAGGAAAATCTTTTTTACAAGTATGCAAGACATACTCACAGGTCTTAGTGGTTGGATCAACAATTTAGAACGTGTAAGGAGAATTTTCCCATTGGCACTATTATATCAGTTGTTGATTTTGCTGAGAACTACACATTGCAACCTCAAAATGAGATTGCAATTTTTGTTCACATAACATACAGACATGCCCTTGATAGTGCAGAAGATAATCAAAAGATTATTAGAGAGTATCATTTTTATATGAGTGATGATAGATCTCACTCTCACGAGTTTGTGCAACATTGTTTTGAGAATTTTTTTGATTTCTTACATGAGAATGCAATTGCTATGGATAGACATATCATTTGGTCAGATAACTGTACAAGTCAATTCAAGAATGCTCGCATGTTTTATTGGTTGTGTAGGATGCACGTAGAGAGAGGGGTGCCTCATATTTGGAGTTTTTTTGAGTCTGGCCATGGAAATGGGGAACATGATGGAGCAGGGGCATGTGTGAAGAGAGCTCTAGTTAAGGAGCAACTAAAGATTTTAGCAACAGAGCTTCTTGATGCTCGTACCATTGTTGATTGGTGTAGGTTAGCATTATCACAGGGGGGGATTCTTGATTCAGTGGTGCGCAGGTTCTTTTGGTTGGTTAAGGAAGGGTCCATAGGTGATAGATTAGATTGTGCTAGAGTGAGAGACTCATAAAAAATGCATTCATTTCAGAGCTCTAATTCTAGTACATGGACCATTTGGACACGACAACTAGCTTGTTTTTGTTGTACTTGTTTTCAGTGTGATTGGGATCACTGTGAGTCAAGTCAGAGGGTGGACACATGGGCTCCACATTATCTTACTCCATTATCTATCATACCCTCTATCAAAAATGATGACATGGAAAGTTCACTTGAGCATAACCATCTATCAGATCTACTTCAGCCAGGACATGTCTTTGCATTGGTTGCACCATAGGGGAATGATGAGAAATCCGATTATTGGTTAGCACGTTGTGTAAGAGGCAAAAAAAAACTTGCACAACCGATCACAGATGATGATGGATTCATGTATCCTATTGGTTCAGTGGTTGTTGCTGGAACATGGCTGCGGACATACATGCTTAGAAGGAACGAAATTCGTGCATTTGAAGACTATCAGAAGCACAAAGTAATTCTCATATATTCGCATCTTATTATAGCAACAAATGTAAAGTTATTGAAGCATCAAGGAAGACCAAAAGTAAAAGAACTTTTTACTATTGCTAATGCTGATCATGAAGCCCTGTTGGAGACCCTAAAATAGAGAGAGGACCCTATTGGAATACTCGACTAGGTATATATACTTCTTATGTTATTTTCTTCATAATGATTTAATGAATTGATGATTATCTTGTTTAATACAATAAGTTACTAATTTTTTTATGATATTGGAATGTCGGTACATCATGAAGAGTTGGAGGGGAGTGGTATTGAGGAGAATTTCTAAAATTTATGATGTATTATGATGTAAAATGTGTAGTTTTTTGTATATGGTTTTTGTATTTTGGTAGGTTCTTTGTAAGGAATTATAAGAGGAAGATATTGAACAAGTTCTTCCAAATCATATTTGCATGTGATACAAGGCTATAACGACAATTTTAAGAGCATTTATAACTATATTAAAGATAATTGCATGTGGATATCTTATTACAAATTTGGTTTTTTCCTTATTTGACATAAAGATGACATTATGATTATTAAAGCTATTTTTATCAAACTAGTCAAATAAGAAAAATCTAGAAAGTACGGATGAACAATTAGAATAATTGATTTTTTCCATTTTGCAACCAATCATAGCGTTTGAAAGCATAAAGAGTCATAATATTGTATAATGTTTTGAAAGACTTTCATATTGAAAATTTGTATGAAGCACATTTGGGATAAGCCATGAAATCCATGAAAGAAGATAGCATGTAGGATAAGCAATTAAAGCCAATAAGCAAGATAGCACATGCATAATGACATGATATGAAGTTGGATATGAAGGCTATGAGTGGATGAGAAAGTAAAATAGGGTACGCATGGTTAGCTTGATTTTCTTTTAGTTGTAGCCCTTGAGGGTATACATGGTCTATATGGAAAGAATTAGGTTCTTTGTTTGGTGGAGGCATTTTCGAAAGCTTTGACACTTTAGGAGGTTCATTAGTGTTATAAGAAGTGAAGATGTCAAGGAAATCATCACTTGACATAGGTTCATTAGCATGATCTTGTGACACATGAGTCATTAGAGGTATCAACAATCCCATCATAAATGAGATCTTGGATTTTATGTTTCAACACTATGGAATCTTTAGTTTTATGAAATTTTCTTCCATGGAGATTAATTTAAGAATGCCCCGTGTGTATGTAAAGGTCTTAAGGGAGATTAATTTAAGAATGCAATATTCTCCTCTAATATTTTCTCAAGTTTAGAATTGATTTCTATCATGTGCTTAGAGAGATGAAGGTAAGAAAGATTATTTGTCTCTTCTAGCTCTTTGTATTGAACATAAAGAAAGAGAGATGACAAGTGAACAAATTTATGTGTAGTCAATAGATCAAGGAAACCATTTAGTGAAAGAAATTCTTAGTATGCATATCATAGACCATGAAGTTAGAAAATACCAATAGCTCTAAGAACAAAGAGCCATTTTAAGCATGTTCAAGCACTAGAGACATAGAAAATCAAAGTCAATTTATGAAACTCCCCTTAGCAAAAAATGCAAACAAATATTTGCATTTGACATTTTGAGTTGGTTGAAAAAGTTTGACAATAATTGATAATATTGCAAGCTTGATGTTCAGAAGCAATTTTTTTTCCAAGAAAGATAGTGACACATGGAGTAGTCTTCAAACAATCAAGCAAGGCACAAAGCAACCTTTCATGATACAAGTCAAAGGGGTCAACCTTTCTTGACAACTTTTCAAAATCTAACTCCTAACGGCTACAAGTTAGTGCCATTAGCTCCAAGTGTGTGGGTGAACCATAGTGACACCCTTGTTCCAACCATGTAGACCCTCTATCGTCTGTGGCCACCCCGTACCGAGGAGTCTCCAAGGTGCTCTAAGTGCATTTTGAGGTCGATCTTTCGAGGGTCATAACTTAGAGCTCGTGAGGGATATCGATGAACTATCGAATGGTACAGGACGGTGATACTGAGGCCTAAAATAACCTATCTCATTTTCAAGAGACCACATTCCGTTTGGATTCAACACAACGATCTCGCTCGATGCCAAAACTCGCAGTGTGCCTTAGTTCATAGGTGCACCACAACGTAACTTTGAAACCGCTGATCTTGGCATCGAATCGTTAGTGCCATTAGCTCCGGATGGGTGGGTGAACCCTAGTCACACCCTTGTTCTAGCCACGAAGACCATCCATCATTTGCGGCCACCCCGTACTGAGGAGTCTCCAAGGTGCTCTAAGTGCATTTTGAGGTCAATCTTTTGAGGGTCATAACTCAGAGCTCATGAGGGCTATCGATGAACTATCAAATGCTACAGGATGGTGATACTAAGGCCTAAAATAACCTATCTCATTTTTGAGAGATCACATTCCGTTTGGATTCAGCACAACGATCTCGCTCGATGCCAAAACTCGCAGTGTGCCTCAGTTCATAGGTGCACCACAACGTAACTTTGAAATCGTTGATCTTGGCATCGAATCGTTAGTGCCATTAGCTTCGGATGGGTGGGTGAACCCTAGTCACACCCTTGTTCTGGCCACGAAGACCATCCATCATTTGTGGCCACCCCATATCGAGGAGTCTCCAAGGTGCTCTAAGTGCATTTTGAGGTCGATCTTTCGAGGGTCATAACTCAGAGCTCGTGAGGGCTATCGATGAACTGTCAAATGCTACAGAACGATGATACTAAGGTCTAAAATAACCTATCTCATTTTTGAGAGATCACATTCCATTTGGATTCAACACAGCGATCTCGCTCGATGCCAAAACTCGCAGTGTGCCTCAATTCATAGGTGCACCACAACGTAACTTTGAAACCGTTGATCTTGGCATCGAATCGTCAGTGCCATTAGCTTCGGATGGGCGGGTGAACCCTAGTCACACCCTTTTTCTGGCCATGAAGACCATCCATCATTTGCGGCCACCCTGTACCGAGGAGTCTCCAAGGTGCTCTAAGTGCATTTTGAGGTCGATCTTTCGAGGGTCATAACTTGGAGCTCGTGAGGGCTATTGATGAACTATAAAATGCTACAGGACGGTGATACTAAGGCCTAAAATAACCTATCTCATTTTCAAGAGATCACATTCTGTTTGGATTCAGCACAGTGATCTCGCTCGATGCCAAAACTCATAATGTGCCTCAGTTCATAGGTGCACCACAGCGTAACTTCGAAACTGCCGATCTCGGCATCGAATCGTCAATGCCATTAGCTCCGCATGGGTGGGTGAACCCTATTCACACCCTTTTTCTAGCCATAAAGACCATCCATCATTTGTGGCCACCCCATACCAAGGAGTCTCCAAGGTGCTCTAAGTGCATTTTGAGGTCGATCTTTCGAGGGTCATAACTCAGAGCTCGTGAGGGCTATCGATGAATTGTCAAATGCTATAGGATGATGATATTGAGGCCTAAAATAACCTATCTCATTTTCAAGAGATCACATTCTGTTTGGATTCAGCACAGTGATCTCGCTCGATGCCAAAACTCGCAGTGTGCCTCAGTTCATAGGTGCACCACAGTGTAACTTTGAAACCGCTGATCTTGGCATCGAATCGTTAGTGCCATTAGCTCCGGATGGGCGAGTGAACCCTAGTCACACCCTTGTTCTGGCCACGAAGAGCATCCATCATTTACGGCCACCTCGTACCGAGGAGTCTCCAAGGTGCTCTAAGTGCATTTTGAGGTCGATCTTTCGAGGGTCATAACTCAGAGCTCGTGAGGGCTATCGATGAACTGTCAAATTCTACAAGACGGTGATACTGAGGCCTAAAATAACCTATCTCATTTTTGAGAGATCACATTTCGTTTGGATTCAGCACAGTGATCTCGCTCGATGCCAAAACTCGCAGTGTGCCTTAGTTCATAGGTGCACCACAACGTAACTTTGAAACCGCTGATCTTGGCATCGAATCGTCAGTACCATAAGCTCCAGATGGGCGGGTGAACCCTAGTCACACCCCTGTTTTGGCCACAAAGACCATCCATCATTTGCAGCCACCCCATACCGAGGAGTCTTCAAGGTGCTCTAAGTGCATTTTGAGGTCGATCCTTCGAGGGTCATAACTCAGAGCTCGTGAGGGCTATCAATGAACCATTAGAGGAGACAAGTTTCTAAGGATGGAGTGGCTTAGTGTTTTTGCTAAAATAAGTTAGTGGGAAGGTTTTATTAGAGGGTCTTGGCCAAACTAGTGGGGTGTTTGCCCACTCTCTAATTTTAGAGACAGGTAGGTTTTGGAGGGAGATTAGGGGAGCTCCACTACAACTATCCTTACCCTAGCTTGGACCAAGGTTGGTATCTCAAACTTGCTTCTTTTCCATTTCTTTCTTTTAGCATGGTTAAGCAAATATGTAAGTGTGGAGTTTATCAATGGAGTATACATTGCATTGCATTGTGGAGTAGCATTCATGTGAGTGCTTGAATGGTGTTCATTCCATGTAGATTAGTGTGACACCATTGTGCATCTTGTTGTATTGTGTGTAGTATTGTGAGTATGAGGTTTGGATTTCATCTATTTCCTTGTTGTATTATGGGTGTTGATATTGTGTTGTGAAAATGTGATGTGCTCTTGAAAATTTCTTGTTTTATTTTTACTTGGTTTTGTTTTCTTATTTTGTGCTTGAGTATTGTTATGGGCATGGGACTTACACTCACCCTTGTGGGAAGGGAAGAGAAGTCTAGGGTGAAGGGCTTAAGTTGGGTTCAAAAAATGTATTGAGAACCTTGGAGTATGGGCTCCATTGTATGCCATAACATTTCATATCTTGCTAGGGGTGATAAGGAAAGTATGGTGTAGAAAGGAAGTTTGAGGAGTTACAGCCGATGGTAGTGGGTTTGGAGGAGGAAATGTGGAGGCCCCGAGAGGGCATTAAATGGTTCATTTATGATAGCCCCGAGAGGGCATGAAATTTGCTAAATTATGATAGCCCCGAGAGAACATGAAAATTGTTTATTGCAAATATGGTTTGGTATGGCAAGTCTCAATTTTAGAACACACCTTCACCCTATGTTTATGGTTCCATCTGTGAAGCCATTGTGAAATAGTCTTGGGGGGAAATTGTTCAAGTTTGAAATATAATGTTTATGCATTGAAAGATTGTATGTGTATCCCAGTTTGAGCCTTGTTCCGTAGCATGGCGGTGGTCTCTTTGAGGCCTATGGTTGGGTGGAAAGCACCCATGGTCCTTGTTATTTTGTTGTGTTGCATATGTAGATTTGTGTCCAAGGGAGCAATGGAAATGGCTTGGAATGATCATCTTGCAGATTGATGTTGGATGAGAAAACTTGACATTGTGCCCTCATTTGTGAAGGAGGATTCACCAGCTTGTTCATGTTCTCAACGATCATGTTGGACAATGTTCATGCTACTCATTGTCCATATCTTTCAATGTCCATGTTCCTTATGATTTTGAAAAGTCCCTTATGTTGCCCCATTGTAATGGAAGGAGATTGTATCATTGTTACCTAATGTACGTGTAGAAGAAATAATTGATAAGGTTGTATATGCATGTTTCATTTGGAGTTTATATTGTTATGAAAGCATTGGTACGAGTCACAGATTTTCTTTGACATCATTGTTATCATTTAAAAATGTGAAAGAAAGTTTTCTCCTTGTGGTATTGTAAATGACTAGTTGATAATAACAATCCATAGATGTTATGTGATACCATTGATTGTATAAATTTAAAACTTAGTAGATTTCTTACAATCTTGTTGTGCACTCAATAATTTGGAAGGAAAATTTTATGTTCATATCAAATGCATGGATAAAATTGATTTTAATTACCAAGCTTAATGCAATTCTAAGCAAGGAAATCATCAAATTAATTTTATGATATAACAAAATGAAGTTTGTTGTAAGAGAAGACATAATAAAATCTATGAGATAAAAACTGTTTATTCGATAAGTTGTGTAACTAATGTGTTGAATGATGGATACTATCAATTCAAGTGGCCCCTTCTCCATCATGTAGACTTTGAAGCTACCTTTGGGGCATATCTTTTCTAATTTCCAATGGTTAGATCCGATATAGTGTGGTAGATAAGTGCACATTTTCTTATTTGACTAAGGGTGCTCATGTGATGAGTACTAAATCTAAATTCTCTAGATACGTGTGTTTAATTGATTAAGATATACTACACTTCCACACCATATAGTAATTGTCACATTAATATATATTGTAATGATTAATGAATGTGTGTACATTGGTAATGAGGATAATAAGTAATTCTGATCCCCTTCCCTTACATGCTAGAATCACGACCTAGTCCATATGATACGACCGACCGACCCTAATAGAATATTAGTATCAGAGGCTTGTTAGGATATGAATTATCTCACTAATTTATGAGTGTTGTATCTTGAACTTGCTTGTTTGACTCGTGACGCTAACTTGAACTAGACTGTCATCCAATATATTTGAAAACCACCTGTGACTAAAATGTTAACACCTTCACACTATCCACATGAGTCTTGAACTCGTATTCAATCATAACCTTGTTTTACAATATTTAATTTCTTATGCGACTTCATAAGCTACAAAAAAAAAAAAAATTGTTGTGTTTTTACTAGTAAAATTTAGGGCATGACACATGATCCACGATAAATTGAACAATACTAGATACTAAATTAATATGTATATCATTGTGCACGTAAATGGAAAAAATATATATCAAAATACATGTATCCATAGACAAAATTTTACACAAATATATATCAAAGATGATGTATCCATAGACAAAGTACTCAAATATATATATATCAAAATACATAGATCCATATACAAAATGTGGCTGATCCTGCCATCAGAATGTGTATAATATCAATGTTTCTGTATACAATGTGGCATATGCCATCTCAAAATGTCTCATGATGCATCCTACGAAAACTATACTATCCTAGGGTGCTGGTGGATGATCAAAATGCAGCCTCTTTGCTGCACTAGGTGGATTGGATGCCTCCTACATAAACAAAAAAGGAAAAGCCAAAGTTAGACTACTAAATTTATACGATTCTACGTATCTAACATTGAATTACTCAAATGCATAATGATCTTTTCCATAATGAAGATTAATACTATCAAAATTTCATAATAAATACCTCTCTCGTCGACCTCCTGCGCCGGTCAGGAGTCCTCTCGTATGCCCTCGGCAATGCTGGTACCTCTCTGATTGTGGGCTGTATATGTTCAAATCCCTTTGTTAGATGAATCTACAATTTAAACTATAACATTATAATTCATAGCATGCTAAATTTATAACATATTTAATCATGAATTCAAACTACAACTTACTATTGTAGGCTCCTCCTTAGGAGTGAGTGGCCGCGTCATCAAATATACATAACTGTCCTGTCGAACCTCATGTGCACTAGGAGTCTCCTGTGAGATACAAAATAGTAGTTGTTAATATCACAGAAATTAGTTTTGAATTTATTTATGAAGATAAGTGATGCAGGAGCATCCCATGCTCATCAAGGGAACATTGAAGATCCAAGGCATTACAGAGGTCATGGAACATCTCTTGACGTCAATTGGGCAATCCTTGCACCAATTATGGCTCATAGAAGCATACAAAGTTATAATGTTGGACTCATATGTGGAAAAAAGTTGTAATTGGGCACAAGATAGGATTTCAGGATTTCATATGGTAGATGAGTCATTTGATAGGTTCATGTAGGTTGTCATGATCATATCTTGTCATTAGACAAGTCAAAACGTTCTAGAATTGAGTTTTGGGGTTTGAACAAGCAGGCCCTGGTTTTTAAGCCATTTTAAGGAGGGTTTTGAAGTTTGGGTGTTTAGGAGTGTGACCAAGACCTATAATATTGAAAATCCTTAGTGTGTCGGTCCCTTTGTTGAAGCCTTGGCGTGTCTAATTCCTCCTTGTGTGTCCCAGAGTTGAAAGGTACAGAAGTGCTGTCTAGAGATTTCTCGGTGAGGAAAGAAAGAGAATCAGTGAGTTGGCCCTTGGGAAGGAAGAAAACTTGTTATGAAAATGCCTCCTAAAAATCAAATGGCTAGAGAACTTGAAGAATTGAGATAAGAGTTGGCAAAAGAGAAAAGGGAGAGGAGAGAACTTGAAGCATCTAGAGTGAGGGAAGAAAGACAGATGAGAAGACAGAGGCTGAAGCTTATTGGAAGGATAGAATCCTTAGAAAAGGAAAGGCAAGAACCTAGAGGAGAAGAGGTTAGAGGAAGAAATCATGGAGAGAACCATGAAGAAGAAGAGGTTGGTAATGTAAGGCAAGAGCATGAGACAACAAATGATCCTGAAGAAAGGAGATTTATGAGAATCATTAAGGCAGTACAAGGTAATGGTGGGAAGAACCATATTGATTTTCCAATATACCAGGGTAAAATGGATAGTGAAGAAGTGCTAGGGTGGATAGAGGCCCTTGAGAACTACTTTGATCTTGAAGACACAGAGGCAGATAAGAATGTAAAAGTAGCAACAACAAGACTGAGAGGAACATCACTCACTTGGTGGACTAGTGTTTAGAATGAGAGAGAGGAAAGGTGGTGCAGGGCACCTAACCTATGTGCCAGGGGGGAACAAGTATCTATGTTGCCGGACACCTTGCCACTCCATGAAAGCGAGGATTCAAGTAGATTAGGAAGTTGGAATAAAGGTTTGGTCCATATTTTACAAGTTGGTCTATGTTTTTTAATAAAGGAACATGTAAGGCCCACAAGCATTTTGGTGTTGTTATAAGACAAGTGACTCCATGGGACCAAAAGGCCTTAGAATAGGGTATTTAGTGTCTAAACCGTATTAGCAAAAAGTGGTTGCTTGTTTGTTTTATGGTTGGGAATGCCTATATAGTTGTTCCAACAGCCATGTAGACCTTTATATATGTCATATGTGATCTCAGTTGAAAGGGGGAGATCAGAGTGTACGATGGTTTGGAGAAAAAACAATAAAAACTTCAATTTTTTGGAAATTTACTGGTAATTGCTCGGCTGTTACGCTGGTACAGATCTATACAAAACTTTTATGATTTCTAAGTGTATGAAATAGTTGCAGGGGTGAGTTAGGAAACTTTTGGTTTTGGTTTGACTCAAAAAGGAGTTGGGGTTTAAAAGTTATCTGCATTTTAGTAGAAGGTGGTCTGAAAAGCCTTGTTTCCTAGACCCTTCCACAAATGTATCCCTAACTTGCATTCCTACCACTGGCACCCTCTAATACTAATGGATATGAAAGTTAGGAGACTAGGAAACATAATGCTAGAGGTTGGAGGCCTGGAGAGAAGGGAAACTATTTTTCCAAGTCGGCCCTAGGTCAAGCAAGCCCATGTGCTTGACCGGTTTTTGCAAGGTAATTGGTGACAGTCATGGTTGCAAGCACTTCTGATTAGTTTGAGTGCTAGAATTGGATGCATTTACTATGTTGGAGATTTCCTTAAGTGTTTTTGGTCTTGGGAACCCACCTTGCCCATTCTTCCTTGAAGCCCTAGCCTAACTTGATCAACTAGGCCTAGGTACCAAGAAGCAGTTTGGAGGGTGCTGGAGCAAGATCAGCCCAAAAGCTTTTGGATTCTTAGTAGGTGCCAAGAAGGGTGTTTGGACCTATGGAGAAGTCCCTATGCTATTAAGGGATATTGGGAGAAAAGTGCAAAGAAGCTAATTGGAAGGCTACAAGGTTTGTAGGCCTAGAAGTACAAAGGTTTGTTGGGAATTTGGTGGAACCAAACAAATTGATGAGTTTGGGTTGGAATAGTATGTCCATGATTGTCTCCATTTCTGGTGATAGTTGGTCAGGCTTTTGAAGTGGGATTTCCTTGTTTGGCTTGGAGGTTGAGTATACCCAGAGTGGGTAAGAGGACTTGTGAGAAGTCCTAGAATCCTAAGTTGGATTGTGACAACCATTTATTGGCTTGTGGAAGGTAGTTGCTGCAGACTCTACATCAAAAGGGGATTGAATAAGATTTCAAATTAGGAGAGAATGAAGACCATGGTGAGAAATCAATTCTTGCCATCTGATTTAGCAATCCAAATTTAAAGATAAGAAAGAACAATTTGAAACAGAGGGATATGGATGTCATGTCCTATACTAAGAAATTCCATACCCTGAGTATTAGGGGAGGACTGGAAGATGAAGATGAGAAGGTGGCTAGATACATTAATGGCCTCAATTACAATATTCAAGATGAAATAGGATTGAATGTACCAAGGACACTTGGAGAATGTTTTCAGTTGGCAATCCGAGCAGAGGAGAAGTTGAAAAGAAAGAATGAGAGGCAAGAAAATAAGAGAGGATGTGGAACAATGAGAGGAAGAGGTGTAAGAAGTCAGTTTGACACTTCAAAAAATCAAGAAAAAGATAAAGGAAAAGAGATTACATCTGAGACAAGAGGAAGTTTCAGGGGAGAAAGATTTGGAAGTGGAAGAGGTAATAGTGTTTTCACAGGTAAATGCTTCACATGTGGAGGAGTAGGCAATCAATCCTACAAGTGCCCTGAGAAAGGTGTGGATTTCAGGAAGGAGGAGAGGAGAGTCACCTTGATCCAAGGAGAAGAGGAAGAAAAGAAGTACGATAATGCAGACCCTGAACTTGAAGGAGAATCTTTGATGGTGAGAAGAGGACCAAAAATGCAATAGCAAAAGGAGACCAGACCATCCATTTTCAGGACAAATTGCATGAGCCATGGTAGGATTTGTAAGATGATAATAGACTCTAGTTCCTTTGATGATTTAGTGTCTTATGAAATGGTAAATAAACTAGGATTGAAGAAGTATCCTATTGATAGACCATATAGGGCATTTTGGGTCAATGATGCACAAAATATTATTGTAAGGGAGCAAGCAATAGTGGATTTCTCTATAGGAGAATATAAAAGATCAAGCTATATGTGATCAAATTCTAATGACATGCTGCCATGTAATCCTTGGAAGGCCTTGGTAAGCCTCAAGGAACACTATTCATTTTGGCTCATCAAATGTTTATATAGTACACAAAGATGGTGTGAAGTTTAAGCTAAATCCTTTGATTGGTCATGATGAGGAAAGATTTATTTGTTTTGGCAAGAAAGAGTTTGTGGACTTGCAGGAGCAGAGGGAGAGTAAACATGATATGACAGATCTGCCACTGAAGCCATCTCTTTTGGTTATGAAGGATGAGATTGATCAAGACAAAACTCAGAATTTTGCTTACAAGCAGACAGTGACAGAAAAAGGAGTGATGATAGGAATAGTATGGTGTCCTTTGTGACGAGAGTGAACAAAGAAGTGAACATATCCATGGAGGATAAGAGACAGGGTCAGCATGACCTCAAACAACAAGTTATTCAGCTTTTTTCAAGGATAAAACATGACTGTTCACAATCAGTAGGCAGTAAGGTTACCATGACTGGTAACAAGGATCCAATGCTTTTTGTTTCTAATGATTTGTATGCAGGTGTGCAGGGTAATACATTGCAAGTGCAAAGTTGCAAACATCCCTCTAGAAGGATGGGAGGAAAGAAGATAGTACCCCTTAACTCTTGGGACAAGAGTTTCTTTGAAGGTGGGGTGTTTGGTGCAGGGGCACCTATTAAATCATCTAAGAGAGCCTTGGTACCAGATGAAGATAGAGGATCAAAGACATCATTGATTGTTAATTGGGATATATTAAAACTAATAATAGAATTATGTAATAAACAATGTACTTTGAAAGAAAAAAGTCATAAAAGTCCTAGTAAGGACCTAAGGGCAACATGATGTAAAATGGCCAAAAGAGCCATATGGGGTAGTCTTAGGATAGTTTCATATTTAGTTGCATTTAATAAATCCATATGACCAATTTTGAGTCAATGGAATAGTTTAGAAAGTTAGTGAATGCATAAAAACTATAGTTTGAAATTTGAATTTCAAATTCAAACAGTCATATTAGTTTTGGAGGGAAAGTAATAATTTGGTATTTGTTTGATTAAATAAACCTTTGTAACCAACTTGGTTGGTTGGACAGGTGCATATAAGCCTATTTAAGTTGTAATGAACATATGCAAGACATGAATCATTATTGGTACGGAAAAAATCATAGAAATTGTATAGAACAACAATCATACTTTCCTCTGCATCAATAAAAAAAATAAAAAATAAATGATACTTATACATACAATGGGGCTCTCTGTGCGAATGAAAATCCCTGATGATCTAGGACGCCGAATCTGTACAGGCTCATCGCCAGTAGCCACACCCTATAAACAATAAAGAATGTAATTAAATTAGATTACCACAAACATTTTACAAGAATGCATCAATATTTAATCAATTAGAAAACATCTAATTACCTTTCCTTTGTCAACTTATGCTGGCTCACCCCCCACACTTTGTCCCCCCAAGGCAGGTGGTATCTGCAAGATAAAAGAAAGATTAGCAACCATATATGCTAGAATATCAAATAGAAAAAAAAATGCGAACACAACATAATGTACCGTAGATGTCTCAAGGCCAAATGAAATGGCCGAGAGTGTAGCATCATCTATCTGTCTGAGCTCCTCCTCGGTCATCAGCTAAACATGAATGAAGATCACATACATGTAAAAGTCAGTATGGCTTAAAAATTAAAATTACGAGCTATTATAAAAATTAACTTTAAATCACATATGTCATAACAAAAAAAATGTATACACGTACCGACATCGAAGGAGTCCATGCCTCTGCATTCCCCTCCTCTCTCGCATTAGGGTCTGTAGCCTCTGCATGTGCATCTGGTGTATCCTCGTCTAATACAAAATGATACTTAGGAAGATCACCTATGGGACCCATGCAAATATTCTTGCATGTAATGCAAGTGTGAGGTACACAAACATGTGATGAGCTAGCCGATGATGAACTGGCACCAACATCATCAACACGAGGAGGCAGGACTGACCTAGCCTGAGATATCATTAGGCTACTCAGCCTATGAATGGCTCTGATGGTTTGAGAGCTAGCCTCTGCCATAATATCTGGATGTTGCACTCGAGGAGGGGGGGAGATATCAGGGGGGGGGGGGGGGGGACAAAAGTGCCAAGTTTCTTCCACTGGGAAGAGGGTCTATCATGAGGAGCTTCTAGTCCTAAGCCCATGTTGGGCTTTATGCTCCAATAGTTCACTTTAAGTTTCAACACAAATTCTGCATATAATTTTCTAAGGAAATAAAATGGTATGTCTAAATTGCCATGTGGAGGGATATCAAAGACCATCCACCAACGGTCCCAAAAATTTGCACGTATGGCATCATTTGTGCACCATTTAATCGATAGTTTGGTTTTTTTTGGGTCAACTGGTATACCCGTTTTTGGGTTAGCAAAAAGGCTAGCCAAATCGTCTTTGGTTATGTTGAGGGCCGCGACCTCATCATAATCCAAACCATCATCAAACATCTGGTGCATTTCATCACGCCAACGAAGAGCGGCATTTTGTTGGTTTGTAAGGGTTTCAATGTTATCCACTATGGTGTTTAACGTGGATAACATAGGAGCCAGTGCAGGTACATTATTGTATGTTCTATGCAAACCTCTCAACTCAGTGAGATTTTCATTTATCAAATCCTCGATTCAAGGAGGGTTTTGAGGAGGTAGAGGATCATTTGGTGGATGGTTTTGTGGAGATACTAGATCATTTGGTGGTGGGTTACGAGGAATATTATTCCTTGCCTTAGTTTCATCATTTTGATCAGCCATTCCTATTGAATTGCAAAACGTAATATATATTAAAAAAAAATCTAAATTTTAACCATTTTTGTCAAAAAAACCCTAGATTCAACTAAAACAAACAAAATCATGTTAAAGTCTATTAAATTTAGGTTAAAAATGAGTCGGGGGGGGACATACTTGATATCTGATATCCGATCTCGTATCTGATATTCGATCTCGTATCTAATATTCGATCCTCTATGGTAATAATGGCCCCAAATTCACGTAAAATGAGGGCTCGCGGGTCTGTGATTTTATTTAATCCAGTGTACAGGCATCGGATATCCAATACTATATCGGATATCCGATATGACACATATATAATATAACATATAATATATAATATATAATATATATTACATTTAATATATTTTTATATTATATTTTATATTTATTATATTAATTTACTATATATTATAATATAAAATATTATATTATATAATAATATTATTATTATATTATATTATTATAATTTATAATATATTATACTTTTTTATTATATATTATATTATAAGATATTACTTTTAATTATTATATTATATCTTATATATATTATATTACATTACTATATATTATAATATATGAAATATTATATTATATTATTATAATATAATATGTTATTATAATATAATACATTATAATGTTATTATTATAGTATAATATTATACGATTATAATATAATAATAATAATAATATTATATTATAGTATAATAATAATATTATTATTATATTATAGTATAATAATAATAATAATAATAATATTATATTATAGTATAATAATAATAATAATAATAATAATAATATTATATTATAGTATAATAATAATTATAATAATATTATTATATTATAGTATAATAATTATTATAATAATAATATTAAATGATAATAATATTATATTAAATAATAGTAATATTATTATAATATAATAGTATGATATACTATTTAATATACTAATAATAATAATATTATTTAATATAATAATAATAATATTATTATTTAATATGATATTATTATTATATCTTATTATTATTTAATAATAATATTGTATTAAATAATAATAATATCATTAAGTAAATATTAATATTAAATAATATATCATACTATTATATGAGTATAATTATTAGTCGGATATTTGATTTAAAATCGGATATCCGATATTATCGAATATCCGATGTCAAATCAGATATCTGATATCATATCGGATATTCGATAAGGCTCAGCTTAACCTTCCAAGTTTGGTTCCTGGATAGGTAAAAAAAAGTCAGAGCAAATTTTGAAGCGCTTTTATGCGTCTTCAAACTCTTTATTTTTCACATCGCCACTTTTTGGCACACCATGATCATGCACATACCCACACACACACATACACAGAGAGAGAGAGAGAGAGAGAGAGAGAGAGAGAGAGAGAGAGAGAGAGAGGAATCACAAAAAATTATACCATTTCTTCCCTCCAACACACACAAAAAGAACAAAAGTTTTGAGCTCTCTTTAAGATTCTTCCCAAATTTGTACCCCCATTTTCGTGTTTCCACCCCCACATTTAGAAAGATAAATAGCTATATAATGAAATGATAATCCAATAATTCATAAACAATAATGTATAAAGAAATTAATTCTCAATATACCAAGATATGCTAATCAAACAAGAGAAAATAGGCATCACATAACTTCCCTTCAAAGCCAAGAAGCCGAAGCTTGGTGGATTGAGCATGAGTGTGAGATTGAATATGAGGGAGATGGTGGAGCTATGTTGTCAAATGACCAACAAGGTGAAAGAAGGATATGAGATCTATTTGACTAGAGAAGATGTAGAGACATCTTAAGAAATCATATGAATGCATAAGAGAGGAAAAATGAATAAAAATTGGGAGTTTAAACATGCTTGGATGAATCTTGATGTTGGTGGCCTACCAAGAGACGTGTTACACTACTAGAAACACTATATGTTTTCCTGATGACTATATTTTGTCCATAGATTCATAGGATGAGTGCATATCATTTGAATGTCTTCATGACACTTATGCACCTAGATCAAACATGCTAGATATTATCAAAGATCTAGACAAAAGAAGATACTAAAGGGTGGGATAAGATAAAGGCATATGTAGAAGTCCAATTTGATTAAAGTGGAGGCACTATGCAACAAACAATTGTACTAATGTGACAATTTGAATTGGGGCTTTCCAAATACATACCTAGAATAGAAAATCAAATATTTGATGAATATGATTGATGCAAATGCATATAAATTTAGTATATCTTAACTTCACTTGTAAATTCTCCACAATAGGTCACTTGAGCACATCCTTCTTTGGGATTCACTTTATTTTACGAGAATCACTTTTCATTCAATATACTATAGATGAGAAAATAATTTGTGAAAGTTTAAATGAGATTTGTACTTTCAAATTTTGGCATTTTCACAAATTTGAATTGCCAAATGTGGGTCTATTCTTTAAATTACAGTTTAATATCTCCTTTAGATCTTCTAATGATAATTGGTTCCTTTTGTAAGATTTGCAATTGTTGGTAATAAGATCTCAACCCTTTTTGAAAATGAGCCTTTTGTGGGTTTTTAATTTCAACTAGTCCACACTAGGGTAAACTTTAAGAAAGCTGCCTTCAAAAAAAGATATAAAATATTGGCGAATCTTTCATCAGTTTGAAAAAAATAAAATATTTATATTGGCAAAACTCTCAATTTTTTATTCTAAATATGATTAATTTTGGCGATTATTTTTTAATCATAATTCTTTTTGTATAAAATATTGATGAATCTCAATAATAATAGGAAGTTCATTAATCACCATGGAATATTACAAATCAAAATTGAACATTTTTTTACCTTGTGGAATGTTATGAGAATCGTTACATATACTTTAAATTACTAGTGAATAATAAATATTGGTGATATATCCCTAAATTAACTAATATTTATGATAATTATTGGTCAGTTCAATTTAATTTCTCCAATAATATATTATATATAGGTAACTCAAATCTATTCATGTAACGAATATTGTGGCAAATATTTGAGTTAAAATTTTTCAATAAAATAAATTATTGAGCGATTTTAAATATTCTAAAACTATGGCGATTTAGGTTGTATCAAATCTTAAATTATTAGCCAAATTACTAGCCAAAAAATTCTAAAATTAGCCAATTTACGAATATTAGCCACTAAATTATACACTAGTCCACACATAAAAAACCAAGCACATCTACCCTCTATGCTTTATGGTGTTGTTTAAATGAGAACCAATCAAACATGACTGATCACTATTTGAGAACCTTTAGTATAGGGACAAGATGGATTAGGCTATGGGTTTGATTGGCATGGATGTTTTAAATAGCATCCTATTTCATCTTGAGTTCTACACAACCCCTCAAGATATGTGGCTTGAATTTGAGAAGCTTTTTTGTGGCTATTAATGAGTTTTGTATACTCCATGTTGAGCCAGATTTGACATCTTTGGCACTCAATTACTTCTCCTTGTTAATGTTATAATTATGTCAGATAAATTATATTATATATATGAGATATATAAATAATATATGGCAAATATTATGTATGGAACAATTAAAATATGTTGAGTGTGTGAGTGAGTGAGTGTGTGTGTGTGTGTGTGTGTACACCTGAAAAAATAATAACTATCATTAGATATACATTATCAAATAATAATTGGTAGTTTTGTGAAATATGGAAGCCCTGATTTAATCTGGAATCGATTCAATATCTTATTTTGTGCACGCCAATAAGGTTTAGAATTCCATGTTTGGGCACAATTGTTTGTGTATGCTCCTATCCTCAAATGTATGTATTGATTCTCTTCCCAAAGCATTATGGGCTTTATCTTTTGGACATCAATACTTCAAGAAAGGAAAGAATCAAGCTAGTCCTCTTCTAGGCTGCTTGGTGATGTTGCTCATCCTCATACCAATTAAAAGGAACATTATCAACAATTCTGAATATATATATATATATATATATATATATATATATATATATATATATATATATATATATGTATGTATGTATGTATGTATGTATGTATGTATGTATGTATGTACGTACGTACATACATACATACGTATGTACATACATATATATACCTATTATATATATATATATATATACACACACACACACACACACACATACACACACATATATGTACATATGTACATATATACATATATACATATATACATGCATGCATGTATGTATATGTGTGTGCACATATATATGTATATATATACATATATACATGTATGTATGTATGTATATGTGTGTGTGTGTGTGTGTGTGTGTGTGTGTGTGTGTGTATCTTGTTTTATAACAATTATAATATATTGAGGGTATATTACTTGTGTTATGACTTTAACTAATGTAAGTTAATATATTAAAGAGACATGTCTCTTCAAGGGACATGCCTCTTTATTTCACATATCTATTCATTCGTATAGTAACTTGGCAAACACATAAAATATCCACAAGTGCTATTACAAGTTACAAAACAAATTAATTGATCCTATTTTTAACACTCCTCCATTGAGGAATTTCTTGAGAGATTCAAATCCACCACATCATGTTTGTAGGGTTGTAGCAAGGATAAGACTAATCAAAAGCCCATAAGTATATAATTCCTAGGTCATTGAGCAAATTAGTCTTGCTTCATTTCCATCTATGATAGGCTTTTTACTTTTAGATGATTCATGGACTTGTGGGGTTGAATAGATAACTCCAATAGGGTGACATTGATTAAAAGACAATATGTTGTAAGTGATTTGATAGTTGGTCAAATAACAATGTTAATTTATCATGTAAGATTGATGCCGTCATTGAAAAATGATAAATGAAAGCCTTTGATAGAAATGAATCATTGGTCACTTCAAATTATTTTTATTTAGATGAAATAAGAATCTTTGCAATTGGATAATTATCTAAGACTAACGTTTTCATGATAGTATGAATTTTTAGAAAATCTAAGTGAACCAATTTCATATTTGGTTATTCAATATTAGTTATAGAGAGACGATAAACTTCTACAACTATTGAATTTTTTAATTTTTTGAGAAGTTTGCATGAATTTATTTTTAAAATTTCAATAGGTTTAGTTAAATAAGCACCAATTTTCTATAGATAAATATTTGTAGGATTTTTGTCTTCAATAAGTCATTTGAGGTATATCCTAGTTGAATTGTTTGAAATTTGTAAAGCTCTTCTTTAGTTCGTCAAATAATCTCTACATAGAAAATGTAATGCAATGATATGATGTCATTTAATGTACACCATGGAAGAGTTTTTAAGGAAGTTAATTAAATATTGAATAGTTATATGTTAGATTTAAATAAGCGTCAAACTTTTAC
Source organism: Cupressus sempervirens (assembly GCA_028749045.1). Lineage (NCBI taxonomy): Eukaryota > Viridiplantae > Streptophyta > Pinopsida > Cupressales > Cupressaceae > Cupressus > Cupressus sempervirens. The sequence goes on along the minus strand of CM053788.1, from coordinate 160,386,568 downwards.
AAACCTTAATTTTTTGGTATATTAGTTATTATGCATGAGAAAAAATAGTAAACCAACTATATATATTTGAGGAGGTACAATTTAGATGCATTCTAGTTTCCCACAAAAAGATGACTTGACCATTGAGGATAACAAGGGATTCAACATTCCATGCGCACACAAAGCATGATGAAGTGCATCATAATATCATTCATGAGCATGCCTTTATGAAAGAAATTGATCTAGCTTATACACCAACTAATGAGTAGCTTGTAGATTTCTTCACAACCTTTGAACATAGATAAGTTTGCATACTATTAAGAAGACACTAGTACCAAACGTTTTTTTATATGTATATTGGTGCCTAAGATTATTCTAGGTGTCCTCCATCATCTAGTTGTTTTGTATGACATAATAAAGTGTATAAGAGCATAATATCTATTCATCACAACCTCTATGTGTACATACATATCTATACATGTAGCTCTACTTGAAATTATCTAATTGTTTGATCAAATAAAATATTAATTTTACCCTTCATTCACACTAACAAATGTGATAAATATTTGTCATATTTTTATTGTGTAAATTTTATCTTTGACTTTTGAACTAGATAATATTTAAGAATATGATCATATCGTAAATATTTACCATAGTTTTATTGGGCCAGCTTTATCTTTGACTTTTGAACTAAACAATATATAACATTAGGTAACACACATGTCCAACAAATGGTAAATATTTACCATACTTTTATTGGGAAGAAAATTATCTTTGATTCATGAACTAGATAATATTTTTAAAAGACTAAAACACACACTCGTATATATTTTCCAATTAAAGTAAACTTTCAATCCCTAAATGAAATAGAACAAATATATAGAATATTCTCTTTTTATTTTAATTGTTGGGGGGTTCTATATCAAATCTACGTAATCATTTAGCTACATGATATGAGAGCACAAGCTTTAGACATAAACCTATTTGACCTAGAGCCAATAATCGAGGGGTATTTGTCATACCAAAGTCACTCAAGCAATGATCCCCACCTCATCATGATGTCAAAGTCTTACACTCAACAATATCACTTGATACTTGGTGGGTCTGATATCTATGATGAGTTCAATATCTATGATAAGTTCATTTGGAATCATTCAACTTGACTAATATCTAAGACTTAATCTATAATAGACTTATTTAAAATCATTCTAACATGATTGATATGTACTAAAAAATTCTTGAGAAAAGGGAACTAGAGCAGTGGACTAGAATTTGAAACATAACAGCATTACATGGAAAAACAATCAACAAATATGACTTATATTAACTAGAACTAGAGATAATTTACACTGATCTATTGTCATCTATATACATTAGACTAATCCTCTGCGTGCCACATAATGTAAGAATACATTCCCCACAATTGAACATTGTCTGCAAGGGCAGGAAACCGTAGTGCCTCTTCTAACACCTCAGCAGCCATTGTTATGTTATCTAACCTTTTCCAAACAAACTCAGCATACTCTATGAGTAGCTCTACATTGGAACTCTCCCTTGCAAGGGCCTTACAATAATACTTCCTTGCCAAATCCTTTTGCATCCAAACATGATTAAGATAACCAGCAAAATCCTTATAAAAACTCCCATCCCCTGAATCAGACGCCAAGGTATCTTGATGGCTTAATTTATCATGGTAAGCCTTGATTCTAGACCTCACAATATCTGATGCACTTTCTAAGCAAACCCAGTTATTATAATCACCATTTGATGCAGACAAATCATCTTCATGAAATACAGACTTTCTGCCATGGTGTTTGCATTCAAACTTGACTACTTTTAAAGCTCTAGATGAGTTCTTAACAGCAGGACAATGTCTTTTAAAACTGCTTTTGGAGACATGCAGGGAATTGTTGGGCATAGTTACAGATTTCGAAGTAAAGTTGGAGGAAAAGAATAGAGCCATTAGTGTACACTTAATGAGACCTTCATTTCCTAGGATTTTATAAGTCTTGAACAAATCTGATTGCTGTAGCAGATGTTTCTGGGCTATCTGCAATTCAGACACGATAATCATGTTTTAGTTTTTCATGAAAACGACATTAAGGATCGAATGATTAAGTTTGGGTTCAAGTTGATCCAAAAGTAGCGTATATCTTTGATTATTTTATCTTGACAAATATGGTAGTATTTTGGAAAAACTTATCTACTTGCAACTCATAATGGTTTGAACACAATTTGGACAGTGACTTCAGAGTTATAAAGACCTCTGAATAGAATTTTGGAATCTTAGGTTTCGATGTACTATTTTTAAACTTATCTCTACTTTCCATGTAAGTCACAATTGATATGCATCTTTAGTTTTTATTTATAAATTACAATTGATGTGCTTGTATGGGACAAGTAAAGGAAGTAGATATGACAGTTTTTATAGATGTGTTTATTTGGTCTATTAATGGATTATAGTAATGTAAGTCTATCTTATGGTCTATAAATAGATTATGTACTACCAACAAGATATACATAACTTACTTCCTATCAAGAGACCAAGAAAAATAAATGTGCAAATGTTTTAAGGTTAGATTATATGATGGATACCACTTTTCATATTGGAAAAAGACATCAATTTCTAATACAAATGGACAAATGGACACTTTTTTAATGATATGTAGATTTATATGAATTATTTTATTTTATTTATTTATTTGATAGTTATTTCAAAATTGTAATATTCAATTATATGTTTATTGTGTTTGAGTTTCTTTAATGTGTATAACAATGTTATAATAAAATTAGACTTTTTTCTATCATACAAATTGAAATTTATTATTATACTAATTATAACATCATATAAATATGCCAATTTACAATTGTTTTTAAATTGAATTAAAATAAATCAACTTGTAATATCATGTTGTGGTTATAAAGCAAACACTCATGTTGTTAGTTATAGGTGGGACAAGTCAGCTTTACACTAGACCAAGACAAATATGCTTGTAAAGTCCTTAAGATCTAGATCACATGAACATCACTTGTACATTCAGATGTCATTCAAAAATTTGTAAAACATACTTTGTTCGAATAGTAGGCTTCGATCTAGGGTAGGTTAGGTTATGTGCTTTGCAAGTCTCTCTGTGTGCCTCTTTGCTTCCCTACTTTTTTGCATTCCCCAACTAGGGCTTCCACACAAATCACATTTACTACGAAAAATCTTGATTTTATTAAAAAATGGCTCCAACCACCCTTGGCACAACTAATAGTGTTGTTGTTGAAGGGTAAAAGCATAGATCTGTGTCACCGTTTGTGATACAAAAACCTGTTTTGGTCAAATCTCATTTCTCTATCAAAACTCAATTTTAAAAAAAACTAAAAATACCCTTTTATAGATTTTAGATTCAATATCATCATTATATAAATTTTTGAGTGTTTTGATTAGTTATAATATGCTATAATCTAAAAATATTATAAGTCGATATTTCAACATTTCAGAAGATGCTCTCTCAAAAAATGAAAAAAAATAGTAAATCATATCAAAAAAATTAAAAAAATAAATTTATCACTAGAGGAGAGAATCCTCTTCATGAATATGTAATTTTTTTTCAAGAAGGTATAGATTTGATAGGGAAGTTTTGACGGGAGGAAAAAACTGTTGGATTCTGACAAGGTCAAACTTGAGTACTTATAACAAAGAAAATATACATCAAAAATAATTATTTCTTTTTTTTTGCACTAGCTATACATGTCATCTATAAAATATTTTCAAATCATAACAAAAAAAGATGATTTGCACATACTTGTTTGACGGGAACTACATCCTATATTTTTTATAGTTAAAAAAGGGACTTCAAAATAAAATAAAATGAATAAATTCTTTAAAATAAAATAAAATGAATAAATTCTTAGTCAAAAGAATAATAAAAATTATAGGCATAAAATTCATACAATTCTACACATTTCATCAGTTTACATCATCTTGATATTTTAAACGCAAATACCATTCATTAATGTTGAACTGTCACATTCTGATATCACTTTTCTTTATAAAAAGGTGACACAGGTTTGTGCTTTTACCCTGAAGTGTTTCCTATTGGTGTAAATGACTCCTCCGCCGAGAAAGCATCCCAAGAAATTCAATCTCAAGGTCTTCCACGAGGTAAGCCTTCTTCCCTGGATGTAATTTTTGCCACTTTTTTATTTTGATCAAGCCTATAAATGACTTGAATATCATACACTTATTGTCTATTTTGTTGGAAGGATTCATTCTGAAAGTGTTCTTAGGGATTGGGTTTCCAAGTCTTGGCTCCCTCATGGCATTCGCCTTGACAGAATCCAAAACCTCACCAAAGGTTTTTTTTCTTCTTCTAGTTTGGAAACCCCTACTATGTGGATGTCATTCTTAAAAATGGTCCTTGTTTCATTCAAAATTTTCTTATGCCTTTCTAACCTTGGCTTCAAGAAATTCAAGTCTCTGATGACAATAAACTTAAAGTTCCTATCTGGGTTGAGTTCCCAAGTTTTCCTTTTCCCTATTGACCCTTTCTAGCCAACATTGCTAAATCTCTTGGCTATGTAATTTTCTTGAAACTTGACTAGTTTTACCATACCCATACTCAAAAAAGAGTTTGTGTGGAAATGGACCTTGCTTAGGATCTGTGTGAGTTCTTGGACAATATCCAATTTAGTGGTCATTCTTTTTCATAGAAAGTTATGTATAATTTGTATTTATTGAATACTTGTTTTGGATGCCATTCGATGGACCATAATATCAGGAATCGTCCCTTAATAGCCTCATGACCTAGAGTAACATCATAGGCTCCAGTGGTGATGAATGATTTTGTTGCTTCCCATCTCTTCAAGCATTTTCTTTTCTGCCACCAAGCTTGCCATCTGGTTTCAAACCCAATTGCCCAAGGTAATCCTCTATCTTCTTTACAACCACCAAAAATTCAGTCACTATCTTCCTTGGTTTCTTAGGCTCATGCAATTCTAGTTTTAACCCTAATAAATCTTCACATCACATGAACTAAGAAACAATTATTCCTAGGAGACCTCTACCTAACATTCAATTTTGAGTCAACCTTATTGCATAATATTTTCTCCTCTTTAGGGAGTGATAAAATAGTGAATGATAGTTTTTGATGGAATTTATTTCATGGAATGTCAGAAGTCTCACTAAAATCCTTTGTAAATACTTAGTTCAATACTTTCAACATTGATTCTCCCAGTTGTCTTTAGGAGATCAAAGTTGCATATTTTCTTCTCTCTTCCATTTGCAAAGTGATTTGACCTTAGAGTTTAATTTTCTCCTCTTCTCATAAGTTTGGAAGAGGAGGTGTTATCACTTTGTTAGCTCCACATTGGTAGAATTCCACACTCTCTCATGGAGAGGATCCTTGTCATCAGTTGGTATGGATTTTTTTAAATATTAATAATCACCATTTTGGTGTTATTAAATTGTATGCTCCCAATGACTCTTCTGACATAGGGCCTCTTTGACCTGGTGGATTGCTAATTCATTTCCTTGAGTAACTTGGTTATTGCATGATGATTTTAATATGGTTGAAGTGGCCTCAGATAAAGATGACATTACACTATTTTGTTGGCCAGCTGGTGAGAGAGAAGCTTGGTTCTACATGTGCAATAAATTGGGCCTTTATGACCCCAATTTTAACCGCTGGATCCTACATATGGCATGATACACTTGGTGTAATTATCAAGATAGTTTTGACAAAGTAGTTAAGAGGTTCTATTGTGTTATGATCACTAGTTATGTATTTTCCTAATGTGACTTTGTTAGACCACTTTCTCAATTAATTTTCTATTTAATGGGCAACTCATTAGCCACGTCTTTCTTTGCCGACTTTCCAACTTGACACATTATTTCTTCACCATTTAAGCACTCTAGCCCACATAAATAATTTTTTGAAAATTCAATCGAGACCAATCGAGTTATCAAGTTGGATTGAATGGTGGAACAGTTTTCTGATGATGTGCAATATTTACTTTTTTGGCAAGCAACTATCTTTTTTGTCATTGGTCTGACATCAAAACTACCAAGTATTTTCATGAAGTTGTTGATGAGATCTGACAACTCACACCTTTTCATCTAAGCTACAACTTAAGGTGGAAGAACTTCAACATGCAAATAAAATTTCTGACACTTATGCCACTAGAGAAGCTCAAGTTAAGGCACAATTACACTAGCTAAAAGATAGGGATTGTGTGCCTAAAGGATTCTTTTCAGCACTTCACCTAAAGAATTCCAATTTGGGAATAAAAAGGATCAAAATAAGAGATGTTATTGTTACCAAAGTTCTTGACATTCTTCAAGAATTTGTAGCTCATTATAAGAAAATTTTCACTGCTCAAGAACCCACTCATGCTTCCCAACAAGCTCTTTCAGGTTGCTTGGTTTGTGCTCCCAATTGTCTTTCTCCTTCCCAAATTTCCTTTTGTGATAAGCCTTTGACTAAGCAAGATCTTGGAGGGGCTTCCTTTTCCACGACGAATTAAAAATCTCCAGGATATGATGGTTTTTCACAGTCAAATTTTATAAAGTCTTATGGGACACTTTAGGGATTTCTATTTATTTAGAAGCTATTACAATTGATAATCTAGGTATTTAAATTAATGAAGGAAATTTAAAGTTCATACCTAAGTCTAGTGATCTTAAAGACATCGGCAACTCGCACCTTATTAATTTTCTTGATGCTTCCTACAAAATTATCACTAAAGCTCTCACTCTTCAAGTTTTCCATCTTCTCCTCCAAATTGTTAGACCAAAACAAACATGTTTTATCAAATCCCATTATATTTTGGATAGTATTTTTTCTTCATGGGAAGGTATGGAATGGGCTTGTGTCTTTGGTTTGCCAACCATATAAATAAAATAATTTTTCCAAGGCTTATGACCGAATAGAATGGTATTTTATCTTAGCAATGTTGTATGCTCTTGCCTTTGGGCCCTAATTTGTTTCTTCTATTCAAAATCTCTTCGCAATTGATAATGCCTACATTACAATTAATGACCAACAATCTTCTTCTTTTGGTTTACATGGGTCCATTAGGAAAGGTTTCCCACTTTCTCCTACCTTATATGTTTTGGTTGTTGAGAGATTTGGCTATCTTATTGCCTCTTCTACCTCAACCTAGCCTATTTGTGGCTTATGTTTACCCAATTCCGCTGCACAATTGGTTAATGGTCACTTTGTAGATGATTCCTTCCTCACTCTTATCAATGATTGAGCCAATGTTCAAAATTCCATCCATTGCCTAGAAATATTTTCCTTGGCCTTTGGTTCTTCTATCTAATGGCATAAGGCTCTTTGCTTTTAGAAATCTTTTCTATCTCCCCTTACAAGATTTTAAATTATAATTGACAATGGATTTACCATGGTTAGGTGCTTTTCTTCTTGGAAATTCTAGTTGCATTTTATGGATCCCCACTTGATTCGTTGAGTGCAACTCTAGAAAATATTAAGACCAAGCTTTCTTATTGGATCACCAAGCTTCTTTCCCTTGTTGGTAAATTTCAAAAAAATTCCAAAGTTCTGGTTGCTACACATGCTTATTATTTCTCCTATTGGTCATCTTCTCAAGAATTATATTCCTAATTCGACTTCCTACTCTGAGATTTTTTTTGGGTCTTTGATTCTCAACAACATGGGTTTCACCATGTGGACTAGAAGTATTATTGTCTCCCTCCTCATTTCAAAGGTTTGGATTTCATACCCACTCATAGAAAAGGCTAGACTATTTGTTTAAAATGAATTATTCACAACCTTTATAGAAATGAAAATTGGAATTGTTTTTTCATCATTACATTTCTTCTGGACACTCAATTCACCTACCTACTTGGAGGGATTTGAGATTTCATAACATCCTTCTCATGATAGAACCAGTGTGGGTTCAAGGCACATTTATTATCAAAAGCACTTGTCAAGCTTGGAAGGGCACACCCTTGGTTATGTTGGCATGGTTTGACCACCCACAATGGTATCTCTTTTAATCAAGAGAACCTCTAGCAATGTATTCTCATTCACATGCAAGGAATTCCACTAGTAAGATTTCCATGACTTTGGGCTTAAAATATTCACCGCCAAGGTTTGTGCACTCCTTAAGATTATTTTTTTTGAGAAAAAAACATCAATTCATAGTTGGGAAAATGCTCATGCACAATTTGGTGTTTCTAATCATGACAAGGAGATGTTATTGAATTATTTGTCTCTCTCTTGCCACTATAATTACTAAATAAGACTGGCATCACCTCTAGAACACCATGGCAGAAAAATTATGATGGTATCCAGATACTACCTTTGATAGATACCACCCATGACATGAGTACCTCTAGCTCTGATGCCATTTGTCTATGGTGGAAGTCTTGAACTAGAGATGACATGTTCAATCATCACATTCTTCATAGAGGAAATGGTTAATTACTATTTGGTCTTCTATTACAAAACAAAGAATTACTCCTTTTAATTGGTTTTTTTTTTCAAGGCTTACCTTTGGGTGCTCAACTATTTTAGATCTTTTAAAAGATAATAATTCTAAATAATCTTTAATGGAAAAATTATTATATTAAATTATCAAATAATTTTGAATTATTTTGGAATTAGTTAAGTCCAGTAATAAATAATAAATTTAACAAATAAAAAGATATATATGATTATAAATCATATATAAAATAGAATTTGCATTATTCTATGATTTCAAATTGGATCTCTTCCCTTGGTTTATTTGGGTATGCTCTTATGGTTGGAAGCCATCCCAAATCCTCTTGGTAGATTTTACTGGACAAGCTACACTAAAAGGTTAATCAATGGACTCACCAGTGGTTACCTATATTGGTCACTTGTTTGACTTTTTTGAAGTCAATTATTCAAGATATCCCTCTATAGAGGTGTTTTGTTCAAGCTTCTCCCATGTATTTTTTTGGGAATTTCATGTACTCTCTCGTCAATTTCTTTGGAGAGAGAATTTATTAACTACCAAATGGAGTCTAGTTAAGTGGGAAACTATATAGACCTAAGAATGAGGATGGCCTTGGCTTATGTTATGCTATTTTAAATGGGCATGTGTTTTCTACTAAGTCATATTGGTGTTGGTGTTCTGCCTAGAATCAACATTCGGCTCATATTCTCATACATAACTAGTATCTTCTAGGGATTAATGTGTTTAATGTTCTCTCTTTTCTTTGGAAGGTAGAGGTTATATGATATGGAACCATTTGACTTGCGGGTTAGTTGGTTAAGAATGGGCTCTTTTAGATCTAGCATTCATGATCTCATGCTCTTTTTTGGCTTGAGCCTTATGATATTCATCCTTCTATCTTTTCTACTCATCCTCGTCTTTAGGCCCTTCATGATGCCTTTACTAGCTGATGACTAGGTCATTTTCAACCATTATAAGATTATCTTTTCTTGTGGGAAGCCAACTCATTTTTTTGGAAACATCCCTTTGAATACTAAGTTGTCTTTTAATGTAGAAAACATTGAATATACTTATCTTCTTTGTTATTTCATAAAGTAACACTTTTATTAACCTATCTTAGATGAGCACAAAATATCACATAAATAAGTATTATTTAACCATGTAAGATATCAACAATAAAGAAGCTCACATTAGTAGCACAAGAACAAAAACTCACAATACATTATTTACATGGAGAAACAATTTCTAGAAAAAGAAGAAGACATAAATCATAGAAATAAGAAAATTCGTCCCCGAACTTGTGATTTTATCCACTTCCTAGAAGATCTTCCTTATCTTCTCTAGGATTTCAAATTTACTTTCCCTTTTTCATATTCTTGCTAATTTGGCAACTAAAAAACATCTTTCAAGTTGTCATTATTACATTTAACAACTTTCATGACAACTAAAAGATAATTAAAAATTGTCAATTAATGAATAAATATATGTGTGGTTAAAGCAAGGTTGAGACATTTTCTCATTGGATCACATAGACAAGTTAAATCCTTGAGTTGTGCATCCAAGAGTTAGGTATTTATTTGTACTCTATCCATGTCCATTTGATGGTTGAGTTGATAATTATTATCCTCTATTATGGTATAGAAATATATATTGCATGTGTAAACTATTTTGTCTCTAAGATTTTACCATTGTAAAAATAATTTCATCTAGATTTTAGGATCTATGATCATTATTTGGGTTACCATATAATTCTACAATATTAAAATTTATATTCTTTTAGAAATGTTTATTTTCTCATTGTACAAAGTCACGGTAATCCTTAAATCTTTTCTTGTCGTCTACTTCTCTTTCTCCAACCCTTCTTCCAATTGCTTACCACACCTTCCACTGTATTTTGGTGGCTTGGTAACTTTCTATCATTAGAAATACATTTAAACACAATTTGTGTAGCTTATCTCTAAATGAAAAAGAGGCCCCTTTATGACCTATATATTGGGTCAATGATTAATCTATGGATTTTTTTGGTGATTTTCCATAAGAGATGCATTTCACGAAAGAGGGAATAGTTAAGAAAGAAACCTTTAAATCATGAAAAGTTATCTTTTAGTTACAAAATTTACCTCAGTTAAGGTCATATAGAAAACAATTTATATACAAGTAATGAAGGCAAAAGGAGGACCTCCTTCTAATTGGTTGATTGGTGAGGAGCACCATCATTAATTAATCTTGTCATCCATCCATCAAGTTTCATCATGAAAAATATCTCATGAATTGGACCCTCCTCCCACAAAATGCTATTATAAATAATGCATCTGCTTCCACTATTGTAATGCGGTCTTCCTTAATACTGACCCAATTAAAATCATCTTCTCTCTTCTCGATGTGTCCCATTCTACACTAGTATTTGTAAAATCTCCTTCAATTTTTTTTCATCACTTTTCATAGCCTAAGGTGTGCACATTATCAATGCCTCCTATATATGTGAGAATAAATTAGTCAAAATTATGTGTCCTAACTTTTCAATATATGAAACTCTTCCCTCGTGTCTCTCTTTCAATCTCTCCAAAGCTATCAAAATTTATAAAGGAAGATGGATATCTCCCTCATATCTCCTTTTCAATATCTTCAAAGCTATTAAAATTTATGAAGGGGGGTGGATATGTTAGTTAGAACCCTATGGAAATAAATAAGGCTACTAATAGAAAAGGAGTTCATAGTCATATGAACTTCTTGTCTTGTAGGAAGGGGAGTTTAGTTAATGCTACTTACTATCAATATGGTTTGTTAGTTTATCTAATTCTTGCTTGGTAGTGTTGGATTCTCAACTTGATTATTGATCTCATTTGATGGTTCATCTTCTAATTGTCACACTTAATGTTTCTAATGCTTCTTTTTAATTTTGGGTTGGACAGAGGGCTCCTATAAAAACATTTATAAATTATTGTAAAATTTGGTTTGTTAGTTTATCTGATTCTTGCTTGGTAGTGTTTGATTCTCAACTTGATTATTGATCTCATTTGATGGTTCATCTTTTGATTGTCACACTTAATGTTTCTAATGCTTCTTTTTAATTTTGGGTTGGATAGAGGGGTCCTATAAAAACATTTATAAATTATTGAAAAATTTGATAACATTAAAAATTTATCTAAATAATGAATCAAAACTATCTTAATTTGTTAATAAAATATTAAATATTATTTACAATAAGTGTTTATACAAATTAGCTAGGATTCTTGTAATGACCTTACCCATGAAATTAATTTTCTATTATTCATAGAGATAAAGGTCATGTACAAGTTTGTATAATAGTATCGTTTAAGTTACAATTTTCTAGTACTTGTGATGTTACTTTCTTTTCTAATGTAATCTACAAGATTACTACTATTATTCAATCAATTATGACTACCACTTTAAAAAACCTAATAGCACTATAGCATCCACTCAAAATATATGAACCATATTTACATTAAAATAAGAAGTAAATAATCCTTCCATTGAACCAACACTGTATTCACAATTATTAAATAAATTTAACTAAAATACTTTAACACGATTAAATATATTTGAAATAATCTTTTTATGAAAAATCTTATATAAGATTATTTAACAATAACTATTAAAAAACTATATATTATTCAATAAAATGAGATTTTCTTACTCATTTAGTAAGATTTAAATCTTTTCATCTTTATCCTCAACGATAATTATGAGACCATATAATGTGTTCTAACTTAAATTTGCTTATTTATTTGTTTAAAATATATATATAAAATGTTAAAAACATACTATATTATTCAGTGGAAAAATAAATGGAATGATATGAACACCCTGACTATTTACTTAAACTAGGATTATAAGAATTCAGATATTGTTTTGCACTTCAACCTATGCAAAATGAGAAAACAAAGATACCTCTAAACCAAACAGTATCAGCAGTCTATTTATGATGGTAATAAGTTTATTTAGAGCATTGTGAAAATTATTCTTCTAACAAAAACGACACGGAAGTACTAAGTTCTTTTGAAATGCAAGATTTCAGCAGCTGTCCCCTCAAAGAAAGCTAAGGCGCCGTATAATGCAAACCAGGTTTTGGCTTGCTCGATTCTATCGATCTAAGCAATGGAGTGCTAACAAGTTTAAAATGAAGTTTTCTAATAGTATATGATGTTGGTCATTTATTTATTTTTGATCTATATATGGTTTATGATAATATTTGAAGAATACATTTAGATGATTGTAATAATATGAGATTATCTGATTTCTTGGAGATGTGGTAAGATGATTCATAATAATATATAATATCTTTGATTTCTGGGAGAGGAATTAAGATGGTTTATTTCTGGGAGAGGCATCAATATGGTTTATGGTAAGATGAAATCATTTCAAATTTTTTTTTGGAGAGGCACTAAGATGACTTATGGTAATATGATCAAGATGAATTATATGTATATGAGATCACTTTAAATTTTTGAAGAGACACCAAAATAAATTATGATAATATGAGACCACCCGGATTTCTAGTAGGAGACATGAGATGGTTTATGATAATATGAGACCACCTTTACTTCTTACTAGAGATACCAAGACCGCTTATAATAATTTGAGATCACCTTGACTTCTTGCAAGAGGGACCGAGATCGACTTCTTGGAGAGACACCAAGATGACTAATAATAATATGAAACTACCTCAACTTCTTCGCACCAAGATGACTTATGATAATATGAGACCAGCGAGCTATTTCTT